>CM033644.1:21218450-21645403 GCA_019512145.1 Engystomops pustulosus
ATGTAGATAGATAGATAGATAGATAGATAGATAGATAGATAGATAGATAGATAGATAGATAGATAGATAGATAGATAGATAGATAGATAGATAGATAGATAGATAGATAGATACATAGATAGATAGATAGATAGATAGATAGATAGATACATAGATAGATAGATAGATAGATAGATAGATAGATAGATATGTAGATAGATAGATATGTAGATAGATATGTAGATAGATAGATAGATAGATAGATAGATAGATAGATAGATAGATACATAGATAGATAGATAGATAGATAGATAGATAGATAGATAGATAGATAGATAGATATTGAAATTTCGTCTTCACCAATAAAGAGTAATTTACAAACTTAGGACTTAAGGGGTTAAATACAATAAAGGCAGAGTGTATGTTTTAGGACAAATTTACTCTTCCTATACATTTTGAAACTTACAAATAAAACTTCAAAAGCTCCAATAAAAGGCGTCCAGATGAGGCCCAGAAAAATCTCAGGTCTCTCTATAGGGAATATAATTACAGGCTTTGGAAATTTTTCTCTTTTAAGTCCAGCTCTTACAAGTGGCTTGCAGACCTCCATAAAAATAGCACTAAATTATACCAAGTGTGTAGATTTATGAAGGAGGGGGGGGGGGGGGGGGGGGGGGGTGGGGGGAGGGTGTCACAAAAAATTTCAAAAACGTGGGCCTAAAAAAAGAAAGCAGTGTATAAAAGTGTGTATAATATACATATTACAAGTGTTTCCTTATCTATGTGTTATATATGCTAGGCCTAAGTTACGGGGTTAAGATCCAAGCATTATTGTCAAAATTGACAAAAAAAGGAACCTTATCAGTTTCAATAGGCAACACCCCGCATTGCTCTAATACTAGAGGGGTGTTCCACTTTAGCTTGAGCACTCTACCGCTTCAGCTTTTTCCTGCCTCCCCAACACTGTACTCCAGTTTTTCCATGTCCCTTGGCATGCTCATGCTTCCATGCTCCATCCTCCTCTTGCTCCAGTAGGTTGCACGTTCCAACTCTCTCCCCCCATCCGAACATACCCAGAGCTATAAAGCTTTATCTGTTTTAGAAAAAGTCCAAAGCTTGCATTGTCCACATGTATGGTATTCCTTATCCTACCGATTCCACTTGTTTGCTGAATTACTTGTTCCTCATGTGTTATTCTTTGTTTAAGATATCAGCTTCTTCTGACCTTCTTTGGTGTTTCCCAGATCGACCCACTGCCACCTAATAGGTGCTTTAGCTCTGAAGGTTCTGGTGGGGAGGAGGCTTCAATTGACAGGTTTGGACAGGTCTAAAATTTACGGTCAAATCCAACAGACCCTTGATCCCCCAAAATCACTGGTTCAGGCAGGACCTTTAAGACCACTGTGGAAAGGGTTGGCCAAGTTTGAATATCCTCCCCTGCCCACAGGATATGGGAGAACAAGTTAATTGTTAATTGGAAACGTAATCACTTTTTCAACCTCTTGGCTTTCTCCGACACTGGTATAGAGAATGAATGAAGTTGCAGGTCGAAACCCCATTAATCAGCATGTTGTCCTCTATCCTGTAGGCACATGTCCTGTAGATCACAACAACATTGGACCAGTCCCTTCACATAATCAAGTAGATATTTTTAAGGGGTTTTCTGGGCTTAACAGAAAACCCACTGGAGGCTAAGAAAATTATTATCATTAGGGAACACTAGGACCGAAAATATCTAGTTAGGCTTCGATTTTTTTATTTGCTTTCTATTGAAGAGAACTTTCACCATGACCACCAACTACAACTCTTCTCCATCATTAATAGATGCCGACCAATGGTTCCGCCCTCAGTGGAATTTTTTCTATAGCCCCTGTCGTTCACGAACTGTCTTTAGTTTCCACGTAGAGTATTCCAATTGTTCCAAGAGTTCCAATGAATAGATAGATAGATAGATAGATAGATAGATAGATAGATAGATAGATAGTTCTGGTATCATATCAAAAAATGCAAAGCAAATAGAATTTCCATGACGGATGCTTCCTTGCAGCGCAGTCTTCCGCTTATTGCATGTCGCCTACTGTGAATACGGATTTTCTGACAAGTTGTTCTCATTTGCAAAGAAAAAGCGCTTCTTTTGGTGGACATTAATCCCGCCACAAACATGCAGAAACAGATAAATAAAACCTGCACCGTGCTCAGTTTTGTACCTGAAAAGGTCTATAAATAAGGATTCAGAGAAAAGCTTCGCTGATTGATGATGATACAAACAACTGCATTTGGAAGGTGCTGCTGCTCTCCTGAGGCTCAGTTTGAAGTATTGAGATTCACACAAAATCCATCACTTTTCTGGGACTGCGGCTCTAATTCACACAAAATGAAAGCACCGGACAAAGACTGAGATGGAAGCTGCAGATAAGCGGAGATGGGAAGGAGAGCCGGGCATGTTGTCCAAACTAGATGAAGTGATAGAGATGCCAACCTCTGAAGGTCAGGCCGGCTCTGCCTGACACTGGAGAATCCGACATAAAAACACCACTCACTCTACAATGAACCTATTGTGGGACTGGCTAAAAACAAATGAAACTTATTTGGGTATCAAAGGGCGTGACCCCCTCCCTTCCATGTGTCATAATCTCTTGTAGAGAAATGTTCTGCAATCCTAAAATACCTGAATTTTTATCTGTCCATTTCGCTCTGTCTGAGATATTCCCATTTCAATCTGTATGCTAATGAGGCACATGCTTTACCTGAGCCACGCCTTCAGCATCCGGGGCACAGCAATACCTGCCTGGACCATCAGCTTTCTCCGGCACATGAGCAGGATATTTGTCTTGTGAGAAGACTGCTCTATCTATCACACACAGGGCGGTGAGACACAATGCCGTCAATGTCTGTGGTCCATACATAATGCACCTCCATGGTGTCCGTGAGCTAGCTGCCATTTTTGCGGGAATTTCTTGAAAATGGCTTAAAGGACAGAATAATGGATTTCTCTACAACATCCAAATTATAAGGCCTGGCAGAGGTGCTAGACCCCTTTAAGGTGGTGTACCCATAAAGAAAGTTCTCAAATTTTAATCCCTTAGTGCACACTGCACAATACTGCTTGATGACAGGAAGTGCCTGTGTCTGAGCTGATCTTGTAATGTAGAGGAGGGGCAGGAGACAGAGAACACTGCAGTGTGCAGACAAGAAAAGCTATTCAGAGAGGTATCTGAGCATAGTCAGAATGGTGTCCGTGAGCTAGGTCCATGGTGTCCATGAGCTAGCTGGCATTTTTGCGTGAATTTCTTGAAAATGGGTTAAAGGACATAATAATGCATTTCTCTACAACATCCAAATTATAAGGCTTGGCAGAGGTGCTAGACCCCTTTAAGGTGGTTTACCCATGAAAGAAAGTTCTCAAATTTTAATCCCTTAGTGCACGATGCACAATACTGCTTGTGTCTGAGCTGGTCTTGTAATGCAGGGGAGCGGCAGGAGGCAGAGAACACTGCAGTGTGCAGACAAGAAAAGCTATTCAGAGAAGTATCTGACCATAGTTAGAAGATATATACGGTCGTATTCAGGGACAACAAAAAATGTTAACACCAGGACTGATAGAGACAGGTTGGAATTATATCTGTGAAAACCTGTTTTTTTTAAGTAACAGTGAATTAGAGAATGTGTCATTTTGTTATCCTGAGTATATTTAAGAATCTTGTCTTCTTGTGAATACCCCTTTAAGGACTTCAGAAAATATTTAGTTTTGTGTCATAGTAACTATGGCATTTAAGTGGTTGGTAAACTGGGGAGTTGACATACTACAACCCCCTAAACCATCATGGGAGAAGCAATTGGTTGCTATGACAGACGGGAGCTCCCAGGCCTGTCACCATTCAGCTCTCACATGAGGGTAGAATAAAAGTTCAGTATCAACAATACAGAGGTAAACTGAGTAGCCCAGATAAGACAGGGTGATGTATGTTGTTCCCTCTAATCCTACCAAGAGGAATAATCGGGTCAAGATAGAAAGTCTAGAAGAGGGTCTTAACATTAGTAAGTAGGAGCCCCCTCTAGGTCAAAGATACTTATCACCGACTAACAAAAAACTATGGCACCCCCTTGTACCATTGTCATTTGTAACCCATCTGTCCCACTCGAAACAGAACTTGTATTTACCTCACAACTATGTCCTTTTTTCTCCCGGTCAATGAGTAGGCCTCAGATAACCTTTGTACACGCCGGGGGCATGTAATCGCTATATATTCCTGCATAATATTTTGCCTCCAATGTCATGATTAAAATTGGCGACCTATTAGCGCTCCCATTGTGTGTAGCCGTCGGGACTTGCAATCTCTTTCAGCATTGTCCTAACAAGGAAAGTACACGAGGACAAGAGATAAATGCCTGGCGAATGCTTCAAAATCCGAATATTTATTGATAAACCCCACTGTGATGGTTTGATCCGTGCCGAGCGCTCCCTGGGAGTTGTCAATAACTGTAGTGATTATTGAAAAACACAGTTTGACCGATGAGGACTCATCTGTATTCTCGGAAGGCTTTGCCTGTGCAGAGGCCTCTCGCTGCGATGTCATCTACGACCGTGTTCCACCAGCCGCTCATAATCTGTCATTTTTGCATTTTTGGTTGAATAAAACTTATTATAGAAATAACTAAATGTTCTAGGCTAGACAGCAGCATGTGATGGCTTGACTAGGGATAAATCCTATTAGGCTACATCTGGGGGGGTTATATAATGTAGAAGATTTACCGATTACATGTAAATTATAGAAGAGCAGACAAATATTGGAAAAGTTGTCTGGTACTTAAAGGGATTTACCAGGATTAAAATATTGATGGCCTATCGTTCAATTTGGCCAATAAAGGGGTTTGCCACTTTACCTCATGTTTTTTGTAATGTGTGTGTAAGTGTATGAAATGGCCGCAGATGGAGGGTCATGTGATCTCTGTTTTTCCATGAACAATTGACCTTGATCTTATATTCATGAATACTAACATAAGGTCCTGATAGGGTGATTGTTCATGGACAGATAGAGATCACATGACCCTCCACTTGAGGCCATTTTATGAACAGGAATCTCTGGCTGGTAAGAGACAGGAGACTTACATATGAAGAAAGCAGAACCTTTAATTGGTGTATTTTTTTGCAGGAAATATCCTGCCTCTCACACTCACATACACATTTACAAAAATATGAGGTAAAGTGGCCAACCCCTTTGATATCATATTTTGTCCCACACCCAGAAACCTTACAGATCAGCAGCTTGAAGCAGCAACTTCCATAACCATATCAGGTTCATCAGTCACATGACCTGGTTGTAGTTTAGTTCACAATGCATGTTTGGTATCACCACCCGCTTGTAAAATCCTTAAATGACTGCATTTCTTCATCATGAGCTCTAGTAGGCCACACATGGGACAAATATGGAACATACATCTTCAAAATCATGTTTTCCCTAAAAGCTGGTCATCTGACACAACTTACCTCAGGGAATGTTTAACCAAGTAGAAAGATAAGACTGGACAAATCAGAAACTCTAATGTGAGTCCCTAAACAAACTAACAAACCTACTAGTACATCAAGGAGGTGGTACCATATTTTCTTCTATATCTGTTCACATGGGTAGCCAACATGTTCTACAGTTAGTCATAGTCCATGGATGAAATAAACCAGCACCAGGAAAGTGGTTCTAAGCCATTGTCTTCTATATCCTTACATGTGAAGAACTTAGCACCAGGGATGTGGTTCTCAGCCATTGGTTTTGTCAGGCTTCTGGGCTAGTGAACCCCCTGGACCACCACGAACGATGACACAAGCTGAGACCTGGGATCGGTATCTAAGTGGCACCCGGTCTTCACCAGAGCCCTCCGCAAAGCAGGATGGTCTTGCTCCGGTGTAGTACCACCTGGTTATTCCACAGGTGCGACTTACCTGTGCTGGCAGCCAAGGTCGAGGTAGAGGAACACTAGGCAGTCTCTAGGTCAGGGACAGGCAGATGGTCAAGGCAGGTGGCAATGATGCAAAGTCGGGGATGGAGCAGAAGGTCAGGGCTGGCAGAAAGAATCAAGGTCAAGGTCAGGTCTTGGGTCACAACGGAAGGTCTGGTATAACGCAAGGGAAGCTTTCTCATAGGCATGAAGCTCTAAGATCAGGCAGGGGTTACTGGGAGAAGCCGGCTTTTGAAGATTCCCAGAAGTGGCTGGGATGAGAGCAGGAACCCGGAGAGGTGAGTGAGCTCGGGATGGGGCATTGCCACGGAGAGGGGCATGGGTGTGCCTGCGATCCAATATGTGGATTGTAGGGGCACCCGTGACAGGCCTCTACATCCTGAAATGTGAAGAACCTAGCACCAGGTTTTTAGATCTTAGCCATTGTCTTCTATATCCCGAAATGTGAAAAACCCAGCACCAACCATGAGACCAGCACCAACCATGAGACTCTCCATATATAAGCTCCACAAAGAAGAATATGAGGTTAATTGACGGATAAACCAGATCAACCAGCTGCTATCTCACTAAATAAAGAACGTCCTCCTCCATGGAGTTGCTGGCTATGTCTCCTTTCTTCCGAGCTGACCTCACCTCAGTTACCTTGCATTGTGTAAGCTCGCATTTCTCCAGAACATGTCGAGATGCTGTCAGCTTAAAGCTCCGCCGGTTCAGCTAGATAAATATTATTGATCCTCGCTGGGGGCAGTGTCAGTGTAGTATCACTTCTTTGGAGAAAAGTGCTAGCAATTTTCCTTGCATGCAGTTTGCAAAATTTGAAGGAGGAAAAAGATCGATACGCATCTTAATTTACTAAATGAGGAGGTCATGAGAGATATAGGATGACCTAAATATGGCAGCCCCCAAATATACTATATAAAAATGTTTTCTACGCCTCTTGTAAGAAATTTGCTTATGTCAGAGTTGACAAGCATGGAAACCTGCCTTGAACTACAGGACTAAGAACCTTTTTTTTTCACCCCAAAAACAAGATTAATACAAGGGCTATGGTAGTCATTCTCTATGTGCAGTCATTCAGTTTTTAAGGGCTATTTATTTAGCGCATAGTACTGTGAATGTTGATAGCGGAGAAGTGGTGGAAGAGGAAGCTTTTTTTCGGTTGATCCTATCATTGGATTTTCCTTCTCTCTAACATTGTCAGATGTAAAGAGATACATTTACCACCATATAGGGTAACAATCGTATGGGTCTTGCCACCATATAGGGTAACAATCTTATGGGTCTTGATAGACTGCTTGGACCCCACCAATCATGGTATTGGACCTCGGATGGGCCCCACCAATCACGGCAGTGGACCTAGGATGTGGTCTTGTTCTCACTACTTGATGGATTGGCAATTCAAGCATACTCCATTCAACACTATGGTATTGGAAATTGCCAATCACAGCACTCTGGTATGTCCGGTAGTCCCATTCACTGTCTACACTAGCGGTGTGCTTTTCAATTTCTGTCATAGAATTGAATAGAAAAGCAAGCTCATCAGTTAGAAACAGCAGAACCCCTGTGTGTGTGATCAGTGGAAGTCCCTCCTTGTGATCAATGGGGGCCCCAACAATCCAACCCCCACCAATCAGATTGTTTTTCTTTCTTGTTAAAAACCCTCTAGATTCCAGTTCAATGTCAGACCTTCAGTGCTATACCAGGCACCGATTCAGACTTTACAACAGTCACTGGATCACCATAGACCCCATCGGTCCCGTAACACTGACCTATCCCACACTCATCTCCATAGACGTAGTCATGTAGCTACACAAATATCATCAAAACCTCCACAATCCAGATGATGGTGCACATATTATAGTTATGGACAAATTCATATTTCCTTCTCACTACATTACTTTTAGATTACAGTTAAGTACATAGGGGTCAAAGAAACAGTTTGTCTCCCATTTTTGGGATTGCATGCCTCTCGCCTCATCAACCCCCGCACCCCCCACATCCACCCTCTATTAATTTAATCAGATTGTAATGAGAATCATATTGCTATTTGACTTGCCGACCTGGACAGACATCTGATTAATTGGAATCTCTGCAAAGCATGACTAATCTGTGCGCGATGACCCCGCGCCGCACAACAATACATTACCTCTCCCAACCAGTAAATATTTCGTTACAGGGAAAACCAGCGGCTCCTTTGTCAGCCTTCTATAAATCTTCTGGTGAATAACCTACACGTACCCTCAGCTCTCCTCAAGCAATGTTTTATAAATGGTCGGTGATGTTCCCAATCTTGTAACGGATGTGTGTATATGGATGCCATAGGATATGTGGATTATACAATATTATTTATTGCATTTGTAGAAAGAATAGGAGTGTCAACAGAATAACGAATTGTTATGACTTATTGTGCATTCAGGATGAGGGTCACGTGGAGGGAAGAAAGGTTTCCTTTAGGTCACGGACCTAAACATTGGGGGAGATTTATGTACAGTTTTTTGTGTAATGTTGGAAAAAGATCTTCTGTGCAAATAACCCATATTCATATCGGTCCTCACATTCTCCAGGTGTAAAAACCCACAAAAGAACATGACTGGATGGTACCATACCCATGCAGATGTGCTTCACAGCGCTTTGTCAGATAACAATAAGCTCTGGCGCATGCGGGCAGTCAGGTGCTACATTAGGGAACATATTCTGGCATTGTCAAAAGATTCAATCATTCTGGTCCTTAGTTGAGAAACATATTTCCAATCCCCACACACTCACCCTCACCTCAGTACTGCCGTGGCTCCCAGACACCACTTGGCACCGCTATCCTAGTCCAGGTTGTCAAGTTAACCATAAACGCCCAAGGGCTTCTAAGTGACGCACCCCAGCTAGCAGGTTGGGTCTTGAGAGTAGATGATAAGTGCAGGTTAGAAGAACTTTTTGGCTGGGAAAACCGGCCACACCATGAACATGTAACGTTGTGAGACCCCTGGATCCAATATAGACCTACATTGTGACTGGCGTCTTATCGGAGCAATGGTAGATGCACCTGCTCTTTACCCTCATCAACACTGAAATCCTAAGAATGGGCATATGATCTCTCCTTAATACTACTGCAGCGCACAAGAGCTCTACACTGATTGATACTAGGATTTTGTCTTGTTTTGATACATTTTGTATCGGTTAGGTTTGTAACATTTTCTCTGTATATATAGTACGGTGGGCACACATCAGTGCCGGGGAGATGAGGAGGGGGTAAGTGCCCCCCCTCCCGCCCCTCTCCATAGAGAAACATGGGGCAAGGCGCTGAATTCCGGGGAAAGATAGGACATGTTCTACCTTCTCCCGGGGTACCGTACGGTGCCGCACATGTACTGCACCGTACCGCTCCTGTACAGAGCCATACACCCATTATCATCAATGAGGGAAGTATATTCGACGTATATGTCGAACGTGTATATGTCCGCCATAGGAGTGTCTGAATGCAGCCTAAGACCAATATAGAATCCAGAGGATTCTCTCCCTCAATCCCCACCTTTCCTCCCTCTTACCTCTCTCATTCTACCCATCTTCCACCCTGAAGGCTCATTCATTGGAAGGACACGCACATATTAGTCGCTCTTGTTCATTTCTAATAGCATTTCCTGTCTAAAATGGTGTTTGTAAATTTGTCTTTCCTGTTATTGTAAAAATTCAATAAAAAGATTTAGGCAAAAATTTAATTAATTAATCAATAATTTATGCAATGGTGTAAGGAGCCCAGCCCAATAATAAAAAGGACAGGGCTCATCTCCTTGCCTCTATAGGACCCCTATAATTCCTGATGGTGCTGGCGTGTGCAATGCCTTGATGAATAGATCATTCCAGGAAAAAGTGGCTTCAGATTCTTACAGAACATGTAGTTCTATCCCCACTCATTCTGGAGTTAGGAGTCCTGTGTGTGGCTTCATATGCATTCACAAAAATAAAAAAGCTGACAATCTCTAATTATGACCCCTCCCACTGGACACCCTGGAAAAGTCATTTAAACAACTATGACAACAGTTATAGACTCTTTCCCCAACAGACGAGGTCACTTGTTTGTGTGATATCGGTAGATTTCTACAAGCCGATGTCTTTAGTGATCTTACAAAATATGGCAATAACCGTAGAAGAGAATCATTTTTAAACTACTGTGTCTTGATGAATATAGGACTAGACTGCTGTTCCACATTTCCCCACTAGGTGGCCACACAGCAGATGTAATCCTATGTATTGCAAGTTTTGTGTTTTCATGTTTTATTAGCTTTTTTATTTTCTTTGCAATATGTTTATGTGCAACGTCTTCATGATAACAAATAGTGACAGACACGTGCTGTACGGTGACTGCGTGACCATGGAGAGGGGCTACGGCTGCTTGGCTGCACATTGATATCTCTTTGTATTGATGAAGATAAGAAAGATTCCGAAATGTAACTGAATCAGATTCTGCTCGCAGGACATGATATCTGCTTTACTGCATGACTACAATGGGCATTGTACTGGAACAGTCATGATCAACACCCCCCATATCCATAACAAGAGGGGGAGTTTACATTTATATTGTGTTCTGTGGTACTATGGTGGGAGTATTACTTATTGTGGGTACTCCGTGACAGTATAATTTATTGTGACTGCAGACACTATAGCAGCAGTGGGCACTCTGACGACGGTAGTAGTTATTGCGGGGACTCTGATGACGGTAGTATTTATTGTGACTGCAGACACTATGGTGGCCATATTATTTATGGTGGGTACTGTAATGACAGTAGTATTTACTGTGGATACTCTGGTGACATTAGTAGTTATCGTGGGCACTCTAGTGATGGTAGTATTTATTGTGGCTGCAGACACTATGGTGGTCATATTTATTATGGTGGGCACTCTGATGACGGTATTATTCACTGTGGGCACTCTGATGACGGTATTATTCACTGTGGGCACTCTGATGACGGTATTATTCACTGTGGGCACTCTGATGACGGTATTATTTATTGTGACTGCAGACACTACATTGGCAGTCTTGTTAATAGTGTGCAATCTGCTGGCTGTAGTGCTTATTGTGGTCGCTCTGTTGGCCGTTTATGTATGATGGCTGCAGACGCTATGATAGCAGTTTTGTTTAATTTGGGTACCCTGCCTGCTTTATGGTTAATTGTGGACAGTTGGCAGTTAATTAGAGTTTGGTTTATGAGGCCGTCTGTTTACATTATGGATGGGTACTTTGTCTTTCATCTCCCCATCATAGTACTATCCAGCGAAGACAATTATATTGTTGACCCTTTACCACCCTAGACCAGCTGGGAGGTTATTATTAAACTCTCTACTGCCCTAGACCTCCAGGAAAATAACAATAAACACCTCTACTGCCCTAGACCACCAGGAGTCTTACAATTTACATCTTTACTACCCTAGAATATGAGGGATATTGTTACCCTTAACATCTTTACTACCTTAGTCTACCATGGATCTTACCATTTATATCCTTACTACCCTAGTCTACCAGGGATCGTAATATTTACATCTTTAATACCATAGACTACCATGGATCTTACCATTTATATCCTTACTACCCTAGTCTACTAGGGTTCCTACCATTTGTATCATTACAACCCTAGTCTACCAGGGTCCCTACCATTTATATCCTTACTACCCTAGTCTACTAGGGTTCTTACCATGTCATACACCTAGCTCCATGATCTTACCATTATATCATTAATACCTAGTCTACAGGGGGCCCTACAATTTGTTATCATTTACTACCTAGTCTACAGGGTCCCTACATTTGATATCATACTACCCTAGTCTACGGGGATCGTACCATTTAATCATTACTACCCAGTTCTACCAGGGCCATACCATTATAATCCGTACTACCATAGTCTACAAGCGGATCTACCATTTAATCCTTACTACCTCAGTCACCAGGGGTTCCCTACCATATAATCCTTACACCATAGTCTACCAGGGGGTCTTACATTTATTATCTTAATACACCCTAGTCTCCAGGGATCTTACCATTATATCATCTACCAAATAGTTCTACCAGGGGCTCTTACCATTTATATCCTTACTACAAGTACCAGGGGCCCCATTTATACTACCCTAGTTCCAGGATATTACCCATTTTTATACTCCATTACAGGATACCTATCCTAGTACATAGACCAGGTTCTTGATTAATTCATTACACATTTTATCATTACTACCATGTCTACCAGGGTCCCTACCCCCATTTAATCGCTACTACCCTATAGTCTAAGGGTCTTTACCATTATATCATTACTACCCTGGCTACCGGGGTCCCTACCATTTATACATTACGACCCTTAGTTACCAGGGTCTCCTACCATTTATACCGTACAACATAGTCTACAGGGGTCCTACCATTTAATCATTACTACCCATAGTCTACCGGGGGGTCATACCATTTTATATACTACCATAGTCTACCCAGGGATCTTACACATTTATATCATTACTACCATAGTACTACCAGGGTCTTAACCAGTTATATCTATCTACCCTAGGTCTACCAGGTGATCGTACCTATCTTTATATCTCCGCGTTACTTAATCCTCACTCCAGTCTACAGGGTCCCTCTGACCATTTATATCATTACTACCCATAGTCTACCAGCGTTCTGACAATTAAGCATATACCCTAGTCAACTAGGGTCTTACCATTTATAGTCATTACTCCCTAGTCTACAGGGTTCTTAACCATTTATTCATTACGAACCTAGTCTACCAGGGTTCTACCAATTAATTCATTACTACCCAGTCTACCAGGGATATCTACCATTTATCATTACTACCTAGTTACCAGGGATCTTACCATGTATATCATTACTACCCTAGTACTACGGATCTTACCATTTATATCATATACGTACAAGACCCATATATACCTAGGTCTACAGGGGTCCCTACCATTTTATCATACTACCCATAGTTCACCAGGGATCTTAACTATTATATCAGTTATACCCTACGTCTACCAGGGATCTTACCATTATATCATTACTACCCTAGTCTACCAGGGTCCCTACATTTATATCATTACTACCCTAGTACTACATAGGTTCTACACATTTAGTTCTGTACTACCTAGTCTTACAGGGATTCTACCATTTATATCATTACTACCCTAGTCTACCAGGGATCTACCATTTATATCATTATCTACCATCTTGTCTAACAGGGATCTTACCATTATATCAGTACTACCTAGTTCTACCGTACGGCTCATCCATTTATATCATTACTACCACTAGTCTACCAGGGGTCCCTAACATTTATATCATTCTACCCTAGTTATAGGGGGTCCTACAACGTTATGTCATTACTACCCTAGTTTACCAGGGATTACCATTTATATTACCCCTAGTCTACCAGGGATCTGTACATTTATATCATTTACTTACCTAGTCTAAAGGGATCTTACCTAGTTATAATACTACCCAGATCAGGGTCCATTATACTACCCTAGTACCGGGTCCCTACCCATTATATCATTACTACCCTAGTTCTACTAGGCGTCCTACCATTTAGTTCCTTACTACCGTTAGGTCTACCATTGTGATCTTACCACTACTACCGCTCTTTATTTATTACACCCTAAGTCTACCAGGGATCATTCCATTTATATCATTACACCCTAGTCTATCAGGGCCTCCTACATTATATCCTTATACCATAGTCTACAGGGGTCTACCATTATATCTACTACCTAGTCGTACCAGGGGTCCTACCATTTATATCCTTACTACCCTAGTCTACCAGGGATCTTACCATTTATATCCTTACTACCATAGTCTACCAGGGTTCTTACCATTTATATCATTACTACCCTAGTCTACCAGGGATCTTACCATTTATATCCTTACTACCATAGTCTACCAGGGGGTCTCGACATTATATGCCTAATTACCCTAGTCATCTAGATGTTCTTACCATATTATATCCATACTACCCTAGTATGCCAGGGGTCCCTACCATGATATAATACCTAACCATATCTACAGCGGTCTTGACCATTTATATCATTACTACCCTAGTCTACCAGGGTCCCTACCATTTATATCATTACTACCCTAGTCTACTAGGGTTCTTACCATTTATATCATTACTACCCTAGTCTACCAGGGTTCCTACCATTTGTATCATTACTACCCTAGTCTACCAGGGATCTTACCATTATCACCATTCTTACTAACTAGTCTACCATGGATCTTACCATTTATGATCATCTACTACCCTAGTCTAACCAGGGATCCGTTACCATGATTCAACTTATATCATCCATAGTCTAACCATGTGATCTTACTCATTTATATCATTACTACCCTAGTCTACAGGGTTTCCTACATTGTTGTATCTACACCCTAGTCTCCAGGGATCTCTACCATTATATCATTACTGACCCTAGTCCTACAGGGATTCTACACATTTATTTCTACCTACTACCGACCCTATAGATCCTAGCCAGGGTCCCTACCATTTATCATTACATACCCTAGTCTACAGGTTCCCTCCATTTATATCATACTACCCAGTCTACAGGGTCTACCATTTATATCATTACTACCCTAGTCTACCAGGGATCCTACCATTTATATCTTACTACCTAGTCTTACCAGGGATCTTACCATTTATATCCTTACTACCATAGTCTTACCAGGGATCTACCATTTATATCTTACTACCCTAGTCTACTAGGGTTCTACCATTTTAGTTACATACTACCATCTGTCTACAGGATCTACCATGTATAATCTACTACCTAGTCTACCAGGGTCCCTACCATTTATATCCTTACTACCATAGTCTACCAGGGGTCCTACCATTTATATCATTACTACCCTAGTCTACCAGGGTTCCTACCATTTGTATCATTACTACCATAGTCTACCAGGGATCTTACCAGTTATATCATTACTACCCTAGTCTACCAGGGATCTTACCATTTATATCATTAATACCCTAGTCTACCAGGGTCCCTACCATTTATATCATTGCTACCCTTAGTCTACTAGGGTTCTTACCATTTATATCATTACTACCCTAGTCTACCAGGGATCTTACCATTTTATATATTAATACCCTTAGTTCTACCAGGGTTCTACCATTTGTATCGTTCTACCAAGTCTACCAGGGATCAACCAGTTTATCATTACTCCCTAGTCTACCAGGGATCTTACCATTATACTCATTACTCCCCTAGTCTACCAGGGATCTTTACCATTGATCATCATTAATACCCTAGTCTACCAGGGATTCTTACATTATATCATTACTACCCTATTCTACCGTGGTTCCTACCATTTGAATCCGTACTACCATAGTTCTACCAGGATCTTACCAGTATATCATTACTACCCTAGTCTACCAGGGATCTTACCATTTATATCATTACTACCCTAGGTACCAGGGATCTTACCATTTATATCATTACTACCCTAGTCTACCAGGGATCTTACCATTTATATCATTGCTACCCTAGTCTACCAGGATCGTAATTATTTACCATCTAATACATTAGGACTACCAGGGATCTTACCATTTACATCATGCTACATAACTACCAGGGATCTTACAAGTTACATCATTACTACCCAACATAGAAGGGATTGTACCCATTGAAGCTATTACCTACCTATCGACTACACAGGAATCTACCATTTATATCATTACTACCCTAGTCTACCAGGGATCTTACCATTTATATCATTGCTACACTAGTCTACCAGGGATCGTAATATTTACATCTTTAATACCATATCTACCAGGGATCTTACCATTTACATCATTCTACCCAAACCTACCAGGGATCTTACCAGTTAATCATTACTACCCCAACCTACCAGGGATCTTGTCATTTACATCTTTACTACCCTTGAATACCAGGGATCTGACCATTTATATATCTACCCTAGACTACCAGGGATTTCTATATTACCCTAGATCAGTGATGGCTAAACTTTTAGCGGCCGAGTGCCCAAACTGCAATCCAAAACCCCCCTTATTTATCGCGAGGTGCCAACCAAAAATGAAAGCAGTAACTTATTGCTCCCCGTTTTTTTTTAAAAAAACTTTCGGTCATATTGGCCTCCTAAGGACAAGATGGAAAATTTGCATCATTTTATCTTCTTTCCAGTGTCCCTCTGTACACAGAGAATCGTAGGGCAGCAGGAGGTCCTCCAAAGATAATTCGGCCCTGCCTACTCATTCTCCCTCTTCCTACAGTCCCAAGTAGAGAAGCAAGTATCACTTTAAAATATGAATGAAAGCAGCATCTTTTATGTTTCTTGGAACTGCAGGAAGATTCTTTGAGTCCTGGTGTGCTGGGGCGATGGCCGGGTGCCCACAGAAAGGGCTCCGAGTGCCGCTTCTGGCACCCGTGCCATAGGTTCGCCACCACTGCCCTAGATTATCAAACATCTTACATCTTTTACCATCCTAGACCACCCTAGCATTTACATCTTTTCTACCCTACTGACTAGGAGAGTTACTCTAGCAGCTCACCAAACTTGTGGTTGTTTTTGAATGGGGTTTGGGTTCAAGTTTGGGTGAGCCAGGGCCCACCGGAGGATCCTGTGGTACTCTGGTGGGCCAGTCCGGAACTGGATACAAGGGATCCTTAACACTCCTCAAGACCATCAGTGATCCTACCATTTACATAATTACTAACGTAGACTACCACTGATGTTACCGCTCACATCTCCTCGAGCCTTGACTACTAGGAATCTTTTGAGGAACGTATTTAGTTCTATTATGAGACTTGAAGACATATGGATGGAAATGGCCGCCATGTTGTTATTGTCTTTGTTGTCACTTTTGATTCATAAGAAAGTAAAGTATCTCCTCCCCTCTCCTTGGAAAAAGGGATGACTATTTTCGGTATATCTTGCATTTCTTACCTTCATAAAACAAATCAGTGATCCGCAACATAAATCCGTAGTCGGAGCATCTTCTTGAACATTATCCCAGATTTTTTTTTCGAATGTTTTATATACAGAAAACTCCTCTCTGCATCTCCCATTCCTTTCACAAGATCATGAAATCCCCAGTCACAGCTTGACTTGTTAAAAAGACAAATGAAGTGGCTTTTTTGAATGGGGCTGTCTGTAGCATACATAATTCATTCCGAATAATTGAATTTTGTGACAACCTGCTGGCATGTGGAGGTTTACCAAACAAGCTCCTCACAAATGACTGTAATGGTGATGCATACTCCAGCAGATAGTAATAACATGCAAAGCGTGTGGAGAGTGGGGGATCGCTATCCTCCCGGATGGATCAATATACTGTATGACACTTCAGTACAACCCCCCCCCCCCCCCGCTGTCACCAAATAATTCACCCGGTGACTTCCTTTCTGAGCCGGGCTCCGTGCATCCATGGAGGTCCCATGATTCATCATGGACTAATTCCCAGTACTGCATGCACTATATCTCCGGCTTACAGCAAGAAGAATGGAGGACGTCACCATCAGCCTAAATAAAAGGGATGAAAAATCTGGAGATCATGCAGCTACACAATAGGGGGATCCATCGCCTAATATAAGGAGTGGGGTGGGACTGGATCCAAGTGAGAAAGAGTTAATTCGCTGACCATGAACAGGTCTTCTGACATTTTAGCGATTTTCCAATCCATGAAGATCTATCTATTAGTATTATGAGCGACATTACTTGGAACAACAATTGTCCTGGACATTGGGTTCTCTAAAACACAGGTTTGCCGTATCCTGTAAATTTTTTTATTTCCCTTTGCCCGTTCCCTCTATCTAAGCTCTGGAACAAATGACAGCTGCCATTTTCAAAGATTTGTCCAAAGAGAAGCACAAAATGTTCATATATGATTGGGTGTCTGAAATATGCCAGATTTTTATACAGTCTCAACTTCCCCTTAAAGGGGTTGGCCACTTTTCAATAATTCTCTTCCATTAGACAGGTCTCTCTGCATGTTTATGTCCCTGTGTCTTTGCCTCCTTTGAGAGCTTCAGCTTTCCCCTGTTGTCACCATGCTGCCCTCTGTATATATATATATATATATATATATATATATATATATATATATATATATACACAGCTTCCACAGCTTCCTCTGCTCTAAGCCTTCCCTATGGCATCGCCCTTTGTATCTCTCTTCCCACTGACAGACCGAAGAGGAGATGGATCAGGAGCAGGATGAGTCATAAATCTCCTTCTACAGCTCCTCCTATTCAGAAGAGCTCAGACTTATAATCAAAGAAGGAATCTGCATACAGTACAAAGGTAAGTTGCAGGACTACTGAATCAGTTGATGAACATTCAGGGCTTATCTACAAACAGTAAATGCACATGGATAACTTATTTACAGGAGTGACTTTTTTCTGTATATAGCAACCTTTCTCCAAAAATGGACTGCATGTGACTGAATTACGATCTTTACATTCCTATATATTTCTAAAAGAAAGAATGGGCTGCAAATGTGGACAGGAATAGGATCTGCTGAAAGATTTCTACAGCCCCTATATGGATTATTCAAATACACGTCCCATCCATGTGCATGGGTCCATTGACACTTGTTAGTTTGCTATCCGTAAGAAGACAGATAGCACACGGACACAAACAGTAGCCTAGTCCTGACTATGGGGGTCATTTATCTTTTCCTTCTGTTGGCGTTTTTGCACCTTTTTGCTGCATAATGGCGCATTTTGTGCCTATTTTGCCCTTTTTTTGAGTGTTACGCCTCAATTCCCCGTGTGTTTTTGTGCCCTTTTTGTCATTACATTGCGCCTCTTTACAGATGTTTTCACACAATTTATTATACTATTGTGCCTATATGGGCGCAAATAATTGGGCAATAGCACGCCAGTCCTGACCATGCTTTGGAAAGGCAAGGGTGCGATTTGCTAAAAAAACCAGTGGTTTTCACAAAGAGCCAAAACGACAAAGACAAATGAAGTGCAAAAAATAGACTCACAACGGGTGTAAAAAGAGCTCAGAGAAGGGGGAAATAAGATAAATGACCCCCTATATCTGCTGATCCAAGTCACATTTAGATTTCTACATTTCGTTGGATCGGAGAACGATGTTGGCAGTGCAAGTGTTAAGCACGATATCATGATAAATGCTGTGGTGCAAATTTCCAAATGTAGGGACTGGTGGAAGCATTTCTGAGGCGCCGCAGGGGGTCGGCTTATTTCTGACATTACCTGAGAAGGAGCGGCGCCTCTCACAGAGACTGTTCCACTAATGGTGTTGATAGCGGCAAAGTCAACAACATCACTTCCTTTATTCCGAATTTACAAGGCGTTTTATTGTCGCCCCTTTAAGGGGGATGGGAGGAATCGATCCGTCATTTCCAGTGGATGTGGAAAATATAAAAGGAGATGTGGATATCCGACATCTGAATCCCCCGGTTCCCCATTTTAATAAAAGCGGGCTACCGGGTGGTGCGGCAGTGCGGTGCTGACTGACAGCCCAATAACACAACATCTAAGGCTCGTACATTTCCCAGCAGTTATTACCATCAATCTAATTGACGGAGGGATGGAAGCGGAGTGCGCCCAGATTGCATGTCAAGTGTGTGTTCAGTCTACGGGAACGAGGCGCGCTTTTAAGGCGCAGGTGACAAACATGCGGGATTTACATATTCCTTTGAACGGATTCCAGCGCGGAGATAATCAAGACGAAAAGTACAAGGAATTGTCAGGGCTGAAGGAATGAGACGGGTCCGTCCTGGGCTGCTTTGTTCTGCAACTAGAAAACTTTCTACATAGAAGTTTACCATGTAAATTAGTAATAGAGAAGCAGCGAGACGCAGGCTATGACCCATTCTTACAGGATGAGCTGAGTTTATTGTAGCCAGCGATAAAGTTAGATCTTTTAGCTGATGTATAGACAATGGGGCTCATTTACTTACCCGGTCCAGTCGCGATCCAGCGGTGCGTCGTCCAACGTGGATTCGGGTTCTGCCGGTATTCACTAAAGTCGTGCGCCCAATATCCAGTAGGTGTCGCTGCTGCGCCGAGGTCCGCCGGAGTTCATCTGCTTCTTCTCGGTGCATGTAAGTGCTTGATCTTGCGTCACACTTCGTTTTTTAAATTCCGCGGTTTTTCCGAATCCGTCGGTTTGTACGACGGCCACGGCCCCCGATTTTTGTCGCATGAAAGCCGTCGCGATTGCGCCAAAATCCCGGCGTAATTCGGGATCCCGGCTAAAGTGCGGCCGCGGAGCCCTTAGTAAATGAGCCCCAATGACTGATATTTTCCTCCCCTACCTGTTCTGGATTCTTCTATGGTGCCCTAGGCAGATGCCTATTCTGCCTCCCCTTATTAATGGCTTACCAATGGGATTTTAGCCAGGAAACGTGAAATAAAGTTTTATAAAGTTGTGGCAGTATTCAGAATGCTGACAAAGGGATTTTTAAAATTAGCACAGCATAGGATATTGGAAGCTGTCAGCAGCTAAAAATGATATACCTGGTGACAGGTTTGCTTAAAAGTACATAGTTACCAGATTTTATACTACAAAACTACTAGCCCCTTCAGATATGGTCTGAAATAAATTTTTAATCACACTGTTTAAGATCTCACTGTGAGATCCTCCTAAGTTATATGCAAATGAGCTGAGAAGAGGCTTGTGAGGGAGTGTCACTATTTTGGACGCTTCAAGAAATATGTTATTGTATCATATTAAAGATAAAAATCTCATCTTTCAAATCCTGTCAGGCTGCAGACACAAAGATAAAGACAGTTAAAGGCATAGAAGGATCTTTATCTGCAGCTCACATTTGCAACAGTGTATGTAGTTACCTGTATCTCTTATTCTGTTATCACTGATGCCATTTGAAAGATGATATTTTTACCTTTATTATGACACCACCGTTCTAGGGACTACAGAGCCAAAGATATGGAAATTCAGAAGTAGCAATCTCTAAAAGTGACTGATCTCATTCAAAATATGACTCTTCTCAGCTTATTTTCACATGACTTTGGAGGAGGTAAAATGTGAGATTTGCAATAGGCAACTCTAGAAAGCACATTTCATCCTCTACCTGCTGGGTTTAATAATTTCATGGGGTAAAATCTGGTTTTAAGTGCACTTTTCTCTGATGGAGGGGAATCAACACTGGTATAGGATCTGCTATTATTAAAATATCTATGCCAGTATGTAACCTTCTATATAATGTAGGTAAATGCTTTATCAGGATGCCAAAAATCTCCCACCTAGTGACATGTGGACCCAAACATGGGTTCAGGTCTTGCTCAGCAAGCACCGATTGCGGGTGTTAACTGTTTAAATGCCCCCGGTAAAGTTGCTAGTGTGCTGGCACTTACATAGTGGGGACCATGCACTCTGCCATTTTGGAGAGGATCGGTGCTCCCCAGTGATATGGGTAAAAAGTCCCCCCCAAAATGGTGGCGCTATTCGATTAACATGCTAAACGCAACTTTGCTGGCGCTATTTAGTAAGTTAAGACCCGAGGTTGGCCAAACCAGAACCTCTGTGGGTCCGCTCGTCACTATTAACAACATAATACTGACAACCAAGTCACAGAAAAGTCTAAAACACGGAACAAGTGCGGTGTTTTTGTCAGAATGTCCGCCAGTTTATAACACAGAATAAGTCACATTTATCTCACTTTTCCATGAATAAATCTGTGTATGAAACTATTCCGAACTCTCCATTAAAACCTTGCGTCCCCGAGCTAAACATATTCCCGACAAGTGAGTAATTTCTCCACGTCGAAGGGCTCGCAGCTACGCCTGAGTCGCACAGCGTGAGATCCTGGTATTAAATGCACAAAGGAGACTTAATTTCTATTTTTTCCTAATGTTAAAAGTCTTGCGGCGGAGTAAAAATTCCCTGGAAACTGTCCATTAGAGAGTGTGTATAACAAAGCATGCTGGGCCTTTATTGGGGATTGATTACGGTATAAATACCGCTCTTCGGCTCCGAGCATATATATAATATTTGGGTTGAGGCGTGTGACAGGTACAATGGATGTGGTGTGAAAACTTTCTCGACTAACGACGGTGGCGCATTTCCATTTTATTAAAATCGGGCGGAGGCGACCGTGGTGGTGGCGTTCCCCCATCTATCCAGGGACCGTGCGTTCCGAAAATAACAATACAGCTTAAAAGCGTCGGACGCGAAGCCATCCTATCAAACAGGCCAATTATTAGCGCGCCAAGCGTTTGCGAAGTGTCCGAGCAAATAATTAGCCAAGGCCGTCGCTTTCCTTTGCAGAACGAGATGGGTGTTAATTAAGGTTTTTTTCCGAAGAAGCTGCAGCCAGCGCGGCCCTGCCGAGAATCAAACGCGGCCGGCGTCTTCCGCGCCGCCTGGAACCTCACAAGTGCCTATGTTCAGACACTTTGATCTTTAAGATATTATTAAGGCTTCTAATGATAACCTTTCATGCCTTTGTGCGGAGGGAGCAAGTCTCAGTAACGTTATTTTGGTTGGGGACAAAGACATTGCGCCTTCTGCTCATTTCAGCCCGCGAAGTAATTAGGCGTCATAATTCTAATCTGCTTTATTTTTTTCAGGATAGAAAAAAAAAAGTTGATTTTGAAAGTCAAAAATCTGAGGAATTGAGTCTTATTTGGGAAAAATAGATTTTTTTAAATCACTTGAATGGTTTTTTTTAGCTAAAAAAACTAAGGCCAGGGGTTTCAAACAAACTAAACGTGAATTATAGATTAATTGTTCTGCATTGCCGAGACTTAATTGCCGCAATTTCAATTAATAGGAAAGTTAAAAGTATGGCCATTGTTCACCGGAGCCGTAATTACACTTCACACAATGCGCCGCAACCCGGATTATTATTGTATCTATATTACCGGCAATTAAAGGGATGAGGAAAGGAGAGAAGATTTCTATTTGTCGGAAAAACAAAGCTTGTCTTCTTCATGTTTCATCAGAGACAGATGTATGATTATTCAGCAATTACCAAAACAGGTCTACTTTCTTCAAAGACAGCAACCCACCTATGCACAGGATGGATGTGGTAGTGCAGCTCAACTTTAGTCACGACAATAGAGCTGTGTTCTTATGTGAGAACAATTTGAAAGATTTGGGCTGCCATTTTTCTGTCCATTAGCTGTTTCTTTTCTTTCAGAAACAGCTTAAACACCTTAAAAAATTTGTGACGCAAACTGCACTAGAGTGCAGAGGGCACCTGTTTTATTAATCTGGCACACCCTGCGGGCACCCAAAATGCTAAAATTCAACTGCAAGCAGTATATTGCTGCTCATCCTTAAAGAGGTTGTCTGGAGGTTGAAAAATATGAAATTTTTTCCAAAAACTGCCTCATACCTGACCATGGATTGTGCCAGTATTGCAACTGCATAGAGATAAATGGAGCAGAGTTTCAAACCGGCACAAACCATGGTCAGGTGTGGCAATGTTTTTGGAAGAAAGCAGCCATGTTTTTCAACCTCCGGACAACCCCTGTAATCATATTTATGAAACTAAGTTGCGCTAAAAGATACAACCATATATAGGGGTGGAGCTGTTTCAAAAATAACGCAATAGGTATTTCTAATAAAAATCAGCCCCTTGAAGAAATGGAGTGGCTATCATTTGGAGTGGCTGTCACTTGATGTGACTTTCACTTAGAGCAGCTCTCACTTGGAGCGGCTGTCACTTGGAGCAGCTCTCACTAGGGGCGGTTCTGACTTGCAGCAGCTATCACTTGCAGCAGCTATCACTAGGGGCGGTTATCACCTGGAGTGCCTGTCACTTGGGGCAGTTCTCAGTTGGAGGGTCTCTCACTTGCAGCAGCTATCACTTGGGGCGGTTATCACTTGAAGCAGCTGTCACTTGGAGTGGCTCTCACTTGCAGCAGCTATCACTTGAGGTGGATGTCACTTGGAGCAGCTATCACTTGGCGCAGCTGTCACTTGAAGCGGCTCTCACTTGCAGCAGATATCACTTGCGGTGGTTATCACTTGGAGTAGCTATCACTTGGAGCAGCTCTCACTTGGAGCGGCTGTCACTTGGAGCAGCTCTCACTAGGGGCGGCTATCACTTGCAGCAGCTCTCACTTGGGGTGGTTGTCTTTTGGAGTGGCTATCATTTGGAACAGCTATCACATGGAGCGTCTTTCACTTGGTGCGGCTCTCACTTGGGGTGGTTTCACTTGGAGCAGCTCTCACTTGTAGCAGCTATCACTTCGGGTGGTTGTCACTTGGAGTGACTATCACTTGGAGCGGCTCTCACTTGCAGCAGCTCTCACTTGGGGAGGTTGTCACCTGGAGCGGTTGTCACTAGGGGCAGCCATCACTTGGAGTGGCTCTCACTTGGAATGGCTGTCACTTGGAGTGGCTGTCACTTGGAGCAGTTCTCACTTGTAGCAGCTATCACTTAGGGGGAGGGGGTCGCTTGGAGTGGCTCTTACTTGGAGTGGCTCTCACTTGCGGCAGTTGTCACTTGGAGTGGCTATCACTTGGAGCAGTTCTCACTTGGTGCGGTTGTCACTTGGAGTGGCTCTCACTTGGAGCAGTTCTCACTTGGGGCGGTTGTCACTTGGAGTGGCTCTCACTTGGAGCAGCTATCACTAGGAGTGGCTATCACTTGGGGCAGCTCTCACTTGGAGCAGCTCTCACTTGGAGTGGATGTCATTTGGAGCGGCTCTCACTTGGAGCGGCTCTCACTTGCAGCAGCTCTCACTTGGGATGGTTTCCACTTGGGAGGACTGCAGTGTAATCCTAGATGAAGAACACATACAGACCAGGTGCTCCATGGGGCAGATGTTTTTAGATAAAGGTTTGTCTTAAAACTTAAAAAACTCATGTCCTGATGACTAACAACAGATGACTCCTTAGGGCCTGGAATTTTCATGTGGATATTCAGATCTCAGGCTCTGTCATTTACATTTGACATATGCAGTCGGTTCCTGAAATATTTAACATTTTCTTCTAAAAAGATTCTTTTGGAAAATGTCAGTCTCATGTTTTTTCAAAAATGTGCGCTATGGCGAGCCAGCTTTAATGATGCACAGAACCTTCTAGTCAGAGCAGATCTGATATCACGTGGCCATACTTGAAGTCACTTGTGATGTGTGAGGAGACTGCCTGGATATTGCTTACGGCAAATGTGTGATTTCTAAAGTTCAAGAAAATGTAAATCGTTTTGACGGTACAACATTTGTTTTGTCATGGGAGCATCAGGAGGATCTAGATGAAAACGACATGGCGGTATTATTCAGTCACTATGTGGTCGTAATATGAGGTGGTACAACAGTCATATAATTCAGTCACCGTATGTTGGTAATTATATTTTAAAGCCACAAATTAGGGGGAAACAATTTGATTGTTACATGGGCACTTGAAAAAGTCATCTTTAAGGTTTTGCGACATTATCGTGGCATTACACACTGAAATTAGTAGTGACCCGATGGCTCCTGCCACTGTGCATATACGTATCTAAAATCTCCTTTGGCTGGAAGGAGGCTATTCTATGGAAAGTTACTGCCATTGGCTGTAGCTAGTGTGAAGGCGCTGGTGTGGAGGTGGTGTAAGGGCGGAAATAGTCACAATTCCTGGCTGTGAACCAGGAATTGTGACTATTTCAAGGCTCATACACCAGAAAACTCCCCCATGGTGTAAGGATGTGACAACAACAAGGTTTGCCGGCCCAGAAGAGAGGACTAGATATCTGCTGTGCATCTATGAGGAGAACCTCTAGCAATTGTCCCTGACTGATCTTCAGTTTTTTTCTAAGCAGCACAATGGGGCTCATCTACTAAGGGCTCCACGGCTGCACTTTTGTCAAGTTTCCCGTTTTTTTTCCATTTTGCGGTGAATTCTGCCGGGATTTTGGCGCACGCGATCGGATTTTGGCGCAATCGTGCCGGCTTTCACGCGACAGAAATCGGGGGACGTGGCTGTCGGAAAATCCAACGGATTCAGAAAAAACATTTAATTTAAAAAATGAAGTGTGTCGCAAAATCCTTCACTCACATGCACCGGGAATGGGTTGGTGATCCCCAGCGGACCTTAGTGGACTTCAGCGCACCTTAGTGAATCGATGGAAGACCCGAATACTCCTCTGAGAACGCGCTGCTGGATCACGACAAGACTGGGTAAGTAAATCTGCCCCAATGCGGGCAAAGCCAAGATAGATCCTTTCTTCCTTCCTATCTTCCCTCTTTCCTTCCTCATATTAATCTACCTTGTTCTATGTAGCATCTATCACATATCTAATATCTATCTATCAGCTTGAAAAAGGTGGTTATCCACCAAAATGTTACACCTTGGAATGAAGAAAACCCTGCTTTTTCCACTACTACTGCTGCTGCCTTTCTTAATCAATCTATCTCTATTAAACAGGAAGTTTTCCTTCGTGGGGCTTAGTTTGCCAGTGTAACCTAGTTTAGTAGCGGCTGCAGAGTTCTCTCGTACGCCCCTTTGTCCACGAGGTGATTGCATCAATTGTTTACCTTGTTCCTTTTCAACAAAAGCATCTTCTTTCCGATCTCTTCCCACCCCATAAAGCCCAGCAGGCAAAGGGCATTTACTTGGCGCACACAAATCGTCTGTAAGCAGATCCCGGGAGCGTGTTTTGTGATGTGTATCACCTCCCTGCAGAGTGCACTGAAACCTTCCACCATCTTTCTTTCTCATCCCTCAGGTGTTTGCAATTTCTGGTGGCGGCTCCTTCTTGATCAGTGTCATTATCCCGCCACCTTTCCATACATCTTCTTGTCATAAACAATGCAGGTTCCTCTCCGCGTCTCCTAAATCTTTTGTCGATGTGATTGCTGGGTGTCTCGCTTTACAATGACGATGAATTCATCACGTTGCTTTCCCGTATCTCTGTCTCTTACTATCTGTCTAATGTATTTCTCCCTCCATCAGTAAATCCTTACGGAAGGAGAAGGGGTGAATCTTCCCATTCTATCTATCTATCTATCTATCTATCTATCTATCTATCTATCTATCTGTCTGTCTGTCTGTCTGTCTGTCTGTCTGTCTATCCATCCTATAAGTTACAGTTACTATAGAGGCGCCTCTTTCCCCTCAGTACAGTGTCAGCTCTTCTCTCCGTATCCAGAACATGTGCCCATTACATCTCTGTGCTTCATGGTACCACTTCCTGTTTCCAGGCCGTGAGCCAAGATGGAAGATCCAGATAGCTGGAAGAATGTAGCCCTAGGAATCCGATTGCCGTTTCAACTGTTATTAATTAACAATTTGCTAATTAGTTTCACTATGATGAGCATCAAACCGCTGACTAATTAAAGTGCATCTGACTAAAAGCAGATGGTTCTCCCGACTCCTGAGCGCTGCTTACAGAGGACAAAACATTGGAAATATATAGGAGGATGTAACAATACAACATCCATAGTCTTGTAGGGGTCTCGCAGCTCATGTGCTTGTAGCGTTCTCAAGTCCCTGGTGGGGGAAACTCATCCAGGTCTGAATGGAGTCAAGAGATGAAGAAATCTGCAGCAAGGAGGAGAATCCTGTAAGCAGTGGATTGTGGGAACAGACCGGTACAATCACTTTTTACTTAGATCAGGACTTCAATTTATCAAGAAATTTCTTCAAAACAATGTCAAAACCTGTCCGCAATTCACAACAAACCCCTGGGTGTCGCACATAGACACATGGGGGCATATTTATTATACGCTGGTGTTCGTGATGTATCACCTCTTTATGTATCGGGCAGCCGGCTGAGCAGCGTCTATCCTACGCCAGGCCCTGCAGCCAGCGTAGGATAGACGCTGCCAGGCCGGCTGCCTGATACATCAAGAGGCAATACTTCACGAGCTGCCGCCGGCATCAGCGAGTGCGCCGGCGCGGGGACAGTAACGCCCCATGCCGGCTCACTCCTGGCCGGCAGACCCTTCACACCCTTTCACGCCCCACTGGCGTGAAGGTGGCGGATCAGGGCAAATCGCAATCGCAAGTGGTAGCAATAAGCGTGGCACAGAGGTCCTGATAAATATGCCCCAAGTAGCACATCACTGTGTGACACAATATCACAAAACAATAGGGTCTGGAAAAGCTAATGGTATTTATCTTGTGATATATATGTCCAGGGTATAGGGGCTACTAGTATTTAACTTAAATGACTCAACTACAGAATATGTGTTTTTAAGTGTTGGTATTGCACATTCACAAATTAGAAAATCAAAGAAATTATTATTATTATTTTAAATTTTACTATGGTCTACTCAGGGGATGACCAAGCATAGGGCCTGCTCAGGGGTGGAACAAGCATAGGGTCCACTCAGGGATAGACAAACCAATGCATCTACTCAGGGATGGACCAACCATAGGACCTACTAAGGAGTGGACCACCATAGGGCCTAATTATCCACAAAAGAACCATAAGGCCTACTCAAAAGCAGACCAATAATAGGGCCTAGTCAGAAGAGCATCAACTGTAGGAATAATCCGCGGCAGACCAACCATAGGGTCTACTCTGGGGAGGACCATCCATAGGGCCTACACAGGGGCAAACCAACCATAAGGCCTACTCAGGAGAAGACCAACCAGAAGGACTACTTACAGGTGGCCAAACAATAGGGCCTACCTAGGGGCGAACCTACTAGCAGACCTTTTCAGGTCATCTAATATCAACCAACACATCAGCGATCATTAGGATCAGCAGTGTCAATGGGATCGGCAGTATCTTTAAAATGTACATTATCATTAGAATTGGCAGTATCGTTAGAATCAGCAGTATCAATGGCATCAGCACTATCATTAGGATTAGTAGTATCATTGGGATCGGCAATGTCATTAAGATCGGCAATATCATTGGGATCGTCAGTATCATTAGAATTGGTGGTATCATTGGGACTGGCAGTATCATTAGAATTGGTGGTATCATTGGGACTGGCAGTATCATTAGAAGCGGCAGTATCATTAGAATCAGCAGTATCATTAGAATCGGCATGATCATTGGGATCGGTACTATTACTAGAATCGGTGGTATCGTTGAGATCGGCACTATCATTAGAATCTGTGGTATCATTGGGATCGGTACTATCATTGGAATCGGTGGTATCATTGGGATCGGTACTATCATTGGAATTGGCAGTATCATTAGAACCTGCAGCATCTTTAAAAATGGCAGTATCATTGGGATCGGCACTATAATTAGAATCGGTGGTATCATTGGAATTGGCAATATCTTGGGATCGGCACTATCATTAGACTCAGCAGTATCATTGGGATTGGCAGTATCATTAGAATTGGTGGTATCTTTGGGATTGGCAGTATCATTGGGATTGGCAGTATCATTAGAATCTGTGGTATCATTGGGATCGGCACTATCATAAGAATCGACAATATCACTGGGATTGGCACTATTATTAGAATCGGTAGTATCATTAGAATCGTGGCATTATTGGGATCGGCAATATCATAAGAATCGGCAGTATCATTGATTGTAGCTGTTATTGGCACACTTAAAGAGAACCCGTCATGCAAAATAACCCCCCTAAACTAAATATATTTTCATAAACTGCCATTAGAGAGCATTGCCTCTATCCCTTCATTGTCCCTCTACATGCCTGTAAACCTAAGCAATGAGGTCCTAAAGCTGTATGCAATGACCTGTAAATGTCCAATGAAGCATTAGCATATTCAAGCTGTCCACTCTATTCTGAGTGGGAGGCACAGCCACACCCCCCAGTGGACTGACAGCCTGTGTAATGATGTGAGGCTGTATAATGATGTGCTTCCTGGTGCTGGTGGCCACGCCCCCTGCAGCCTGTGTGTGCATGTGTGTGTGTATGTGAGAGATACAGCAGCTCCAGGCAGCCATGTTACAGCAGAACATGTCAGATTCATGTGTAGCTGATGTCTGTCTCTCACCTGTATATTAGGAGGATGCAGCATGTCAGCAGATGCAGCACACACACTAGCCATGCTTTACTATACATTACACACAGACATGAGCAGGGGGAGGAGAGGGGAGGGGTAACAGGGGTGACATCACTGCCTCTGACCATGTGACCAGCCTCATTTACATAATAAAGAATAGATGGTTTTACAATGATTAATGTATGAAATAACTAGATAAAGGCTGGGATGGGATCCTTGTGAGCTGCTCCAACAGGTAGTAGTGACAGGACAAGTGGCAGAGACCTGATGACAGGTGTCCTTTAAATTTCAACTTCTTAGCCTGATGTGAATTTTCAATGCATACTCTGATTGAAACATTATAAGTGGAGGTCTCCTTTAAGCAATAATGTCAGCACTTGCTGGAACGCGCTCCTGTCCGCAGCTCATTGTGTCCCAGGTGGAGTTGCTACTTGGAATAACAATGTGACAAAGCCGAGCGGTGTATAAGGGAGGCTGCAGAACGTCAGACTGCAGTATATTCACAATGCAATGAAGCTTGCCGAGCGGAGGAAATCACATCTCACTGATTGTAAATGGGAAAGCACATTATGCAGATCACATTGACAACCGCAGGATAAATTGAGAAGTTTTTTTTTTTTTGTTTCCAGTAACAGAACAAATCTGCTATCCACTGTAATGCAGCAGCTATGGTGTAAATACATGACTTGTGTCTATGGGAAGATGGAACAAGCAAACATAGAGGCAGACAACACCGGCATTATGTAGCAGCGGGACAGGCGGCTACAACCCGGTACATGATTTTATGCATTCATCATGACTGTGCATCCTCTATGCTGGAGAATGTATAGGAAATATATTGTATTTCCTAGAAGCAGCCCATTCTCTGACATACAGATGTTTCCAGATCTCTTCTTCTATGATATTCTCTACACTGTACTGATAGGAACAGTCTACATTTCCATTGTCTCATTATTCTTCATTGTTCGAGCAGAGTATGTGATTTTATTTTTACTTTTAAATCCCAGCACCCTGAGGTTTTAACATATTTTTGGAAACCCCTTTAATGCAGATTTACAATGGGGACAACTTTCCATTACTGCCCCCCCCCCCAATTCAGTTCATATTTGCAGTTCAACCTCCTTTCTGCTCTATAAAGGCTCTATCAACAATTTACATTTTCCTTACTTCCTCTTCTTCACTGTTTTGCTATCAATCCCATCATGCCTCAGATGGACATGACCATTTTCATCTCTACTAGCTGTAAGTGCACCAGAATTATCCTCTATAACTACTGTATATTTTCTATACCAAAAGTATACAGTCAGGGAGGCTGAACTGTGAGCTTCTTATTTATAACTGTTTGACATGGAACTTACTAAATTGTTAGAAGTAAATGCACATTAACAGAATTAGGGCGATAGCTGGTCTCGTAGTTAGTAAATGGGGTATGCACACCCTGCTCCTCCATTTACATAGGGTAACAGAACCCCCATTTGCATGACTCATGGAGAAGTCAGACCCCCCAATCTGGATTTTTGTCTTTAATACTGCAGCTGGTTAACCAGTAAAGTTGCATAGAAGATCCCCTAATCTGCAATCATGGCACAAATGGGATGTCTACGGACCACCACTGATCCAGGCGACATGGTTTCCCCAATATACTATCACTGAAATAGGGCTGGCACCAGCACTGGGCATACATGGGCAAGTGCCGAGGCTCAGAGCTGCTGGGGGGGCCACATACTGGATCCATAAGGGGTGAAGGGGGCTTTACAGGGATGTTTGGGACGATAAACTGGGAAATATTTTAGGGAACAGCTGACTGTTAAGCTTCAGAATTTTTAATGCTGCCACGTGAGTTTATTGCAAAGGGGCCCACTGAGGCTCTGTCGCCCAGGGGCTTACTGCAACCTGGAGCCGACCTTGCACTGACCAGTGATTTTATCACAGAGTAGGCCAACCAGCCCAATCCTACAGAGGGCTGGGAAGGAAAGTCAAGAAGGGAAGCGCTGTCTGTGCATTTGGCAAGAGCCCGGGATGGGGGGAGGGCATGTTTTTTCATGTTCCGCATTATGTTTATGTTGCATCCAAGTTAGAATTACAAAAAAAAAAATCTTTCCTTTGAAATATTGAGAGGCTAATTGACAGTGAGAGCACTAATGAGGAAAAAAGGAATGAATCTGCAAATGTTTCTGGGAAGGAAATAATTAGGACAGATGATGGTGTAAATCACTGGAGATAGGAACTATCCATTACCATTTCACGAAACTGTGACTGGGGGCTGTTTACAGCATAACACAAGAGGCTGCGTGTAGGGTTAACCCCTTTTACGGATGCTCATGTAAATGTCGACCTGTGATACAAGATCCGATCCCATGACTAAGCGCCTCTCACCTCTCCTGGCACGTCTGCCTTAGTAAATACTTGTATTTCCCATAAAACAACAATTCCAAAGCATCTTTTCTTATAATTCTAACATAAGCTGTTCCTCTGAAAAATGTATTTGCCAAAAAGGTGTATCCCTAAGCAGTCAACACTGATTGGATAATAAAGACACGCCTCCCAAATCGGTAACACCCTTGAGGAACTGCATTAGTCATGTCATAAGAGAGAGGCTCCCAAATTGTCTACCAAATTGGACACGTCATGTTATGGGTAGTTATGGTGGTTTTGCCTTTTTTAGGATTAGAGGTTGGACTTGATTGTCCTGTGTCCTTATTCAACCTTTGACCTGATACAAGACAAGGTCCAGCTGCCCCCTCCCCTCACATATCCAGCAGTCTACATATCAAGCTGCCATAAGATTGTCAGAACATCCAATCTTGATTTATATTAAAAGTATCTGATGGCAAAAGTAATAATAACATTTTCTTCATTCTTTTCGCCTTCCTGAGATGTGGCCTCTCTATAATTTCACAGTATGTTGTTGAGACGGCTCACAAAGAAGGAATTGATTAGGAAGGATTAAAGTGGAGCATAAAATGTTAGATCCTTCGCCCTCTCCAGACTTCAAATACATTGTTGTTAGGAAAAATAATCTATTGAGCAAAATCAACAGTGTGTTTAACCTGAAGTGTCAGGTCAGGGATGGCGCCTGATGCTGGTTTCCTCCAGAATAGACAATGGTGAAGGCTGCTCGGAGCTGTGACCACAGATACTGGATACCCACAGTTTCCTTACAAGTGATAAGCACTGTATTATTCTAGCATGTTCTATAGATCAGCTCATCCTGATTTTCATGGCTCATTCCAGCACAAAAGGAAGAAAAACTCTTACACCGACAGAGCCGCTGGAACTACGAAGAATATGTCTAACGATACACATTGATATCTCATCAATGGTTTGTAGATGATAGGTGCTTCATGAGTAACTTAATATTCTAGAAACTAAGATAGATAGATAGATAAATGGATAGATATATAGATAACAGAAGGTAGGTGGATGATAGATTATGGATGTATAAATAGATGATCTATCCATATGTACCTCATATCTAGTATCTATTTCTTTTCTATCTATCTATTTATCTATCGTCTCCTGAAAAAAATGAAAGTCTATTGTTATCGTCTAATATTACACTACCCCCTACTGTCTAATGAGGGTATTTTATATATCTGTTTGTTTTCTTTGTTTTAATATTTTGTTTATTTTTGAAGTTGCATTGTTGTTGATCATCTGGTAAGATGCAGGCTGTCTGTTCGGCTGATCCCCTGGAACATTCCAGAGACATAGCCCAAAAAAGTTATACAAGAAGCCCTGCTCTGGGTTCTACAGTGGAGAGACTTCAGAGAAGATACTTATGTTATGTCCTGCTGATGTAGCAAAGCTGAGGAGGCTAAATTAAGTTTTTCCTAGCACAGACCATCACTGCAATGCTGAGTAACAATTCCAGCCCTAGTATTAAAGGGAATGGTCTTGCATCTATGGGGAATGTTATAATGTCAGTTATTACAGTGGTTCTACAAGTCCTACATTATAGGAACTGTAATTTTTTTCATTATCTCCATTCCACATGTGAGTCACCGGCTTAAGCCGCTCACATCGCAGACCTCCCCTTAACCATCATTTGGGAACCATTACACACACTGAGAATGCCTCAGGGAGTACCTTGTTACCACACAGCCCCACTCTTCTTTCTTTACTCTGCTGGCCTTAATGGCTGTAGAATGGGTCTACATCAGGACTGTGCTACCATGACCCATGCCTTGGTCACAACTAAGCCAGACACTCATCTCCTGGTTCACATCTGCCACCATCCATTTTTTGGCCCTGGTGGGGCTGTTGCATATCCATCACATATCCATATCCATCTATATTCCATTCCTATGTATCTTTCCTATCTGTACACTTTCTACAAGCTTTCAGCACAATGATACTTGTTCCTCTGGCTTCTATCACTGTATTAAAGCTGACCTCGCTTTTCTTCTTGCAGAACACAGAAATGTACTTCCAGAAATCCTTCAGCGATGCACAAAAAATGTAATTTTGTGATATGAAAACCTGTGTCTGGGTTCCAGAACAGGGCAATGAATTGAAATGCATCTGGGACAGACACTGTGTTTGATGGGTAATAGGAGATGCTGTTTAGATTTGCGGGGTTACTTGCCGCTATGGCACATTTTAGATGTACAATTGGAGGCCAATCAGAGCTGTTTGTGTGGCCCGGGCCACCTGCTATAGAAACACAGGTCTGGGTTTTACACGTAGACAATTCCGTTGGTTTTATGAGTTTCTCTGTTGTTATAATCTCGTGACTTCACCCTCCTGTGCAGACAAACAATGAAGATGTTGTGCAATAGAAGTACATTCTTTAGAAACGTGGCAAAAATCAGATGCAATCCAATGCTTTGCCCCTTTTTCTGCTCCCTTAAAACCCCTATTGCCCCCCCCTAATGTCTGCTACATAAATTTGCATTTAAGAAAAGTGTCACTCTTACTCCACAGATGGATACGTTGATGAGGATATGCTTGATAACAAGTTACTGAATGTTTCCAATGATGTCCCCTGACTGTCCCTCTAACTGTATCATGCTTCCAGATTATACAGGATAAAACAAATCTCCCAGGACATCTTTTTACTTTAGGAAAGAAGTGTAAAATTACATATCTGATGACCTCAACAAGCAATTGCAGAGTTGGCCTATATTTTACCCATGGGTGCCATTTGAAAAGCCTTCAAATTGTATCAAAGGCAACTTTTCCCAATGGGAAGGTGGTCTTCTAGCAGATCAAAGACCAGATTTGTCTCAAAAATCAGATTTACAATATCTCTAGTGGTTCAAAAGTCATCAACACAAAGATTTTCCATAGATTCTCATATGTGTTCATAACAATTGGATTCAGCACCTTTAGCTCTGTGTTCAGCACCATGGACAGCACAGGGCAGCAGCGGTGCAGAACAAGGAACATTGCTGGTTGTTGTGATAACTTTCAAACCACAATTCTGGCAATTCTGGTCTGGTCTTCTTTGATATGCTACATCACAATCTACCTATGGGAGAAACTTGTTCCAGATCCAAAATGTCGGCTTTCAAGTTGGAAGCAATGTCCTGGACATAAGAAGCCTTAAATATAGGCCCCTCATCTATTACCTACTGGGATATCAGATATGTCAATTTCGCTTTCGGATATCCATAGACTTTTTTTTTTTTACGATCTTCCCACAAAACAATATGCACACTCAGCAGGAATTGTTGGAATTTAGCTAGGAATGAGTGGACCTGAACCACAATATTCAACTTCAGACAGAAGTTTGGGTTCGGAGTGTGGGCTCACCCGAGGCAGTAACACCCAAGATTGGTGCTGGCATCAATCATGGGTGTTAATCTTTTAAATGCCGTAGGCAAAGCCATCTCATAGGTGAACAGAAGTATTTAAATTACAGTATTAAAATTAATTTAAATGCCGGTGGCAAACAGGCTTTGCAGAATGGCAACATTTTAAGTGTTGGCAGCTGCAACCATTGTTAGCAGTTACTTAGGTTAGGTTCAGGCTTGGGTACCTGAACCAAATCTGTTTTTCAAGGGTCGGCCAAAACCGTGAGTCCACTCATTGCTAAATTTAACTTAAAACTGAGTATTCCAGTGTTTTGTGGGTGGGCTAAGAAGAATATAAACATTTTCAATGCAATAGCTGTGAGATACCTCCTTAGTTATCTGGCTAAGGATTCAAAACAGTAGAACCCATTGTTGGACTACAAACAAAACCAGGACTAAAACAAGCATGTATAAATATAGCACGTCAGATCCAAAAATGTTTGTGTAGGACAAAAAGTCTTATGCACATGAATATATGCTACGCCCAGGCCAGGATCCAGGTATAGTATACGTCCATCTGGAGAAGAGGTGGGGTGAATGCTCCATAGGGAGATGTTTAGCCACGCCGTATTTCCAGTCACGGGGCGATAAGGTGACACACGTGTGCACAATGCACTTCTATGGGGGTCGTAGCCTAGCTGCATTTGATATGGCTACTGTATACGTTCTTGTGAATGGGGCCTAACCAGTGTGACCCCATTGCCCGGATTTATTGAGCTCAAGGCTTTATCCCCAAGTTACCTGTCTGTAATGATAACATTAATAAACCCCTGTAAGAATTCTGCTTTTTAATTTCTATTTCTTCTAACATTTTCCATTTTTCTTTTGTCTTACGTCTCCTGCATCATCTGTTTATCGCGCAGATGGGGTTTATAAACTTTTTGATAACTTGTGAAAAGATCTATTGTTTTGCTTTCCACCTGATAAATCTAGGCCATTATGTTCTTGTAATTTTCCTGCGGTTAGAAGAAGAGTGATGAACAGGAATGATCATATAATTATCCCGGGGCCGTAAACATTTTAAAGGTAATTTTTAAAACCTTTATTTCTCCCAAGTTATGCAGGCATGAATAATTTTATAGACCCATGCCAATATTATGGCACTGAAAATGCTCTGCAGCTACAGGGAAAGGGCATTCGACGGGAGATTAAGCCAATACAAATAGGAAAGCAAAGCTGGAGCTAATATTCAAGTACACAGAGGTTAGCGACCATTATCTGACATTTGTACACTGTGTCTTAAAGGGGACTTATCACCAAGTACAAAATGCTGAAAACCACATCACATACCGTTACCAGTCTTCTCCTGAACAATTTGGTATTAGTTGTTTCAAAATCCATCCATCCGTAAGATAGATATGTTATTGAGAAGATTATATGTGAATTTGCTGAAACAGGAAAAGAGGGAGGTAACCTACAGGATACAGAGACACGCCCCCATTTCAGAAGGTCACGGCCCCTTTGACAAGTATAAGCTATTTCAAATGAAACCTTCAGGAGGGCATATCTTTTGACAGAATGGATGGATTTTTAAAAGGAAAATGCCAAATTTATCAGTGACATAGTGGCTATTGGATGAGATATGCCCTTTAGTATTTTGGAATTTTGTCCTTAAAGTGGACTTGTCTGTCACTAGTCCAGCACCCTGTACAGTTTTACCAAACCAAAGAGAATTCAGTGTGCCCTATATGTATGACAGACCCACAGTTGGTTTGTGTGTACAGGGTGAGCAGTTGGGCCCATTTTTAAGTACGGGCATCAAATATCACATCAGTTTAATGATAAGTTTTACTTATATAACACTATTCATAAGGTTCATTTATGCATAAGACATGACAAACCAAGCAACAATAGAAGTTTTGTTCTATTGTCTGCTACTTCTGTCCCCTAGACCTTTCTCCAGCTGCCCCAGTTTTATGGAATGAGCCTCTCACAAATGTTTACAATTTAAGACGAAACAACGGTCCCACTATCTTTTCAGTAAAGAGGTTGTACCATTAACACATGAGGTGTTCAACAGGTATAAACCAAAGTAAGAAAGGCATGTCAGATATACTGATTAATAAAGGGATCAGAATTTTATTAACTATGCTCATAAAAGTGCAAGAGTTTATTCTGAAATATGATAGAACTACCAAAAAAGATGCATGTTTATGACATGCTTAAAATTGTGGTTGTTGGGACTTAAATTAACCTTTCCTAGGTAGTACAATCCAGAGAACTGCTACAGCACAAGGAAAGTCTTGGAGATGGTTTGATTAGAGAGAATAAAGGATGTTAAAAGGATTGACAATGGTGATGAAGGTGAGCCTTTGAGGTGGAAGAATATCTCCAGCCTTCATCAATGTAAGATATACAGTAAAAACTATATTAGGGATTAGAGAATACTGTGCCAGGAATATATATGAATTTTATCACACGTAACAAAAAAACATCATGCAAAAGTATAATAATATCTTAACACTGAGTCAACTCCGATCATCTTGACCACATAAAAATCTCCATTAATACCCAATTACTTACTGGAATGATGTCGGAGTGCTTGTACCCAGAGTATCAAAACCTCCTCATGTTGTGTTTTGCTTGTGGTTGAAGCTATGTATGAACATTGGTTTTATTCTCCAGAGGATGTTTTACAATAATAATTGTGTAAATGCTCCAAACACCAGCTGTATGTTATGGCTGCTACAATGGGGCACATAATTATCCTGTACATGATTCCCGGATTCCAAAGAGACAGTGTATGTTGTAGAAGAAAGAAATAGCGCTGTGTTTATATAACGGGAATCTCCCCCTATACAATGTCCTATTATATGTTCAATGTCACATTAGTAAGAAATATCTATTTTTATCAGAGAAAGATCATTTTATTTCATGTGTTTTAATTGACTTTAAAATAAAAAATATGGACATCAGCTAACATAACGTGACTATCCATCATTCTATGGAGCATCTTTGCTTATAATTTTGATCAACCACTACACCCATGCCTCCGCTCTTCACCCTACCGCCATATCCTGTCCTTATCCTGTCTCCAAGACTTTTTCTCCAGGGACAGGGGACTGTTTTAGTTTCTGAATTTTTTATGTCACTGTGTGAATTCACTAGAAAGGGGCCTACTAAGATGACCTGGGGCGTTCTGAAGCTTGAAGCTGACCCTGCCTAACGGGTTTATCCTAATTTTACATTTTTTTTAACCTTGGTCCTTATCTCCAGTTCAGTTTGGCACCTCCTGTCATAGTCGAACAGAGCCTCAGTGATGACATCATGTCGACATGACGATAGCTCAATCCAGGCCGCAGCCAGAGCCTACAGTAGTGTCACCAATGAACCTATGTATACCAACAGAGGCTGGCTATGACATGAGGAGCCACGCTAGACCAGAAGTGAGGACTATGGCGAGTATAGGTTATTTGTTATTTTTACGCCACATGGGGCCCATAGTGAATTTCATAAACCCTGAATAATCCCTTTAATTCCAAATTCTTTTAGCTTCCTGTCAATTTAGCACAAAGTATTCTGGGATCTTTGGACATAGTCACATGATTTGGCACAGATGCAGAAGACGGTAAGGACCCATGTATTATCTAGTTAATCATAGTATCATAGTTTAGGTTGAAAAAAGACACTTGTCCATCAAGTTCAACCAAGGAAGGGAAGGGATTGGATGAGGAAGGGATTTAGGGGAAACAATTCTATATAACATAACCATCAATGTTATTTAGGTGTAAAAGGCATCTAGACCCTTCTTGAAGCTCTCTGCTGTCCCTGCTGTGACCAGCGCCTGAGGCAGGCTATTCCACAAAAAAATTGTGATGTAATGCAAGATCCATACAATTTAAAAGTTATATACACGTCTTTCAGAAATAGAGATTTTCTATATGATTTCTCCGCTGGGATATGATTTATTATTTATTGTTCGGGTTGGGATTAGGACAGAAGTTTCTTTCGGTTGGATATAGGAAGCAGTGTGCGGTTATTGTCGACCCTGTATAATAGGCTTAAGGCTCCGTCTAAGATCCCTGAGCTTCCAAAAACATCAAACTCAGCAAGGAGCTAACAACAGAACAAGCTTCTTGCTTCCAATCTTTTTAATGGACACATAAGTATACATACATCTTCACCGCCATGAACAAGGTTTTTATTTCTATAAAGCTGTGAGGTAAAATCAACCAAGCCTTAAATAGTGGCGTCTGGGTGAGACAGCGCCGGTACAGTCCCCATGCTCCTTCCCCCTTGCCTCGCAGATACTACTTATTTCACACACATAATATTTCCATGGGAATAAATGTGTTTCATCTATGCCAATCGAGGTCTATCTCCTATTAAAAATGTAGATTATGACGACATTATTGGCTTTTTTTAACTGCCCATTTAACTAGGAGTAGATCATATGTCCAAACCCAATTAAATTCTTGTTTTTAGATGGAAACTTACATGTGAAGACAGAGACGAAGCACAGGCCTTGGCCTAACCCACAACAACTGGCCCTGCCTATTTGCCAGATCCTGTGCTAACCCACAGACAGCAACTGGTCAATGTTCCCTACTCCAAGTATGTGCTTAGGTGACAAATAAAGAGTTTGACGCACATTAATGTGGTCAGGACATGTGGGTCTAAATCAAGATGGTGGCACAGAATTGTGAGGAAACAGATGTAATAATGTAATGTACCTCAGGGGCGTAACTAGGAGAGGCAGGGCCACATAGCAAGCTTCTGAATGGGGCCCCCCTATTCCCTTTAAAAATATAGATATTTGTATATTCACACATGAGCTATAAACACACAGTATATACACATTATATATATATATATATATATATATATATATATATACAGCATATACACACATACATTATATACACAGACAAACAGCATATACACAAATATACACACCTACATACAATACCATATACACACATACAACAAATACATACCCAATACCTCAGATGTTGGGGCCCCCTGACACTGTGGCCCCCATAGCAGCTGCTGTGGCTGCTACCCCTCTAGTTACGCCCCTGTTGTCCCTCATGCTGAGTAGTAATATTCCTATACCGTAGATTTACCCTGTGGTGACTGTAATGGTTCAGTAGCTGACCCTTTGTGATATACAATTAACAGAGAGAATGATAATCAGACTGTCCTCCCAACAGGCATAGAAAATACTGTTTCTAGCTGATCATGTGATACTGTGCTGAGGCATCATGGAAAAAGAGAGAGAAATCTAATAATGAGTCTGATGAGAGCAGACAGGAGACTGTTTCTCTTTGCGTCATGTTATAGAGAAGTGACCTGGTGTCATACCATGTACCTATGAATGGTAATATACAAAGTAGTGGAGACATGTAGACACCCAGTACATCTGCTTCCCATGTCTTGGCGGTGAACACAAGTCCTCGGCACATACTTAGTTATTTCCCCCAGTTCCTGGGTGACCTCTGTGAGCTCGCAATCTGTGCAATCAAAGATTTGCTGCCCCTGAAGCAAGGAACTGATTTATAGGTTTTAAGACGTGGGCTGCAAGAAAGCGGCTATTTATAAATATCCCTTTAATCCAGTTTTACAATAATTGCTGCAGGCTGAAAGCTCCCGAGCACCCTGGTGATTTGCATAATCATTTCTGTTATGTGATTGTATTGATCTTGTGCTGAGGAGTAATCTTTTAATTTGGGTGAATATAGCGCCTCCGGCAAATCTCACCTGTTTACCTGCCGATGACAAGAAAAGAAGCTTGTTATTATGTCCTGGTGGGGGCAGCAGCGAGCCCACAGGCATGAGCGGTAGTCGGGAAACGTGTAGAACACGTAATTACTTTCCTCAGGACAAAGTTATTGTTATTGTTTGTTATTAAGTAATATATCTATCTATCTATCTATCTATCTATCTATCTATCTATCTATCTATCTCTCTATCTATCTCATATCCATCCATCCATCCATCTATCCAATCTATATCATCTTTTATCTTCTATCATATTTCTCTTTTATCATCCATCTCCCCATCATCTGTCTCTCTCCTATAACATTCCCCTACAGTCCCATATTACAGATACTTACCTACTATTGTGTGTAACTATAAAGTGTTATTATTGTGCAGGGGTAAAGGAGCCTCTTACTGACTGTGACTGTTCATAAAACAGTTTTATTTTGGGGCCCCACTTTTAATTTTGCCCAGGGCCCCACTTTGTCTAAAACCGAGCCTGTTAGCAATCTATCTCACACCGAATGGGGCAGATTTACTTACCCGGTCCTGTCGCGATCCAGCGGCACGGAGGATTCGGGTCTTCCGGCGATTCACTAAGGTAGTGCGTCTGATGTCCACTAGGTGTATCTGCTGCACTGAAGTCCGTCAGAGTTCACTGGAGTTCACCAAGCTATCGTGGGTGCAGGTAAGCGCGTGTCAAGCGACACTTTTTTTAAAAAAAATACGTCGGTTTTTCCGAATCCGTCGGGCTTTCTTACGGCCACGCCGTATAATAGTAATAATAAAAATCTGTGGCCAGAGTCAGTGGCAGAGTGTCCTGGCAAATTCAGGCGCAATTCTATACCAGGTCAGAGTTGGCATAGAAGTGATCCAAAAACTAGGCCAAAATGCAGAAACACTGCATTGGAATCAATATAGTGGGCAAATTTACTAAGGGTCCGAACACCGCACTTTCACTGGGTTTCCCAAATATTTCCATTTTGCGCCGAATTGCCCCGGGTTTTTGGCGCACGCGATAGGATTGTGCCGCATCGGCGCCGGCTTGCATGCTGCAGTAATCGGGGGGGCGTGGCCGTCAGACAACCTGTCGGATTCGGACAAACTGCTGAATTTAAAAAAAGAATTGTATCACAAGATCAAGCACTCACATGCACTGGGAAGAAGCAGGTAAACTCTGGCAGACCTCGGCGCAGAAGCGATGGAACTCGGGCGTACGATCTTCATGAATTGCGCCGGACCCGAATCCTCGTCAGACAACGCACCGCGAGATTACGATAGGACCGGGTAAGTACCAACCCAGTACTGCTGGTCTAATGCAGTTGATTGATCATAAGGTAGTGTGACCACCTGTATAACAGCAGAAGTTTTGTCTGAGCTTTTTGGAATAGTTTAACACAATGCCATAGAGCAGTGGTGGCGAACCCTTTAGCCTCCCAAGGACACCAATGCAGTTGAAAAGAGGAGGGCAAATTCATCTATCATTGTAGGAAGGTTCTGTAGGCAGATTCTTCTGAGTCCTGTCTGGTGGACTTCATTCTGGGGTGATGGCCTGGGTGCCCACAGAAAGGGCTCAGAGTGCCCCCGTGTGCACCCGTGCCATAGGTTCGCCACCCTTGCCATAGAGGAAGGACATCAATAATGACCTTGTAGAAGCAATATATATGCTGCCCATCAATATAGAGAGGATTATAAGACTTTTTGATTCAGAAAGTTTGGAAAACATTAATAATCATTTTCATAAAACCTCTTCACTCCAATTGTACGGGTTATTGTCAACTCGGTTAATAATGCAATAGGGGCACATGGAGAACACAACAGAGGGCACAACAGACAATGTGATTATTCCTGACAATTTTAAGTAGAATTGTGTGTTTTTGGGTGGAGAGTTGCTTTAATACAAATTACATAATGAACCAGAATGTGTATTTTGAGGCGACTTTTCCCTCCTAAGTAATTTTCGGTGGCATTTAATTTCGGTGACGCTGCACATAAGTATAGAAGAGCCCCACTAAGCAGATTCAATGGATGGCAGACATCTCCGTTTTATAGGTAATTAAGCTTATCTTTTCCACGGACATAGTTCTCCTTTAAGTCAGATCTCAGTACAAATCCTGCATCTGTGGAGCGCGTCAGCTAAATGAGTACAGCAGGGGGGGCGACTTATTCCTTCCAAAGATCTCCAAAGTTAAAGTCACAGTAGAAAGTTTCTGCCAACTTCCAGCAGACGTGGCACTTCCACCCAGAACCTGCCGTGCCCAGAAAACAATGAGCTTTTCTTTGTAGTAATTGTCTGCAGGATTGAATTGGCAGCTTTAATTGGAGCAATCTATGAATATTATAGAGAAAGCAGTCTTGTTACCCGGCCCATTAAATGACATTCATGCATTGGGTGAATTAATTGTAAGGCGTTAATTGATGACATGATAAGCATCTGCCTATAAAGTAACAGAGCACCCTGGGTAATTGACTCATCTGCTTATACAAATATAGGTAAGGGATGACCTGCTCATTGTAACAGCCATGTAATCTGTATTTATGGTTATAGCAGTGCTAATAAATTCATATGTGATGTAGCAGAGCTGACTTTGGGACCATGTGACAACAATACAGTCTAAACCCATAGTACAGTCTTCTAGTATTACCCCAGGAATCAATGGACCCCTACAAAAGTTGTGACATAGCATCATTCTGTTGACACAGTCCAGTACCCACTATATTTAAAATATGCGGGAACTTTGCATAACCACTTTAACTCCCCATCATTTGCCCAACTTAGCAGAACCACCCACAAAATCTAGGGGTTGGGCTTTGGTTTGGATACATTTTAAAAAACAACATGTGCCTTGTCTGTGTTACTCACTCCTCAGAGCTTGGCACCCACCTTTGTGCTCCTGTACAGCTCCTCCTCCTGCTCCTTCTCATAGGTCACAGCCTTGGTCAGCCTGACATCAGTGGGGGAGGGACAAGCTGTACAGGAGCACAAAGATGGAGGCAGCCTGCAGCTCAGACAAGTCACATGTTGTTTTTTGAAATGCATCCAAACCAAAGCCCAGCCCCTGTGACTACCCCAGGATTTTGTCAGGATGCAAGAGTAAGTTATTACATACAATTATAGTGTTATACAAATGCTTAGAAAACAAAGAGATGCATTTTTGCACTGCAGGTGCCATGGACTTTTACAATCTGTATTTTACAATCTGCCCGTGCGCCTCCCTAGGAAGTGCCGGAGGCGTCACGCGCGCATGGCCGCGTGCAGCGCCGAAGCTACCTCGGGGCTGTAAATCAAAGTGTGTTTAAACCGCGATACAGCGGTTTAAAACACTAGCTAAGGTAAGCTCCGGCACCAGCTCACCCTGAGCTGGTGCCTGGTGTTTACATCTCATACCTACCTTCAGAAGTGGTAGTTTTCCTTTAAAATGAGGTCCCTGGTGACAGGTTCCCTTTAAGGCTGTGACAAGCCACATTTTGTAGAGCTAACTTTGTCATTGGGACAGCTACAAAAAACCTATGTATTGATTTGGCATCTAACATTTCTGTAGATACAGTCCAGCTCAGCAAGACCATCCACTTTTGAGTGAACTTGCAGTAAAAACTTCCCATTCCAGGCTGTGAAAAGCCACATTTGCTGAAATTATCTATACAAATTTGGAAAAAACTGTCAAATTTGGGATAAAAAGTAGACTTAAACAGGTGATAGCATGAAGAATGGGGTAAAGGATGACTCTACCCCCATCACTAAGAGGCCATACGGGTTGTATGTATGTCCCCATTACAAGGAAAACATAGGGATCAAAATCCACAAAAACGTAGCACATTCAGCACTGCTACATGTACAGATCTAAAATACTAAAGTCAGGTTTCAGTTTTTTGCTTCAACTAAAACATAAGAAAATATATGAGGGATGACATACAATAAGAAACATACCTTCCACCATGTTATTGTTTCATCCCCTTGTCTAATTCTATACTGTATCTCTATACATATCCTATATGTCAGTATTCCTCTAAATATCCTGAGCTCTCTGCTGCCCCCACCAGGACACATTAACAAAGTTCCATCAGAATTGACTGTACACAGCGTGCAATGAATATAGAGCATAACATAGCTCACAATCTGTGACAGAGGGTTTACATAGGACTGCACAAAGATCACAGTCTAGAAGGAGAACCTAAAGGTCAATGATATCATGCAACATTCCCAGCCCGATGTCACGGCGTATAAATGGATCTCTGTGAGATGATTCAATGAATGTGCTACTACTATGGCTCTATATGTCATAGCACCTCTCTCCCGTATGTGGTAGGAGAGCCTAAGGGGACACACTGGGGGGCACATATCAGAAATGACACAGGTGATGTGAGGTTTATGTGATGTGGAGCAGGATTTCTTAATAATAATTAGGGTTAACCCTCACAGGACTCCTATAAAGGGCAGTATGAGTCCTGATGACCACGCCCACACAATGTGATTGACAGCTCTCACAATATCAGTGTGTGTAGGCAGAAAGCTGTCCATCAGTGTGTGTGGGCAGGGTCATCAGAACTCTCACTGTCTCTAATAGGAGTCATGTTAGTATTTAGGCTGGAATCACACCACATTTTTTATTTATACATCGAGTGTACCTATCGGGTTATACTGGCATCGTTTTTGCTTCCATCTGCACTGTGTGCATCATATAATGTCAAAATGTCCTGTTGAGCGACGTATATGCTCCGCAGAGGCCATTGATCTCTATGAGAGGGCGGATGCAGCAACACTGCATCTACCCCCTGCTCCCCGACCTCCGCTGATCGTATACATGGCTCATTAAGAGGGAGGTCACCAGTCATCACTGCCCATATAAGGACAGTGACAACAGTGCCTATTTCTCCCTATAAGTATACGGTGGGATATATCTGTGTCATACATTGTAATAAGATGTGCCAGACATCTCCTTACAACATAGGGCTAAGAGGAGGTGTGATTAGCCTCACTTGCTCCAAAATCATATTCAAATAAGGTAAATCGAAAATATATAAAAATTAAGCATATTGAGGACTATCCTTAGGATAAGGTATCAATAGTTAGACAGTACATTTAGAAGGACTGTGCTTCACCAGGTGTCATGGCTTTCTGTACCATCCCTAAACCATCCCGGTGGACATCTTGTGGACATGGACGGGGAGGGGTCAGAGACATTGGCACAGGCAGGACCCGAAATGAAGACAGCTATGAGCAGGAATGAGCAGGAACTGGGCTCCCTAAATGAGCAAACATGGCTTAGAAATCTGCTCCGCAAACTGGACACCTCTGTCCAAATGACAGACTCCAAGCTTAGCCCTGCTATATTCAGCAGAACAGGCGGAGAACTATTCCTGGTAACACAATATCTAGACATTAGAGCTTCATGCATTGAACTCTTGTAAAGACGTCACCATGGTTTTCCCTGTATAAGTGCATCTTGAGCTGGACACCCCACATTACTCATTACAAGGCCAGGCAGCAGCAGGCGAGAGGTTAATATCAATAATGGATTTCCGAGCAGGATCTGGTCTCCTGGATGTGGTGCGTTCTGTGCATGTGTTTATGTTCCTTTTCACAGGCTATAAATACAGGTTTCCATAGTGAGCAGATTTCTTTGCCTCCCTTATAATTGGCGCATATTTTTATAGCAGTTACAGGCTGCAGAATAGAAATGAGCGGCTCAGCCCGGAATAATAAGATGAGCGCCGAGCACAGGCCGGACAGTGAGGGCAAGTCATCGGCCCACCAAGTGTCTGTGGTGTGATGATTGGCCACAGATGAGCCTTGGACATAATGGCAGGTGACCACATTTACACATGGAGTCCTGAGACAGTATAACAAGCCTTAAAGGGGTTTTCTAGTATTCTGTGGGCCTGCTTCTGTGTTGGGACAGTAGCTCCAGATGGTGACGGGAACCACTTCATCCAATGAGTGTCCTCCTCAGACAAGGGGACAACAAAGGAAGCAACATCCATTGGTAAACTGAAGATAAGTTCTGTGGTCTTATGCCACCATTTATTGACAGAATGAGGTCTCATGACCCTCCAGAACTTCCAGCCATCCTAAAAACTTGAGGTACCAGACAAACACAGGAACAACTAACAGTTCCGGGGTAAGTATACTGGGTCGGATCTAATACTTGTTTTTTTGGCTGCAATTTTGAGTAATTTTGGTGACTAAACACCAGAAGCAGGAGTGGAGCTTGTAGGAGGCTTACATGTAAGTGCCCGAAGCAAAGATTGCGTCTCTATTACGCCTAAAATAAATTACAATCGCAAAATCATTCTGAGACTCACAAGTGATTGATAAGAGGCATGAACTCAACTCATCACAATAGTTCATCTCATTTAAGCGTAAAAACGGAACTAGTGCGTGACAATTGTGATAGATCTGGCCTCAGGTCCGTGAGGTTTACCAGGCATCTCATTGACGGGCAACGTAAAGATGACGTTGTTGTTGTTTTTACCGTACATTTACTGATCCTCGATTGTCCATGTTATATAAGGGACTTAAGAGGAGTTATATAAAGAGGAGCTGGACTGGGCTCCCCCTTTGGTAGTAGTTTGGTTGTGTGGAGTAATAAAGGTTGTATTCTCCACCCAAGTCTTCTGGGGTTGGTTTTGGTGGCAATAATCAGTGGTAATGCAACTCACACAAGTGGGGAACCCCCTGAGATCAGGGGCAGATATGGCAGATGAATGGTTCTTCCCAGTAATTTCTTTCCCCTTTGTATGTCTCTTCATATGTCATGTGTCTCTGCCGGAGGACTCCCAGCGGTGGGAGCAATATACTTCCTCCTATCTATCAATAGAAGATTTACGGCGGAGGTCGCTCACAGCAAATGTCATTTCCGCTGTAATATATGGGAGTTCTCCGTATGAAGACTCCTCATCATTATCAGCTTGTTTCTATTCATCACACAACATCTGTTCTCATATGAAGAAGACATTAACCAGTGTCACCCTATTGTTTTATTGCCGGGGAAAGGTTGAAACAACATTATCCGTGATCTCCATGGTGCACCATAAAACATTGATAAGATCTCACTTTTTGGAACAGAAAATCTCATTGTAGCCATAGTGACCTGGAAGCTAGGGTATTGGGGGCAGGATAAGGGGGGTCATTTATCTTTTCCTGTTCCCTGTGTTCTTTCTGCGCCTCTTGTGAGTCTTACTTGCGCCTAATTTGTCTTTGAAGTGTCAGCTCCTTGTCAAATTTCTTAGAGGCTTTTTAGGAGAAAATTTTCAAAAAGGCACAAATTCAAACCGGCTGTCCTTTGTCTAGTGTTTTGCTTAATTACATGCACTTTTTTAGGTGCAAAACAATGTTAAATCAGGCACAAACATCTGGAAGAACGAGGAATACAAAGACAAATTAGGTGCAAACCAGGATTACTGCTACACAGCGAACTTCGGCACACTGCTGGAAATGTTTTACAAGTATCCCACCGTACCCAAAAAGTCACTAAAAAATTACCACCAAAAAAACCTGCAACAAAATCGGCCTCAAGATCTTCTAATATTGTATTGTCAACCAGAGCAATGTCAGTCATCTTCCCAGGGAAATGTTGAAGATGACAATGAAAGAGCAGAGAGAAGGATAAAGTTCCTTGGTCTTGGAGAAGGCAGATGACCATGTATTGATTGTATTTAAAGTAATAAATATTATTATCAACACCGTTTAATTCAAACTAAGTAAAGGCTCCTTTAAGGGGTATTCCCACCAAGACAAGATCCGTAAATGTACTCAGGATAACAAAATAACAAATTCTGTAATTCACTGTTATTAACAAAAATGCAGCATTTCACAGATATAATTCCAACATGTCTCTATCAGTCCTGGTGGTAACAATTTTGGTTAAATATGACTTTAAATCTTCTGACTATGGTTGGATTCTTCTCATGAATAGCTTCTTTTGTCTGCACACTGCAGGGCTCTCTGCCTCCTGCCCTTCCCCCTGCATTACAAGACCAGCTCAGACACAGGCACTTCCTGCAAGGTCTATTTACTCAGGGTCCGCATCAGCACTAGGCATACCCAGGCAAGTGTCTGGGCCCAGGGCTCCTGGGGGGGCCACATAAGGCTGTACATAATGAATCCATAGGGGTTATGTGGCATTATATAAAATAACTATAAGGAGGCTGTTTGGGATGATAAACTAGGGAATATTTTAGAAAACAGGAGACTGTTTTAGTTTCTGAAGTTTTAATGCTGACATATGAGTTCACTGCAAAGGGGCCCACTGAGGCTCTGTCGCCCAGGGGCCTACTGACATCTGGAGCCAACTTTGTATTTACTCACAGTGCTGCTATAGACCTATTATATTGAATAGATCTCTACAGCATCACTGTTCCCAGGCTACAGCTGACTGCAGCAGAGTCAGGAAAGGAGTAGGCGAGAGGGTCCACAAGATGAAGGGTTGGCACAATATGAGGGGGAGATCATGCAGACCTACAGGATGAGGTGGAGCTGAATGAGAGAGAGATTATGATCCACTCAGGCAGGCCCACAACATGAGGGGAGGTGAGGGTGGCCAGAGCCTCCTAATATATCAATCCAGTGCCAGGGGCAATATCATATGCTTGCGCCAGCATTTAATACATGTGCCCCCATGACTTCTATTTCACTTCCCTGTCTACCTGATAAATTCAATGTCTATCGCATAGTTAAACCACCTTTTCACATGTGTCCAAGAGCAATGTGACTTATAGAAACTGCACTTTAAAGAGGACCTTTCACCCAGTACAAAATGTAAAATTTCATACTTGATTTATAGGTGCTGTTCCCCTGATCAATTATTCGTTGTTTTTTTTTAATTTCTCAATCCAGCCAAAAGATATGGGGGCACAATTACTTACCCGGTCCCTCGGAGTTCACAGAAAGTGCATTGTCCGACGATAATGCCCTGTGCCGCGATTTACTAAGATCATGCGCCCGATATCCTGCATGTGTCACCTTCTTCTTCCTGGTGCATGTAAGTGCTTGATCTTGCGACGCAATTTGAAAGTTAAGGAGGCGCCACAATCCAATCGTGTGCAACAAAATCCCCATTAAATACCTGTCACAGCCACGCAAAACCCGGAAAAAACTACGAAATGTGGCCGAGGACCCTTAGTAAATAAGCCCCATGGTCATGGAAAAATATATATGAATCAGTTCATACTAGTCAAAGGGGTGGTTATTTTTTTAGGGGCGTGTCTCTGTGCTGGGATGGTTACCACCTCCTTGACTAGTAGGAGCTCAGTCATGTATGTATTTCTAAGGCCGATATCTTTTAAACAGGTCGAGAGATTTTTAAGAAACAAAGAACAAGTGATTGTATATGTAGTAAACTGGTAGCAGGTCGGCTTTTAGATATGTTCCCATAGCTTTCCACGGATGTGCTAGACCCTGAGTACGGAGCCCCCCTCCGCCTCCTCTTCTCTCCCCTCCAGTATCTTCCTTCTCCTCCGATTCTGCCCGGCGCCGCTCGCTCTGTCTGAGCCTTTACATCTCCACTTATTTATTGGCAGTAAACTGATTCGGGAAACAGCGCGGCTAAACAACGCCATAAAGACGAAATTGTATTGAAGAGAGCTAAATGTTTTCTGTGTGCAGTCTGTTTTACAATGGAAAGAAAAGAGATTATTATTATTTTCTTTGTTGTTACTTTTCTATATTTTCTGCTAATCTTAAAAGTGTCAAACCCCCGGCCTTTTTCTGTCCCCCCCCCACCGCCCCTCCAATGTCTCTGATAGACTTTAATGGCTTACTGGAAAACCTGCTGGGTTTCATAATTACATATTTTGGCTTTCGTAGCATTGCTGTGCACACATCATAATAAAAATCATTAAAACATTTCCAAGGAACACAGTTATTGTATGAGAGGCTTTCCTCGGGTTACAGGTATTAATTCTTGCTGAAGCTGGGGCGTTACTCCGTGGGAGGGCAGAGCAGAACCCGGAAAAATACTACAGTATTCGGTATTCTATAACTAGGGGGATGCTAGAGCTGATGCGGTCCAATCAGTTTTAAAGGGGTTGTCCTAAAATTGGACGTGCCTGTCATAGAATCACAAGTATAGGGATGCAGTTATGACTAACTGATAGGGGGAACACATTTCGGCCTGTTGCTCCTTCAATAGGTAAGAGTACAACCCCCGTTCCTTGGGCTTTGGATATCCTAATGGTTGGGACCCCTATCCATCAGCCATTTATCTAGGCTTGTACTCTCCACCATGCCATGAAGGGAGCATGAAGTGCCCGGCCACAGAGTAGAAGTCTCTTGATATATCCGACAGGACCAAAGGGGCAGGGCTAACATCAACCAATAGGCAATGATGTTTCAGAGCATGATAACTATCCCCCACTGCGCTTGTCATGTAGATATGACTTATATTCATGATTTACGCTCTGGGATGGGCACATTTCTGTATAGATTATGAGCCCTCACGGGCAGGGTCCACCTTCCACTTGTCTCTTGATCACTAGTGTTGTACTTGCATTTGATCTAGTCATTATGTAATGTATTCAAACCCCCTGCCAATTGTACAGCAGCATGGAATTAATGCTCTATAAATAAAAAGTAATAATATCTTGAGTACTGGGGTCCACTGACCCCATTTCTGTGGTCTGGCTTAATGCAAATTTGCTGCGTTTGGGTGACACAAGAGCTTACAGTCTATGAGGATAAGGGGGTGACACAAGAGCCTACCGCCTATGAGGATGAGGAGGTGACACAAGAGCTTACAGTCTATGAGGATGAGGGGTGACACAAGAGCTTACAGACTATGAGGATGAGGGGGTGACACAAGAGCTTACAGTCTATGAGGATGAGGGGGTGACACAAGAGCTTACAGTCTATGAGGTAAGGGGGTTGGACACAAGAGCCTACGCTATGAGGATGAGGGGTGACACAAGAGCTTACAGTCTATGAGGATGAGGGGTGACACAAGAGCTTACAGTCTATGAGGATGAAGGGGTAACACAAGAGCTTACAGTCTATGAGGATGAGGGGTGACACAAGAGCTTACAGTCTATGAGGATGAGGGGGTGACACAAGAGCTTACAGTCTATGAGGATGAGGGGGTTACACAAGAGCTTACATATTGTCTAAAGATGTAATGAGTCATTAAATGTTAAAAATTACAGGCATTCACTAGTAATTGGGTGCCACAATAACAAAAATGTGTGGAAAAACACAAAGAAAGGTGTGAAGAGCGCTCTCTGCATTGTATAACAGCCGCCTGGTGGAGGACATTACTGGAGATCTACAGTAACACCAATGCTGAAGGAAAGACAGGATTCTTCTCCAAAAAGTTTTATTACTATTTTTCTTTTTACAATAAAAGTGTAAAGGAAATCTACCCTAAAAATTATTTCATATAGTAAAGCCTTGAAAAGTTGGCCATTGTTCAGTGGCGTAACTAGAAGCTGATGGGCCCCAATGCAAAGTCTGTGCCAGGCCCCCGACTATAATGTATGGTTTATAGTAATAGTCTTCTCATATGGGAAAGTGACACCATAAGGGCCCCCTAAACCTCTTGGGCCCGATTGCGACCACACCCTCTGCAACCCCTCAAGTTACGCCCCTGCCTTTGTTGTTCCACAATAACATTACATCTCTTTGTGGACTGTGATTTGTGGCTTAGGTTACTACTGATCTATCTCTAAAAGCAACTCAAAAACAGGACACCTTAGCCACAAATAATAGCTCACAAAGAGGTGTAGGGTTATGATATGAGTTTCAATGACAAACTTTTCGATGTGTAGAAGTAATTTTCCACTTGGAAGGGTCAGTACAAGAGAGAACATGGGTGCAGTGTCCCGTGTTTCACGGTGTGTTTGGGTACAAGTTGCGCTCAATCTGTAATCTGAGTTTGGGAGTTGTGGAACGGTGTTTAGTTTGTATTTTTAGTCTTTGGATAGATTAAAATTCTGAGCTATATTCTGGGAATCCAATTAAAGGTATGACTTGGCATGACTCATGCACAAAGGCGTAACGTAAAGTTGTCGGCCCCAATGCAAATATGTGCCCTCAATAATGTATTGTTAATATGACTAGTCTCTTCATAAAAGAAAATTACACCATATGGGCCCCCTAGGTCTCTTGGACCCAGTTGCGACTGCAGCCTATACACCCCCTCAAGTTACGCCCCTGCCTGTGCAGATCATGGATTGGGTTGACTCAGGTTGACATCCCTTGGCTATCATACTACCCAGATCTTCTTCACAACAAGGAAAGGAAAAGAAAGAGGGGCGTATTGAGTCCAAATGTCCAGTCTATGAGGATGAGAGGTGACACAAGAGCTTACAGTCTATGAGGATGAGGGGGTGACACAAGAGCTTACAGTCTATGAGGATGAGGGGTGACACAAGAGCTTACAGTCTATGAGGATGAGGGGGTGACACAAGAGCTTACAGTCTATGAGGATGAGGGGGTGACACAAGCTTCAGTCTAGGGATGAGGGGTGACAAGAGCTACAGTCTATGAGGATGAGGGGTGACACGAGCTTACAGTCTATGAGGATGAGGGGGGGGACACAGAGCTACAGTCTATGAGGATGAGGGGGTGACACAAGAACTTACAGTCTATGAGGATGAGGGGGTGACAAAAGAGCTTACAGTCTATGAGGATGAGGGGTGACACAAGAGCTTACAGTCTATGAGGATGGGGGGTGACACAGAGCTACAGTCTATGGGAGGAGGGGGTGACACAAGAGCTTACAGTCTATGAGGATGAGGGGGTGACACAAGAAGAGCCAGTCTATGAGGATGAGGGGGTGACACAAGAGCTTACAGTCTACTAGGATGAGGGGTGACACAAGAGCTTACAGTCTATGAGGATGAGGGGTGACACAAGAGCTTACAGTCTATGAGGATATGTATTAATACAATATCCGGACGGTGAATTTGAAGAACCTACCCACCTCCATGATTACCCTCTGGCTGCAGCCTTTTCCCTATACTTTGCATGTTGTGTTATCGCAGTCTTACTATTATGCCGTGGTCATCTATAGCTTAGTTGTTGTAGTTACCTTCTGTTAGCTGTTTTCTAACTCTCCTCCAAGTGCTTGTTTAGTATGTGCAAAATATTGTCTGAAGATGTAATGAGTCATTAAATGTTAAAAATTACAGGCATTCACTAGTAATTGGGTGCCACAATAACAAAAATGTGTGGAAAAACACAAGGAAAGGTGTGAAGAGTGCTCTCTGCATAACAGCCGCATGCTGGAGGACATTGCTGGAGATCTACAGTAACACCAATGCTGAAGGAAAGACAGGATTCTTCTCCAAAACGTTTTATTAATGTTTTTCTTTTTACAATAAAAGTGTAAAGGAAATCTACCCTCAAAATCCATCATTATAAAACCCGGGAAATTACTCATAGATCCAGGTACCGGGACTGTGGTAATCTTCTTATATTTCTTATCCATGGCCTCCTTTCTTCTAAAATCAACTTAAAATGATCCTAATGAGCCAAAATGACTTATAGAATGTTTTGTTGTAGTTTCATGGGCTGTTACAGTGCCTCACCGTTCCCCCTGCTCCCTCGGCAGTAACTTCCCCTGCACAGTGTAAGAGCCCATCCATGCTGTAGCTACATAACCTTTTGCCCCCTACAATTTCAGCATCAAGTGTTTTCCTCAATTACAATCTATGGGGCTCATTCACTAGGGGTCCACGGAGCGCATTTTCATCAGGTTTCCCGGCAATTTCCGTTTTGCACCGCATTTAACAGGGGACTTTGGTGCACACGATTGGATTTTGGTGCATCGGCACAAATCGGGGGGCGGGCCGGTGAATTACGGACTACGCACGGGATTTAACATTTCTATTTGTATTGCAAACCACGCACTTACAAGCACCAGGAAGAAGAAGGTGAACTCCGGCGGACCTCGGTGGGGAAGCGACGGATGCAGGAGAACTTGGGCGCACGAGCTAAGTGAATCACGCCGGACTTCATCTTCGTCTGACCGTCCGAATCGGGGATCGCGTCAGGACCAGGTAAGTAAATTTGCGCCTATAACTCTACATGGGGCTCTAGGACTTGGCTTAGTTTCACTGATTACACATATCTGAAGTATGGCTGCATCTACTGATCCACCTATTCTCTTATTTCAATGCTTCACAGCACTTTCTCTTTACACAATACTGGAAATCCCCTGCGGGTACACCTGCAGGCATAGCCCCGCCCCTGAGGAATCGAGGTCCAATGAGTAGTATCCAAAATTAGGATAAAAAGGAACTATTGCTGCAAAACTGGAGACAAGACAGAGTTTTATTCATAAATTAAACTTTGACATTTTTTTAATTTCAGCATAATAAATATGTAACTGACAAGTGGGAAGCTGTGAGATTCAAGTGTTTTCTCCATTTCTACTGAGAAAATAAGAGAACTTTATAGTGAAATACACCGTCACATTGTATAAACTCTACTGTAAAAGAAGGAGAAATAATTTCCTATTATTACCCAGACATAATAGCAGTCTACAGAAACAGAATAATAAGAATCATCAATGTCCTCATTGGACAGTGCTTCGTCATGACTAAGGGCTTTATTATTACACCACACCTGTGTGTAGGGTCCTATCAGTTGAAATAACTCTGGCCTCATAGAAGCGGCCTTGTGTAGAAATACATGGAGACGTCCTCAACTTTCTGCCCAACCTTTTTTCCCTATAGGAAAACCTTGAAAAGCTGGCCATTGTTCAGTGGCCTAACTAGAAGCTGAAGGGCCCCAGTGCAAAGTCTGTGCCAGGCCCCGACTATAATGTATGGTTTATAGTAATAGTCTTCTCATATGGGAAAGTGACACCATAAGGGCCCCCTAAACCTCTTGGGCCCGGGTGCGACCGTAACCTCTGCACCCCCTCAAGTTACGCCCCTGCCATTGTTGTTCCACAATAACCTTACACCTCCTTGTGGACTGTGATTTGTGGCTTAGATTACTACTGATCTACTTCTAAGAGCAACTCAAAAACAGGACACCTTAGCCACAAATAATAGCTCACAAAGCGGTGTAGGGTTATGATAGAGTTTCAATGACAAACTTTTCGATGTGTAGAAGTAATTTTCCACTTGGAAGGGTCAGTACAAGAGAGACCATGGGTGCAGTGTCCCGTGTTTCACGGTGTGTTTGGGTACAAGTTGCGCTCAATCTGTAATCTGAGTTTGGGAGTTGTGGAACGGTGTTTAGTTTATATTTTTAGTCTTTTGATAAATTAAAATTCTGAGCTATATTCTGGGAATCCAGTTAAAGGTATGACTTGGCATGACTCATGCACAGTGGCGTAACTTAACTTGTCGGCCCCAGGGCAAATATGTGCCCTCAATAATGTATTGTTTATAGTACTAGTCTCTTCATAAAGGAAAATTACACCATATGGGCCCCCTAGGTCTCTTGGACCCAGTTGCGACTGCAACCTATACACCCCCTCAAGTTACGCCTCTGCCTGTGCAGATCATGGATTGGGTTGACTCAGGTTGACATCCATTGTACTCCTTTGCTCAGTGAGATTGGCTATCATACTACCCAGCTCTTTTTCACAACAAGGAAAGGAAAAGAAAGAAGGGGGTATTGAGTCCAAATGTCCAGAGATGAGCTGCGTGCTGACATAAACCAGCACCAATGGTGGTGACCAATGTGATGCCCACCATAAACTTTCTATTTCTCATTGCATGAACCGTCAATTCTTAACCCTAACTAGGGATTTGTGGTATTGACAGCAAGGCACAAACATGAAACCTTTAGGGTAAAATTGAGTTTTAGGCCTGTCCTTCAGGTACCACTGTATTTAAGGACATGGTAAAGGGAATATAATCCTCAGGATACACTGAACACTGAATGTTGTCAGGCTAATATGTTCATTGATATGTTTTTTGGATCACTGTGCTCTAGGACTGAGAGGAGAATAGAATGTGGGTCGGCTAGTCACAAGCCTCTCCAGTTCCCTACGCTTTACTTACCCGGTCCTGTTACAATGCCCGATCTGGACGGTCCGACGAAGATGAAGTCCGGCGCAATTCACCAACATCGTCGGCCCGAGATCCTGCATCTGTCGCTTCCCCACTGAGGTCCGCCAGAGTTCACCTTCTTCTTCCCGGTATATGTGAGAGCATGGCTTGTGACACAATTTGCAATGCTAAATCCTGCGCGTAGTCTGAATCTGTCGGATCGTCCAACGCCCCGCTCTCGATTTGTGTTGCGTGAAAGCCGATGTGGCAAAATCCTATCGCGTGCGCCACAAAACCCTGTTAAATGGGGCGCAACGCCGGGCAACCAGACAAAAATGCACTTCGTGGACCCTTAGTAGATGAGCCCCATGAAGTCCATAAGCAAATATACAAAAGATAATTACACATTAAAGGGTTTTTTCAGGACGAAAGAATTGCTGATTTAACTTTAATACAGGTCATTAGATTCAGATTGATGAGGGTCTGTCACTCAGCATCCCACTGATTTGCAGCAAACAGTAGTGGTTACATTGGTAACAGAACAGAACAGGAAGAAGACAGCTCCATTTTCTGTATAGTGGCCACATTTGGTAACTGCAGATCAGTTCCCATTAACATCAATGGGATGATCTACAATGACTTGGTTTAGCCACTGAATGGAGAAAGGAGCTGTAAAGTTTAATATCTTATTATAACAGCTCGTTATAAGTTCCCAGTATAAGTGATTATTTTGTAGTTATTATACATAGGGTCACATTTCCATAGGATAAAATAAATGGAGAGCTATATCTCCTGCCTGAAATGTGCTCCTCCGTAGACTTTCTCTGTGTCTTTGAGAACAGACACATGTCCACAATATATCCTTTATCTGCCGTCTCCCCTCCAACCTGTCTGGAATAATGTGCTTTCGTTTTTTCCCGATACGTTTCATAAAGGACTTGTTGATGGTGTCTATTCTTTACAGGGGATGAATACAAGTCTAGCAACTAAAATTGGGTTGCTTAGAAACATGCCGAATATTAATTAAACAGTCCTCGCATACCAAGCCAGGGGAAAAATGAATTTGCAGGTAGCAATTTGGTTCCAGCTGTGGGTTGATAATAAAATGGGATTTTTTTCGCCCCCCCCCTACAAATGCGAAGGTAAAGAAGAAACGTCCTGGAAATATTTTTGGGCCTACATAGAAACAGAATCTTCACAATGTAGAAGCTTTTTCACAAAATATTCTATAAGGCAACAAATTGTCACTGAAAAAAGTAGTTGAAGCAAAATGTGACTGTTATTTCCGGAGATTCTTCGCCCAAATGGAACAGATTTATCATTTATTCATAGATTTTTCACTCTCTATTGCAGTGGTTCTTAACCGGGGATCTATCGAATCCTAGGGGTAAGTCAGTCTCACTAAAGAAGGGTTCGGTGAATGTGCATATGAGACTGGTGGGTTCAGTACCTTAAACAAGGTTCAGAACCACTGCTTTATTGTGTTCATAATGTTTTGGGATATGATTAACCCTTTCATGACTGAGGTTTATTAATCGCTGAATGTACGACTTGACCAAACCTTTACCAAAATATGTCACAAAAAAGGAACATCATCAATCAGTTGTCCTTCCCCACATTCAGCTACAGACACAGTGGGGCACATTTACTTACCCGATCCTGTCGCGATTCCCAATCCGGACGGACCGGCGAAGATCAAGTCCGGCGCGATTCACCAAGATCGTGCGCCCGATATCCTGCATGTGTCGCTTCCCTGCTCAGGTCCGACAGAGTTCACCTTCTTCTTTCTGGTGCATGTAAGTGCATGGCTTGCGACACAATTTGAATGTTAAATCCTGCGCTTAGTCCAAATCCATCGGATCATCCGACGGCCCGCCCCCCGATTTCTGACGCATGAAAGCCAGCGCAGATGCACCAAAATCTGATCGCGTGCACCACAATCCCCTTTTAAATGCGGCATAAAATGGTAATCGTTGGAATATCCTACGTTTGTGTGGTCCGCGCACCCTTAGTAAATGAGCCCCAGTGGGTGCATGAACTTCTGCACACTGTGAGCTCTGTCTCCCTGCAGCACTTCCAGTGGTTGTATCTCTAGATTTCATAGAACTGGAAATATCTACTGTTAGATTTACAGTCAGAAAGGACATCTACCACCAGGATGAAGGATTGTAAACCAAGCACACTGGCATACTGGTGTGTGCCCCCTTTGGCAGGGTCCACTCTTCTTTTAGCTTTTCCTGGTCCACAAAAAAAATGCTTTACAAAATTATGCAAATGAGCCTAAGAGACTCTGGGCTGCATAGAGGTTAATGGAACCTTTTAGGCATTTGCATAATTTTTAAAGCCTTTTTTTTTTTTAAACCAGGGCATATAAACCTAAGAGAACAGCAGATCTTGCCAGAGGGGGCACACACCAGTGTGCTTGGTTTACAATCCTTCATTCTGGTGGTAGATTTTCTTTAACAGTGGATATTTCTATTTCTGTGAAACCTAAAAACACAATTTGGATATAATTCACCTTTTAATATGACACCAGAACTGTGTTTCCATATGCCAAGATATAATTGTTTGAAGTGGGCCAATCTCATGGCATACTACAGTATCTGTGCAATCAGGACATTTAGAGCCGCATGGCAGTCTTGACGGAGTTAAAGTTCAAGATATGTTTTTAACATTTTAAAAAATTTGGTTGTGGTTATATTGGAGTCAAAAGGTCCCTTTGCCCCACGTGAGTAGTGTATGATGGGACCAGTAATAAAAGTGATGTCTCATAGTTTGGCCCAGTTACACTTTTTGCATAGTGGAACAACAGACATTTTGTGGAAAGTTGTGTTTTTTTACTTCTCCAGAGCCGTACTATAGATACATAGAAGTCGCTTGTTGCCCCTCCCCCCTCCTCCGCCAACCAGCTTCTAGGGAACACGTATCTGCCACCCAGAGTTATGTATTATTTATGTACAATAAGCGGAGAGAAAAAACAAAAGTGCCTGCCATATGTAATTGCCATATGCCATGCCATATTGTAAATTGTACCCAAAATGACAGCCCTCTATATTCAGAAATCTAATAATACTGCCATACAATGTCTATAAATAATATACTATAATAACATAATTCTAAGCTTATTTGAAACTAATCTTGTAGATAAAAATGCACATGTTCACTGGAAAATAGTGCAAGATAGGAATCGGGAGGAGGGTGAGTCTTTACATTTGTTGGCACCCAATCCCTGGCTGCATTCTGTAAATTCCTTTAAAGAGGGTCCAAAAAATCAAATATCACCAGTAAAAACCAAAATATGTACAGTAGGGCGCTGTATAAACCTTCAAGTCATATATTTCTCCTCCTTTAAGTCATATGGCACAGTGGTCTAATATAAATGCACATATTTGCATACAATTTCACAGTTCAGTGTATCCTTAGGATTATTTTTCCTTTAAAGGGAACCTGTCACCAGGAGACCCATTTTTAGCACTCCCCCAGTCCCCACAGAGCATAGTACATACACTGCCAATGTGCTTTTGTATTAAAAATAGGTTTTACAGAAAAAAGACCTAAAAAAAAATTGTACCTTTCAGTACCATGTGCTGTGTGACTCAGCACTTGTCCCCTGGGAGTGGCTGGAAAGGAGCAGTTCCCCACTCCCCACCCTTGGGAAACCACTCCTCCATGTGACCTTTATAAATATATGAATTACTCCCATCACTGGGGATTGGCTGTAGAGGAGCAGGGGGCGTCCCTAAGCCAAGTGATCAGCGTTTTGATATATTTGAAAAGGACACATGGAGGAGCGGTTAACCAAGGGTGGGGGGGAAACATCCCTTCCAGCCACTCCCAGGTGCCTAGTGCCCAGTCACACAGCAGATGCTAATGAAAGGTACAATATAATATATCTTTTTTTCTAAGAGGACATTGTGATATCCTGTGGATTGAGGAGGCCACTGATTGGCTGAGGCAGGTTCCGTGACATCCAGCTAACCCTTCAGAGCCAAAGTCTAAAGTGCCAACTAAACATGGAAAGCTGAAATTAGAGCAGGGTAAGTATAGGTTCTTTGTGTTTTGGGGGGTTGACAATGCTGCCATTGCCCCCACTGGGTTTTCCATGATTCTTTTGGTAGAGATTGTAGATGTGCCCATGTAGCACACCCCTAAGGCTGCTCTTATACTAGGTACATGGATGTAGAAATAAACTGATGTTACACATAGCACAAGTCATTATCTTACTGTAATAATAATTCAATAATTTTATACAACCCATAAATAGCAAATGTTCTTCCCAGATTATTCAAGCTCTGTAAATCACAGCATAATCATATTTCTATCGAAATGGCCCATTTATTATACCAGGAACTGATATCATGCGGGCGGACAATAAGCAAGAGGTCAGTCACCATCAAGTCGCTATCAACTCATGAACCGCTAACATTTGATCTGCGCTCCGAACGCCTCCCTCCAAGACTCCCCTGTCAGATCCCCTTTCCATCAGATTTCATATTAAATAAGAGACTGTCTCAGTCCGAAATTTCATTAGAAGGGTTTTTGAGCTCCTGGAAGCAGCCAGGTCCACCAGCCACAGCTCATATCTCATAACCATCTCTGCATTCGGCTTCAATCTTTGTTGAATGGGAAATGTTATCCCTTCTACAAAATGATGTTTGAGGAAGGATTTTGTTGAATTTGTCTGTGGTCTGCTGAATAGACGTGTGATGGGAACCAGCAACCTTTAGGACTTTACTTGTATAAGCTTTGCTGCTCGTGATGTCCATCAGACAATGGAAAACAGGGTCTTCTTAAATGATTCTGTGTCTGATCTAAGACTTTTTGTGACCCTCTGCCAGACATGATGGGGCAGATTTACTTACCCGGTCCGTTCGCGATCCAGCGGCACGTTCTCTGCGCTGGATTCGGGTCCGGCCGGGATTCATCAAGGTAGTTCCTCCGCCGTCCACCAGGTGGCGCTGCTGCGCTGAAAAGCATCTGAAAGCGCTGGAGTTCACCGACCCGGACCAAGTGAAGGTGAGCGCGTCCCAAGCGACACATTTCTTTTTTTAAATGCGGCGGTTTTTCCGAATCCGTCGGGTTTTCGCTTGGCCACGCCCCCCGATTTCCGTCGCGTGCATGCCGGCGCCGATGCGCCACAATCCGATCGCGTGCGCCAAAATCCCGGGGCAATACAGGGGAAATCGGCGCAAATCGGAAATATTCGAGTAACACGTTGGGAAAACACGAATCGGGCTCTTAGTAAATGACCCCCGATGTCTCAAGGATTACTAAACATCTAATAATACAACAAAAATCTTTAAAGAACATTGTAGAGACCTAAAGATTAGTTGACCCTAATTTTCGGCACTGATTCAATGCAACTTCCCAAAATTCTTGAAAACCTAAACGACATATTGCAACTACTGGTTGGCCAGACATAGGACCATTCTCATTGTCAAGGAACATGAGTTTCAGTTTACCAGTTACCATCATAAAGGAAGCCAATGCTGTGAATAAATAGTCACTCTCCATTATAGTCTAAGAGAGTCTTATGCTTCCACGAATGTGTGAGACTTGGTCTAACCATGAATTGCCTGTGTGCCTATGAATGAATCCAGTGTAATATTACATTTCCCATGCAGAGGTGGCTGTGAGTATCAGTTGTTTTTTGGGTGGTTTGGAAACCCTTTTAAAGATGACTCCATTTTACTTTCTCAAGACTTGAGATATGTAGCGAGCGATACAACGATGCATAGGGAGACTGAACCTCTACTAGTCTATTGATGGCTTCGTCTTATTATGCTTGTGATTGGATTGTGCCCATGGGCATTAACATCATACTAAATAAATGTACCCATATTTAAAGGAACCTACCATGAGGAATCTACAATCAGAAGTAGATGTGTAACTGCAGAGGCTACTGGGACATGAAGTAGCCATAGCTCCCAGTGCCCGGCCAGGCTAGTACACACCCCAATAGCCGCTGCAGTTAATTTACATATTATTAAAATAAAGTTTTTAACAAGTTGGGTTTAGTTCCAGGATTATTAAATTACAGATTAGGGCAGAGGCAGCAGGTGGAATCAACCATCAGATCTACGTCTAGTAAAATCCTTAGCGTAGGTTTCCTATGGAAGACACTATTACCTATACCAGTGGTGGCGAGTGACGGGTGCCAGAGGTTGCACTCAGAGCCCTTTCTGTGGGCACCCAGGCCCCCTAGCACAGAATTTGCTAGACACGAGTCAAGGTTTCCTCCTGCGGTCCAAAACTATTTTAAAGCGTCACCTCCTTGGCTGCCAGGACTACACAAAAAGTGAGAAGGTATGGACAAAGATGGGTTATGGTCGGAGTTCCTGCTCCCTTGGAAGGAAGCTACAATCCAAATTTTCTTTCTATTGTATAGGTGTCCTCAGAACGCCAATAGGATTAATACTTATGATACAGTTGGGATCAATAGGTTACTGCTTGGTATTTTGCGACATAAAAGTAGGTTTTGGTTGTAGTTTGGGCACTCTGTGTCTAAAAGGTTTGCCATCACTGGTCTATAGGTTGTCCATCCATAGAAGTAACTTACTGTATACCATAGATACTGTAGCTGTTATCATAGGTCAATCCTAACAGAATATAAATTTGAAGGATCTATGTATTAATTTCTGAAAATTTTCAAGAACAATTCTTGATTTTTTTCCCCTTAAAACCCACAACATAACCACAACAACTTCAATCTGAAACTTATCCACCTTTACAGAATACATAAAATGTTGTTCTTTTGGCAAATCTCAGCTCCCTGGTGTCTATTGAGTTACATAATAAGCAGTGCCTTCCCTACAAGCAGCTTTCGAGACGTGTCAAGGCTCTCACCAGTCGGAATGTTTTTGGCACGCTCGGCCCTCCTGATAGAGCCAATCAGCTCTTCTCCTCTGCTCCATTTCATTAACACACAGATTTGGCTGGATCTTAACCTAGGGTGAAAGCAATAAAACTACTGAGAAGGAGATTTTACCTGCCTTTTCCAAGAAGCCTTATTCCTTATCAAGTGCCAGAGAACAGGGAGATTTGTTATTCTCTGATATCCAGACACTTCTAATTACCGCAAGGCAGATTTCATTGCCCATGCTTTATTGTCCTAAGAACATGTGCTCCAGCGAATGGCTCTTCCTTCTTGCACCCCTCCTCCAGGAGCTGTGTACCTCTAATGGCGTGAAGAACAGACAAGCAATGTGGAATAGCAGCCGGGTTGCTGGGTATAAGCAGCAGTGACCGGCTAGAGATATATCCGTCTGTCGTTATTGTATCTCATTATTGTAAAGTAAAACGTCAGATCTCATGTTACAATAGGGGCAGGTTTATTATTGGGTAAAACAAACCATGATCCGATGCAATTTTGGGCATTTATGTGATGTGATTTCGTCAAAGAGCGAGGTAATTAATAATAATAATTCCTCTATTTATATAGCACCTACAGATTACGCAGCGCTGCACAAAGCATGGCAAACTAGTCCCTGTCCCCAATGGGGCTCACAGTCTAAACAACCTACCAGTATGTTTTGGAGTGTGGGAGGAAACCGGAGTACCCGGAGGAAACCCACGCAAACACTAAAGAAACATTAAAGAAACATTGCACACTCAGCTCCCAGGATATTTTCTTCAAATATTGGAAAAAATAAATAGGGCAGATTGTGCACCATATTTGGTCCCCATCAGTCAAAGGGATAGGGTTCAAAAATATGTTTGACTTACAATAGGTAGAGCACAGCAGGGAGATGTGTGCTACCGCCAGTTATCTTGCAGCTGGAAATTGGACGGAGGACATGACTGAGCTCCTAATACAAATATCCTATGAAACTTTCTTTCTATATTTCCCAGTATACATGCATTTTCCTAACATAGAGGGGCTCATTTACTAAGGGTCCGAATCGCGCACTTTTGTCGGGTTTCCCAACGATTTCCAATTTGCGCTGAATTGCCCTGGGATTTCGGCGCATGTGATCGGAATTTGGCGCATCAGCTCTGGCTTGCACGCAACAGAAATCGAGGGGAAACCCCGATGGATAAGGACAAACCGCGGAATTTAAAAAAGAATTTGTGTCGCAAGATCAGCACTCACATGCACCGGGATGTAGGAGGTGAACTCCGGCGGACCACGGCGCAGCAGCGACACCTGGTGAATATCAGTCGCATGGACCTTAGTGAATCCCGGAAGACCCAAATCCTCGTCAGAGAACGCGTTGCGGGATCGCGACTGGACCAGGTAAGTAAATGTGAGTGATCTTGTTTTGTTAGTGGCAGTTCAAGGGTTAATACCCACAGGTACTGTCAAAATCGAATGCAGGTATTAGCAGTGTGTTCGTGTTTTTGGGCCTGAACCGAACTTCTGTTCAAGGTTGGGTCATCCTGCTCATCCTTACTTTGTAGTCTAAATAAACAGTTAGAGGCGATCTGGTTCTTCTCTGAAATGGACTCTTCTTTAAAGTGAACCAGGAATGGCACTTTTATCTAGTGACCGGTTCCAGGAGCCTATGCTATGCTGATTTTAAAAATGCCTTTTTCAGCATTCTGAATTATTTCAGTACTCTATAAAAGTTTATTTCACATTACTTCACAATTTTGCCAGCAGCGTCTGGTGAGTCCCGGATGGGGGGTGGGGGGAGGAGCTGTGTCTGTGTCTCAGTCTCCTCTCTTCCAACCCATCCAGTTCCCTCCCCAACCTATAAACTATTCGAAACATTTGTAGCTTCTACCTTTGTCAGGGCTGTAGACTGTTTGCAGCCTGATTTGCATAATAAAAAAGATGAATATCTCTACATTTCTTTTATTGAATTTTTGGCTACAAAGGTAAGTTTTTACCCCAATAAAAGTTTGCACGACATTATGGACCCGATAACTATGTCTTCTGTTCAGCACCTGGACAGCTCCCCTTAGACGACCCAAGACATCACATCTCAGATACACAGTTCTATAAGTTATGACAGCAACAAACTTTTCCGCCAGTGAACATATTACCTGGGAAATGCGTTGAGTTGTGAGAACTGAACTATTATGCAGTCAGCAGACTTCCCACACAAAGAACATTTCTCAAATTAGACAAACTTGGAACACAATCCTTCACCATAATAAAGGCTGAGAAAAATTTCAAGGTGCTGCTTAGCTTAAGGCTTTCGGTGCAGTCTCTTCAAGGACCTGGCGCTGCAGTCTAGGTGACATTTAATGACATGTCAACATCTGCACAAAGAATTATTGATGTGCAATGTTAAAGAGGCACTCGGATTGCAGAGACTGCTGTACCTCCGCGCCGAGGCTCCATCTATCTCATCTGACATCAAAGTACAAGCGCTGGAAAGTTTGAACACCTTTGAAAATGATTCTTCCCGAGGATCTGAGGGGGCACTGCGGCTGCATCTGCAATTCCTTTGACTCTTTGATTTCCCTAAAGACCTCCGATGATTTCCATGGGATTTACGGAGAGAGAGAACAACACAGAAATCCATCCGCACAGGATGAGCAATGGGCTTTATTTTCTCCGAGACAAGATAGAGATTTCTTGATGAGAATGGACTTAGTGTTTGCTATTGGACGGATGTTAGTGTACGGTTCAATGGCGAGAGAGGGGTTAAAGTTACATGCACCAAAAAAATGTGCAACAAATATATCAGACATATTTTTGGAAATATTTACTGCCCCACTAGTCCTACACTTTTCCTTAGATTTTTCTTCACATTCCCCATACCGGAGTGTCATCGCAACACATTTTACAACTTTTAAAAACATGTATTCAATGAATCTGGATATCCAGTCTAACCGCATTCACTTTTCCATTCACGACATGACAGTATTTTTGCCAACTTTTTTGAGGAACCCTCCCGCACAGATTCTCTAATTTTAGTTTTTTCCTAAAACTATGTCTTAAAGGGAATCTGTCATCAGGAAAGTCATTTTTCAGGATGACAGGTTTCAATAGCCTCTGACATGTTGACTTTAAAAATGACTTTTGTTGTGCATCTTCATAATTACAGTGATTTTTAATTGTTTCCTTAACATTACCTGGCTCCCTACCAGCAGTGTGTAGTGAGTCCCGAGGGAAGGTGGACAGTTCCAATGATGTTAGTGGGGAGAGGGAGTAAGGGAAGGGCTGAGGGTTGGTGAGGGCAACGAGAGAGGAGGAGGGAGAAGGGATTGAACTCCTCCCCCTCGGACTCACCACTATTAACTCTTAAAAATCAGTGGATTTATTCAGAAGTACAACTTAGGCACTTTTGAAATCAACCTGTCATCATGTAAAAATGACCTCCCTAATCACAGGTTCCTATTAAACTCCAGAGTGGGATGAGACTATGCTCTCACATCATCATAAAACATCCTGCTTTCTTATTCCACAGAAGCAGCAGCAACATGGTGGACATTATACAGCATTGATGTGCCAATAGTAACATACTTACTAAATGCAGTAGAAATTGAACCACTGAACCAAATCACTAATTTCCCTTCTTAATTTGGATTTTATCAGAAAGTTATATGTTCAGCTTGGAAAGTCTTATAAGTGAATAAAAATTGTGTACACTAGACATTCTCTGAAAAGGCTGAAAATCATTATTTCACATTTAACAGGTATTAGATTATAACATGGGGGGGGGGGGGGGTTGGGAGACCCAAGGTTTCTAGGGGTCCCATGGCCACCAAGTTTATAAATAAAGGGGATCTCTAGCCATGAAATCCTCATACACGTATGCCGGCTCTCAACAGAGATGTATACAAGTGCCCGTACAGGACCTCTGAAGGTCATCAAACTGCAGAACTGAAAACAGACATAAGGAATCCATCCTTTTCCCTTAGTTGTATTACCCAGTGTAGATAGTAACATAAAAATTAGACTTGTGGGGATCCAAAATTCTAATATAGCCCAGGGACTATGGTAGGCTTAACCCCTCCCTGATTTTACTGATTTTAATGAAATAAAGTCATGTTTAACTACATCTACGTGTAGATATGGAGAGGATATAGATAGATATTTTAGCTCAGGGTCCATTCTTATCTACTCCCTTTGAATAATCGGCCCTGGCTTTATGGCGTTACAGTGTCTCAGCGCAGCTTTGTTGCAGCCTCCTGACCCTGTGCTTGTTTCCCTCCCTCTGCCTGTATTCTGCCTGCCCTGACCTTATGTCTGCACCGGTTTCCTCATGTCCGCCGCTTGGCGCCCTTCATGTTTTCCAAATGTAATGACTTTTCCTTCTCTTTGTTTTGCTGTTTCGGGGTTGAAAATGGCATCAAGTTTAACTTCATTTTAATGATCGTGTGAACATCAAAACCTGCCTATGAGCCACCTGTTACCTGATATTAAGACGCCTAGCGGTGTCATGCGGCGATCACATCTGTGCGCGGAGATAAGAGGACGCGATTAGGGACCTATGCAAATGAGCTTCTGTCTGACCAACTCATTAACCCTTTAGGAATGGGAACCATAATAAGCAAAAAAATAACAGGTAAGAAGTAAATGAATAGAACAATTCCCAATACTCCAGCCACAAGTTGGAGCTTATGACAACACATGTAGCAGAGCTGAATATGTTATATGTTGTACAAAGGACAGGCCCTTACGATAACATTAGCTCTGCTGCATACGGACAAATAATGGGAATACATTATGACTTGACAGACGGACACAGGCGTCTGAATGAAGACTATTCTGCTCAGAACCAAATCTATAATCACTTGTGATGGAAAAGCCTTTGGAGGAAATTAACTATTTCACTGACAGTGACAGAAGAGTCATTAGGAAGTATTGATCAGTAGATATAAATCTGGCATCGGGTGCACGTTCTGTAATTGTGCCTTTATGGCGCACACTGTAAATTTTACAGGGGAGACGTATCTTGCAGATGTAGGATTCAACAGAGAAATATCAGCAACTTCCTAATATTCCATTTTGGAATGCCTGGAGATACCTGGATGTATACAAATATAGCAAATTGTTGCCTTACAGTAGATGAGTTAAAAACAAATTGCAGTAAAATTTTGGAGACATTTTTTTTTTACTTCATTAAAAAAATTGAGCAGGTGATTAAATTAAACTTTGTAATATAATTTGTTGAATGGGTATTCCCACAAAGACGAGATTCTTAAATATACTCAGGATAACAAAATAACACATTCTGTTATTACCAAAAATACAACATTTCACAGATATAATTCCAACATGTCTCTATCAGTCCCAGTGTGTACAATTTTGGTTGCCCTTGGATAAAGCCATAAACCTTCTGACTTCTCATGAATAGCTTCTCTTGTCTGCACACTGCAATGCTCTCTACCTCCTGTCCCTCCCCCATGCATTACAAGACCAGCTCAGACACAGGCACTTCCTGCTAGCAAGCAGCATGCAGACTTACTCTACAAGCTACAAGCAAGATTCTGTGCCTCTGTGTTTTATTGATTAGGTGAGTTAGCAGAGCTGAGAGTGTCATTGTGTTTTATATCCATCTCATGGATCTCATAGATCTCCTCACCTCTTATCCGTCTCATCATTTTTTTCTATGTGTCAGATAAAAGTAAAATGTTCAGAAGCTAAATGAAAGTGTATATAAACCTGTATGGTGATAATCTAAGCAGATTGTCAGCACACGGCATCTCACAACAAAGAGGGATCATGAAGTGTCTCTCGCCCACACTCTGGAATCTTACTGACCAGCAATAAACTGTGTAAAACTGTAAAGTTAGGGGGTTAACAATTATCTTTTTTGCATAGACATCACTAGGGTATTAACATTTGAGAACCTTCTTTCATAGGCAAACCCCTTTTAAAGGAAATTTTCAAACCATCAAAATCTGATAAACCAGGGATACTTACTCATAGATCGAGGTAGTGTGACTGTGGTAATCATCTTATATTTGTTATCCATGGCTCCTTCCTTCTAAACTCAACTTTTATAATTATGCTAAGGAGCTCTGGGGGTGTTGTCTCCCCTGGCAGATACAGACTGGCATGAGGTGACAAGGAGGAGGATTTTTTTTTTTTTTTAATTCACAGATGAGAATTTTGCAAGTAAGGAAGGGATCTCGGCTCCAGTCTCAACACTCCCCAGGGGCACAAGCTGGCAGGGAGCCAGGTAAACTTTAATATAAGTTATTGTTTTAACCTCTAATGCAGAAGGTATATAAAAAAAAAAAATAGTTAAGGGATGAGCTAATTATTGCCTGTGGGGACATAGAGGAGGCTCACAAAGGGTGGCTGATGACATGCTTGACTACCATTGCACTATTGATTATCATGGGACTTGTAATTCCATATACCAGCAGTCCCCGGGTTAAGTACAGGATAGGTTCTGTTGGTTTGTTCTTAAGTTGAATTTGTATGTAGGTCGGAACTGTATACTTCATAATTGTAACCCCAATCAAAATTTCTTTTGGTCTCTGTAAAAACTGGATTTTAAAAATTTTGGGTTGTCATAAGAACCAGGATTAACAATAAAGCTTCACAGCAGACACCTCTGATAACTGTTATAGCTGATCGCCTTGTGCTAAAGTACAGGTAGTTACCAACATCCAGAGGGCCGTTTGTAACTAGGGATCATCTGTAAGTTGGGTGTTCTTAAGTAAGGAAGCACCTGTAATTGAATAGGGCACTATGGTTGAGTGGACACGAACTGAAGTGTTCAAGTTCTTGTAGGTTCAGTTACCGGAACCCAGTCTGGCGTTGGGGTTCCGTATTCAGGCTCACCCTAAAATACTGGTGTCCTCCTATCGTGGGTGTTACAGGTCGGTTTGGCCACCTTCGAAGTTGAGCCAAACCTGACAAAGCCCAATCCGATCCGGTCCTCTCATCACAAATAGAATCCAACTGTGTAGATGACATAAGTGTGAGAAGGTGCCAAACTCAGCTCTTCTGCTTTGATTATTCAGCCTGATAACCTCAGTTTTCTGACTTGCCCAAAGGTTGGGAAAAAAAAAATCCGCCACCAAACAAGTCATTGTTATCTTACATTGGCTGAGAAAATGCCCATTCGCCTGTTGTATTTAGTGGACTGAGAACGAGCAGCCATAAATAATGGTGGCATATAAAGAGGCATATCTTCCAGCATGCAAGATGTTTATTTCCAATATACATGGCCTAATTACTCTTTCGCCTCGGAATCAGTCAGTTTTATGAGAGCGTTTTACACCACAGTTACCTTTCCTCTCAGCCGCACTAATCCAAAAGATAGCAAAATGGTCTTATTTTTATAGCCTCCCAGCATGAGCTCCAGCCTCATCTCCCAGGGACAACTGTACAATAAGATAAGACCCGAGTTATTGTTTATGTGACTGATTGGCATATCCAAACACCCGGAGGGATGAGGGAATGTTCCTCCGCACATTAGTGGTAAATAGATGTCATAAGATGGTGTCAGACATATTCTAGGAGGAAGAAGAGACCTAGAAAACTCATTTAGGCTGAAGGGAATAAAAAAAGAGGATGTTTTCTTTCTCACAGATTATTTATCTGGAGCTCGGAATCTACCGGTGCTGCTAATACGAGCTTGGCTAGACCGCCGGGGAGCCCGAGGTGCGGCACAAAATAAGTCAACTCACCTAAGCCTCTATCGAAAGATTAAGAGAGTTAAAGAATTGTTGTGCAAAAGTTTTAGGCTTGTGCAGATAAAAATGCTACATAGTAAACGGCAATGCTTTCACAATATTGCAGTGTAATAGATTTACAGTCTATGAGGATGAGGGGTGACACAAGAGCTTACAGTCTATGAGGATGAGGGGTGACACAAGAGCTTACAGACTATGAGTATGAAGGGGTAACACAAGAGCTTACAGTCTATGAGGATGAGGGGTGACACAAGAGCTTACGTTGCGGGATCGCGACTGGACCAGGTAAGTAAATGTGAGTGATCTTGTTTTGTTAGTGGCAGTTAACGGGTTAATACCCAACAGGTAACTGTCAAAATCGAATGCAGGATTAGAGTGTGTTCGTGTTTTTGGGCCTGAACGAAACTTCTGTTCAAGGTTTGGGTCATCCTGCTCATCCTTACTTTGTAGTCTAAATAAACAGTTAGAGGCGATCTGGTTCTTCTCTGAAATGGACTCTCTTTAAAGTGAACCAGGAATGGCACTTTATCTATTGACCGGTTCCAGCAGCTATGCTATGCTGATTTTAAAAATGCTTTTTCGCATTTGAATTATTTCAGTAATCTATAAAAGTTTATTTCACATTACTTCACAATTTTGCCAGCAGCGTCTGGTGAGTCCGATGGGGGGTGGGGGGAGGAGCTGTGTCTGTGTCTCAGTTCTCTCTTCAACCATCCAGTTCCTCCCAACCTATAAACTATCGAAACATTGTAGCTTCTCCTTTGTTCAGGGCTGTAGACTGTTTGCAGCCTGATTTGCATAATAAAAAAGAGAATATCTCTACATTTCTTTTATTGAATTTTTGGCTACAAAGGTAAGTTTTTACCCCAATAAAAGTTTGCACGACATTATGGACCGATAACTATGTCTTCTGTTCAGCACCTGGACAGCTCCCTTAGACGACCCAAGACATCACACTCAGATACACAGTTCTATAAGTTAGACAGCAACAAACTTTTCCGCAGTGAACATATTACCTGGGAAATGCGTTGAGTTGTGAGAACTGAACTATTATGCATCAGCAGACTTCCCACACAAAGAACATTTCTCAAATTAGACAAACTTGGAACACAATCCTTACCATAATAAAGGCTGAGGAAAAATTTAAGGTGCTGCTTAGCTTAAGGTTTCGGGCCAGTCTCTTCAGGACCTGGCGCGCAGTCTAGGTGACTTAATGACATGTAACATATCACAAAGAATTATGATGTGCAATGTTAAAGAGGCACTCGGATGCAGAGAGACTGCTGTACCTCCGCGCCCGAGGCTCCATCTATATCATCTGAAATCAAAGACAAGCGTTGGAAAGTTGACACCTTTGAAATGATTTTTCCCGAGGATCTGAGGGGGCACTGCGGCTGCATGCAATTCCTTTGACTCTTTGATTCCCTAAAGACCTCCGATGATTTCCCATGGGATTTACGGGAGAGAGAACAACACAGAATCCATCCGCACAGGATGAGCAAAGGGCTTATTTTCTCCGAGACAAGATAGAGATTCTTGATGAGAATGGACTATGTTTGTATTGAGGATGTTAGTGTACGGTTCAATGGCGAGAGAGGGGTTAAAGTTAAATGCACCAAAAAAAATGTGCAACAAATATATCAGACATATTTTTGGAAATATTACTGCCGCACTAGTCCTACACTTTTCCTTGTTTTTCTCCACTTTCTCACATTCCCATACCGGAGTTGTCATCGCAACACATTTTACAACTTTAAAAACATGTATTCATGAATCTGGATCCAGTCTAACCGCATTCACTTTTCCTTCACGACATGACAGTATTTTTGTCAACTTTTTGAGGAACCCTCCCTCACAGATTCTCTAATTTTAGTTTTTTCCTGAAACAATGTCTTAAAGGGAATCTGTCATCAGGAAAGTCATTTTTTAGGATGACAGGTCTCAATAGCCTCTGACATGTTGATTTTAAAAATGGTGTGCATCTTCATAATTACAGTGGTTTTTAATTGTTTCCTTAACATTACCTGGCTCCCTACCAGCAGTGTGTAGTGAGCCCCAGAGGAAGGTGGACAGTTCCAATGATGTTAGTGGGGAGAGGGAGTAAGGGAAGGACTGAGGGTTGGGGAGGGCAACGAAAGAGGAGGAGGGAGGAGGGATTGAGAAGACAACTTGTGCTGTTTGAACTCTTCCCCCCAGGACTCACCACTATTAACTCTTAAAAATCAGTGGATTTATTCAGAAGTACAACTTAGGCACTTTTGAAATCAACCTGTCATCATGTAAAAATGACCTTCCTGATGACAGGTTCCTATTAAACTCCAGAGTGGGATGAGACTATACTCTCACATCATCATAAAACATCCTGCTTTCTTATTCCACAGAAGCAGCAGCAACATGGTGGACATTATACAGCATCGATGTGCCAATAGTTACATACTTACTAAATGCAGTAGAAACTTTTTATGTTTTTGCCTATGGGAAACCACTGAACCAAATCACTAATTTCCCTTCTTAATTTGGATTTTATCAGAAAGTTATAAGTTCAGGTCGGGTAGTCTTATAAGTGGATAAAAATTGTATACACTAGACATTCTCTGAAAAGGCTCAATATTATTTCACATTTAGCAGGTTGTAGATTATAACATGGGGGGTTTGGGGGCCCCAAGGCTTCTATGGGTCCCATGGCCACCAAGTTTATAAATAAAGAGAGGGACATCGTGCCATGAAATCCTCATACCCGTATGCCGGCTCTCAACAGAGATGTATACAAGTGCCCGTACAGGACCTCTGAAGGTCATCAAACTGCAGAACTGAAAACAGACATAAGGATTCCATCCTTTCCTTAGTTCTGTTACCAAGTGTAGACAGTAACATAAAAATTAGACTTGTGGGGATCCAAAATTCTCATATAGCCCAGGGACTATGGTAGGCTTAACCCTTCCCTGATTTTTCCGATTTTAATGAAAAAAAAGTCATGTTTACAACATATTGGTAGATATGGAGAGGATATAGATAGATATTTTAGCTCAGGGTCCATTCTTATCTACTCCCTTTGAATAATCGGCCCTGGTTTGTGGCGTTACAGTGTCTCAGCGCAGCTTGTTGCAGCCTCCTGACCCGTGCTTGTTCCCTCCCTGCCTGTTATTCTGCCTGGCCTGACCTTATGTCTGCCACCGGTTTCACTCATGTCCGCCGCTTGGCGCCCTTCATTGTTTCCAAATGTAATGACTTTTCTTCTCTTGTTTGCTGTTTTCGGGGTTTGAAAATGGCATCAAGTTTAACTTCATTTAATGATCGTGTGACTCAAAAACCTGCCTATGAGCCCACTGTTACCTGATATTAAGACGCCTAGCGGTGTCATGCGGCGATCACATCTGTGCGCGGAGATAAGAGGACGCGATTAGGGACCTATGCAAATGAGCTTCTGTCTGACCAACTCATTAACCCTTTAGGAATGGGAAACATAACAAGCAAAAAATAACACGTACATAAATAGAGCAATTCCCAATACTCCAGCCACAAGTTGGAGCTTATGACACCACATGTAGCAGTGCTGAATATGTTATATGTTGTACCAAGGACAGGCCCTTCGACAACATTAGCTCTGCTGCATACGGACAAATAATGGGAATACATTATGACTTGACAGAGCGGACACAGGCGTTGAATGAAGACTATTCGCTGACACCAATCTATAATCACTTGTGATGGAAAAGCCTTTGGAGGAAATTAACTATTTCACTGACAGTGACAGAAGAGTCATTAGGAATATTGATCAGTAGATATAAATCTGGCATCGGGTGCACGTTCTGTTAATTTGCTTTATGGCGCACACTGTAAATTTTACAGGGGAGACGTATCTTGCAGATGTAGGTTCAACAGAGAAATTCGCAACTCCTAATATTTCCATTTTGGAATGCTGGAGATACCTGGATGTATACAAATATAGCAAATGTTGCCTACAAGTAGATGAGTTAAAAACAAATTGCAGTAAAATTTATAGAGAAACTACAATTTTGGAGACATTTTTTTTACTTCATTAAAAAAATTGAGCAGGTGATTAAATTAAACTTTGTAATATAATCTTTAATATAATTCTTAAATATACTCAGGATAACAAAATAACACATTCTCTAAGTCACTGTTATTACCAAAAATACAGCATTTCACAGATATAATTCCAACATGTCTCTATCAGTCCCAGTGTGTACAATTTTGGTTGCCCTTGGATACAATAAAACTTCTGACTTCTCATGAATAGCTTCTCTTGTCTGCACACTGCAATGCTCTCTACCTCCTGTCCCTCCCCCATCATACAAGACCAGCTCAGACACAGGCACTTCTGCTAGCAAGCAGCATGCGACTTACCTACAAGCTACAAGCAAGATTCTGTGCCTCTGTGTTTTATTGATTAGGTGAGTTAGCAGAGCTGAGAGTGTCATTGTGTTTTATATCCATCTCATGGATCTCATAGACCTCATCAGCTCTGATCCATCTCATCTTTTTTTGCTACGTGTCAGATGCAAGCAAAATGTTCATAAGCTAAATGAAAGTGTATATAAACCTGTATCCTGATAATCTAAGCACATTGTCAGCGCACAATCTCACAACACAGAGGGATCATGAAGTGTCTCTCGCCCACACTCTGGAATCTTACACTGACCATCACTGAGTGATAGGAGATAAACAGCAATAACCTGTGTAAAACTGTAAAGTTAGGGGGTTAGAAAGTATCTTTATTGCGTAGACATCACTAGGGGATTGAGATTTGAGAACCTTCTTTCCTAGGCAAACCCCTTTTAAAGGAAATTTTTAAACCATCAAAATCAAGTATGATAAACCAGGGATACTTACTCATAGATCCAGGCACTGTGAGTATGGTAATCATCTTATATTTGTTATCCATGGCGCCTTCCTTCTAAACTCAACTTTCATAATTATATTTATATAATTATGTTAATGAGCTCTGAGGGTGTTACCATAGCCCTCCGTGCTGTAACTCTACAGGTTGTTACACAATGCAGGAGCACTTCCTCTCTCCTACTGTTTGAGATTTCAGCAGGGGGAAACCCTACTCCTCCCAGTCACTGCTTGCCCCCACTTCTGATTTCTCCCCTGGCAGATACAGACGGGCATGAGGTGACAAGGAGGAGGTTTTTTTTTTTTTGATTCACAGATGAGAATTTTGCAAGTAAGGAAGGGATCTCGGCTCCATGCTCAACACTCCCCAGGGGCACAAGCTGGCAGGGAGCCAGGTAAACTTTAATATAAGTTATTGTTTTAACCTCTAATGCAGAAGTTTTATAAAAAAAGAACAGTTAAGGGATGAGCTAATTATTGCCTGTGGGTACATAGAGGAGGCTCACAAAGGGTGGCTGATGACATGCTTGACTACCATTGCACTATTGATATCATGGGACTTGTAATTCCATATACCAGCAGTCCCGGGTTAAGTACAGGATGGTTCTGTGGTTTGTTCTTAAGTTGAATTGTATGTAGGTCGGAACTGTATACTTCATAATTGTAACCCCAATCAAAATTCTTTTGGTCTCTGTAAAAACGGATTTTAAAAATTTTGGTTGTCAAGAACCAGGATTAACAATAAAGCTTCATTACAGAAACCTGTGATAACTGTTACAGCTGGTTTATGTAGTTCTGGGTAAGTACAGAAGTTACCAACATCCCGAGGTAGTTTGTAACTAGGGATCATCTGTAAGTGGGTGTTCTTAAGTAAGGAGCACCTGTAATTGAATAGGGCACTATGGTTGAGGGGACACGAACTGAAGTGTTCAAGTTCTTGTAGGTTCAGTTACCGGACCCAGTCTGGCGTTTTGGGTTCCGATTCAGGTCACCCTAAAATAATGGTGTCCTTAGTGGTGTTACAGTCGGTTGGCCACCTTCGAGTTGAGCCAAACCTGACAAGCCCAATCCGATCCGGTCCTCTCATCACAAATAGAATCCAACTGTGGAGATGACTAAGTGTGAGAAGGTGCCAAACTAGCTCTTCTGCTTTGATTATTCAGCTGATAACCTCAGTTTCTGACTTGCCCAAGGGTGGGGAAAAAAAAAATCCGCCACCAAACAAGTCATTGTTATCTTACATTGGCTGAGAAAATGCCCATTCGCCTGTTGTATTTAGTGGAATGAGAAAGAGCAGCCATAAATAATGGTGGGATATAAAGAGGCATATCTTCCAGCATGCAAGATGTTTATTTCCAATATACATGGCCTAATTACTCTTTCGCCTCGGATCAGTCAGTTTTATGAGAGCGTTTTACACCACAGTACCTTCCTCTCAGCCGCACTAATCCAAAAGATAGCAAAATGGTCTTATTTTTATAGCCTCCCAGCATGAGCTCCAGCCTCATTCCAGGGACAACTGTAAACTAAGATAAGACCCGAGTTATTGTTTATGTGACTGATTGGCATATCCCAACACCCGGGGGATGAGGAATGTTCCTCACGCACCTTAGTGGTAAATAGATGTCATAAGATGGTGTCAGACATATTCTAGGAGGAAGAGAGACCTAGAAAAAATCATTAGGCTGAAGGGAATAAAAAAAAGAGGATGTTTTCTTCTCACAGATTATTTATCTGGAGCTCGGAATCTACCGGTGCTGCAATACGAGCTTGGCTAGACCGCCGGGGAGCCCGAGGTGCGGCACAAAATAAGTCAACTCACCTAAGCCTCTATCGAAAAAAAACAAAGATTAGCGAGTTAAAGATTGTTGTGCAAAAGTTTAGGCTGTGCAGATAAAAATGCTACATAGTAAACGGCAATGCTTTCACAATATTGCCGTGTAATAGATGTGGTTCTGTAGCAAAACAACCAAAAAGAGTATGATATGGAGCTCTAATCTCAACATCATCCAATCGTATGTGATTGGTCCTAACTTGTGATCAGTGGTGGTCTCAGTGATGGGACTCCAACAGATCATAATAACGGGGCCGATGGTCCGATGTACCCCAGTTGGACGCCTCGTCACTCTCTGAGTTGAACGGAGCAAACCGGTTCAAGCGATGGTTATTTTGCCCCGTTCATGTCTATGGAGCTGATGGAAATTACTGAGCGCAGCAGCTCCATTCATCTCAGGGAGCGACAAGGGGTCCGACTGGGATACATTGGGCCCCATCAGACCCCCATTCTATGGAGGTCCCATGGATAGGGCCTAACTGTTCGTGGGAAACCCCCTTAAGAGGACCTAGCTTGGTAGTAGTATCTCTTGAGAGGACTAGCTGGAGTAGACCTCTGGCAGAGACTAGCTTGGTAGTAGTATCTCTTGGCAGAGGACCTAGCTTGGTAATACCTCTTGCAGAGGAACTGCTAAGCTGGTAGGTAGTTATCTCTTGGCAGAGGCCTAGCTTTGTAGTAGTAACTCTTGGCAGAGGACCTAGCGTTGGTAGTAGTATCTTTGGCAGAGGACCCTAGCTTTGTAGTAGTATCTCTTGGCAGAGGACCTAGCTTGGTAGTAGTATCTCTTGGCAGAGGACCTAGCTTGGTAGTAGTATCTGGGAGGACTAGATTGGTGTAGTATCTCTTGGCAGAGGACCTAGCTTGGTAGTAGTATCTCTTGGCAGAGGACCTAGCTTGGTAGTAGTATCTCTTGGCAGAGGACCTAGCTTGGTAGTAGTATCTCTTGGCAGAGGACTTAGCTTGGTAGTGGTATCTTGGCAGAAGACCTAGCTTGGTAGTAGTATCTCTTGGCAGAGGACCTAGCTTGGCTGTAGCACTTCTTGATAGAGGCACTATCTCAGCTGCAGCACTTCTTGGCAGTGAACCTAGCTTGGCAGAGGCACTAGCATAGCAGTTACCGTACTTGACAGAGGGACTAGATTAGGAGTTTTTACTTCTTGGAAAGGCACTAGCTTGTTGGTTGCAATTCTAGGACCAGACAACAGCTTTATCCATGAAATTCTTGGCAAAGACGCAACCTGTCAGTTACTCTTCTTGGCACGAGAATAGCTTAGCAGTTACACTTCTTCGCATAAGCACTTTATTTTAGCAGAAAAATATCACTAACTATGTAACAACACTTGGGTTCTAAAAATCGGTTTTTGGCTCCTGTACTGGCTCTGCTGCCCAGGGACCTACTGAAACCTGTAGCTCACCCTGGTAATGGCGAAAAGTCATAACTTCAGGCCTGTCTCTCACTTTAATGGTAGATGCAGTTATGGCGCCCCACCACTACACAAAGCATTGAGCCAACTTTGTATGCCTCATACTCCAAGTTATTTTTGGCTGATTGGTGCAGGGACTGGGGGTCAGCCCCTAACCAGATATTTATGGCCAATCCTGAGAACAGGCTCTGGGATCTAAAGTACACAGACTTGTCATTTTGGTGGATTTTATTTTACCTCAGTAATAGTTTTGTGGGTTTACTGTAGGAATCTTTTGTTGCTTGGTAGAAGAACTCAACCACAAAACTATACCCTTCCATTGTATAAAGTATTTGATTTTCTGGTTATAACATTTTCATGCTGAATATGTCATGTCGAGTGTGAACACTGTTTTACTGCAAGTACAGGAGCCAAAAACTGATTTGTAGAACCCAAGTGTTGTTACATAGTTAGTGATATTTTCTGCTAAAAATAAAGTGCTTATGTGAAGAAGTGTAACTGCTAAGCTAGTTCTCGTGCCAAGAAGAGTAACTGACAAGGTTGTGTCTTTGCCAAGAATTTCATGGATAAAGCTGTTGTCTGGTCCTAGAATTGCAACCAACAAGCTAGTGCCTTTCCAAGAAGTAAAACTCCTAATCTAGTCCCTCTCTCAAGTACGGTAACTGCTATGCTAGTGCCTCTGCCAAGCTAGGCTCGCTGCCAAGAAGTGCTACAGATCAGATAGTGCCTCTATCAAAAAGTGCTACAGCCAAGCTAGGTCCTCTGCCAAGAGATACTACTACCAAGCTAGGTCCTCTGCCAAGAGATACTACTACCAAGCTAGGTCCTCTGCCAAGAGATCCTAATACCAAGCTAGGCCTCTGCCAAGGATACTCACTACCAAGCTAGGTCCTCTGCCAAGAGATACTTCTACACCTAGGTCCTCTGCCAAAGAGATACTACTACCAAGCTAGGTCCTCTGCCAAGAAGATACTACTACAAGCTAGGTCCTCTGCCAAGAGATATACTACCAAGCTAGGTCCTCTGCCAGAGTACTATACAAAGCTAGGTCCTCTGCCAAGAGATACTACTACCAAGCTAGGTCCTCTGCCAAGAGATACTACTACCAAGCTAGGTCCTCTGCCAAGAGATACTACTACCAAGCTAGGTCCTCTGCCAAGAGGTACTACTACCAAGCTAGGTCCTCTGCCAAGAGATACTACTACCAAGCTAGGTCCTCTTAAGGGGGTTTCCCACGAAACAAGTTTGGCTCTATCCATGGGACCTCCATAGAATGGGGGTCTGATGGGGCCCAATGTATCCCAGTCGGACCCCTTGTCGCTCCCTGAGATGAATGGAGCTGCTGCGCTCAGTAATTTCCATCAGCTCCATAGACATGAACGGGGCAAAATAACCATGCTTGACCGGTTGCTCCGGTCAACTCAGAGAGTGACGAGGCGTCCAACTGGGGTACATCGGACCCCATCGGGCCCCGTTATTATGATCTGTTGGAGTCCCATCACTGAGACCACCACTGATCAGCAAGTTAGGCCCAATCACATACGGATTGGATGATGTTGAGATTAGAGCTCCATATCATTACTTTTTGGGTTGTTTTGCTACAGAACACACATCTATTACACTGCAATATTGTGAAAGCATTGCCGTTTACTATGTAGGCGTTACTAACATCAGATTTACCGTAAAGAACCTAACGCATGACAGTGACAAACGCAGGTGAGGTGATTTCGCAAGCCTATCGCTATGCGCCTTGCGATCATTTCACAATACACACCCTGATTCTCTTGGACAGTGTAATATCTGGAGCAAGAGGGCTAAGCGAGCACCTCACGCCTTCAATAATTAAAGACTCTTTTTGTCACCGGGGACGGGAGCCTGCTCCTTAAATCACGCCAGTAATTAATTTTTCCTGACAACCTTTCAAAATGTCAATTGAGATTTTAAAACTTGTCTCGGGGGTTGGCGTAACTTCGAGTAAGACCCTACTTAAACTCCTAACTATGCTTAATCTATTCGAGAAGGTGATGCTCGGAGATGGACAGGATTTTACATGCTATGTCCTTTTACTGACCTCCATGAAGAATGGCATCCGCAAGACATTTGTCACCCTTAAATGTACGCATATAAATGGAGCCAAGATTTTTATGGAATAATAACCCTCAAAGATTTTTATTAGGTAAAAATGACTGTATAATTGGCAGAAAAGTAGAAAATCGAAGAATAGCTAAAGGGGTTGCAGGCAAGTGCAGTGTCCCGATAATTCCATAGTGTGGAAATTTCGAGGGGTTGTGTATAATTTCATGTAGATGGTCCTCCTTCTTTATATTGTGGAGCCAAAACCCTGCCTTTGGACCAATCGCTCCTCCGACCTATCATATCATAGAACCAGAGCCTGAGTAGTTGACTCTAGCTATGTGTGTGTCCAGGGCCGGCGCCGCAGCACTGGGCATACCTGGTGGTAAGTTTAGTCCCAGAGACTGCTGGGGGGTCCGACATACTTAATCAATAGGTGGTGAACACGCTTTTATATAAATAACCATGAGGGGCAGTTTGGATGATATAAACGGGGAATATTTAGGGAACAGGAGACTGTTTTAGCTTCAGAATTTTAATGCCACCCTGCAGAGTTCACCGCAAAGGGGACCAATGAGGTGCAGTAAAACAGTGTTCACACTCGACATGACATATTCAGCATAAAAAAGTTTCAACCAGAAAATCAAATCATTGATTTGGAAGGGTATAGTTTTGTGGTTGAGTTCTTCTGCCAAGCAACAAAGGATTCCTACAGTAAACCCACAAAACTATTATTGAGGTAAAATAAAATCCACCAAAATTACAACTCTGTGTACTTTAGATCCCAGAGCCTGTTCTCAGGATTGGCCATAAATATCTGGTTACGGGCTGACCCCCAGTCCCTGCACCAATCAGCCAAAAATAACTTGTAGTATGAGGCATAAAAAGTTGGCTCAATACTTTGTGTGGTGGTGGGGCGCCATAACTGCACCTCTCATTTAAGTGAGAGACAGGCCTGAAGTTATGACTTTTCGCCACTACCAGGGTGAGCTACAGGTTTCAGTAGGTCCCTGGGCAGCAGAGCCTCAGTGGTCCCCTTTGCGGTGAACTCGCAGGGTGGCATTAAAAATTCTGAAGCTAAAACAGTCTCCTGTTCCCTAAAATATTCCCTCGTTTATCATCCCAAACTGCCCCATCATGGTTATTTTATATAAAGCGTTGTTCACCACCTATTGATTAAGTATGTCGGACCCCCAGTAGTTCTGGGACTGGAATATACCCAGGTATGCCCAGTGCTGCCGCCGGCCCTGGACACTACACATAGCATAGAGTCAACTACTACAGGCTCTGTGTTCTATGATTATGATAGGCTGAGGAGCTGATTGGTCCAAAGGCAGGGTTTTGGCTCCACAATAATAAGAGAAGGATGACCATCTACATAAAATTATACACAACCCCTCGAAATTTCCACACTATGGAATTATCAGGACACCTGCACTGCCTGACCCTTTAGCTATTCTTCGATTTTCTTACTTTTCTGCCAATTATACAGTCATTTTTACCTAAAAAAATCTTTGAGGGTTAATTTCCATAAAAAGAATCTTGGCTCTATTTAATATGCTGTACATTTAAGGGTGACAAATGTCTTGCTGATGCCATTCTTCATGGAGGTCAGTAAAAGGACATAGCATGTAAAATCCTGTCCATCTCCGAGGCATCACCTCTCGGAATAGATTAAAGCAGTAGTTAGGAGTTTAAGTAGGTCTTACTCAGGAAGTTAAGCCACCGAGACAAGTTTTAAAATCTCAATTGACCATTTTGAAAGGTTGTCAGGAAAATTAATTACTGGCGTGATTTAAGGAGCAGGCTCCCGTCCCCGGTGACAAAAAGAGTCTTTAATTATTGAAGGCGTGAGGTGCTCGCTTAGCCTCTTGCTCCAGATATTACATGTCCAAGAGAATCAGGTGTTGTATTGTGAAATGATCGCAAGGCGCATAGCGATAGGCTTGCGAAATCACCGCGTTTGTCACTGTCATGCGTTAGGTTATCTTTACGGTAAATCTGATGTTAGTAACGCATGCAGAGGAACCCCCACACATACTGCCTCTAGTATCGAGGTTAACCTCAGCCTTAGTTATTAGCTGTGAATGTCAAGAAGCTCCTTCAGCTACAAAGGCGTTATACACAGTACAATATTATCAGAGCTCCGAACAAGGAAACGGGGACATATGCTGAAAAGTCTAGGCATTGATGCCGTATCATAATGGAGCGCTCTGCCTAGAACCATCGGGGGAACTCTACAAACTCCTACAAGAAACATGGACTCCAAGCATTAGAATTACGGATGAGCGAACCCCAACCCGCAATGTTCAGGTCCACTGGTAACACCGATCGCAGATGTTAACTGTTGCCGCTTGCACATGCGCAGCACCATTTTTCAAGGAATCTTCACTCTTCTAGTATTGAGGTTATCCTCAGCCTTGGTTATTAGCTACTTTAGCTACAAAGGCAAGAGTCAAGACAAAAAGACAAAAAAAGACAAAAAAAAGAAAAAAGTCAAGAGGAAACAAGGAAAATGGCGGCACATTTTCCTTGGTTTTAGCGGTGGTGATGATTGTTCGGGTACCTAAAGTCAACTTTAAGTATCGCATTCAGTCAAACTCGGCGAACACCAACCTGAAAGGGTCCACTCATTCCTAATTATAAGAGTCCCGCAGCCAATGGGGCAGATTTACTTAACCGGGCTTGTCGCGATCCCACGGTGCATTTACCTACGAGGATTCGGGTCTGCCGCGATTCACTAAGCTCGTGCGCCTGAGTTCCTGCATCCGTCGCTTCTGCGCCGTGGTCCGCTGGAGTTCACCTGCCTCTTCCCTGTGCTTGTAAGTGCGCGTCTTGCAACACAATTCTAATTGTTAAATCCTGTGCGTAGTCCGAATCCGTCAGGTTGCCCGATGGCCCGCCCCCCGATTTCTGTTGTGTGCAAGCCAGCGCCGATGCAGCAAAATCCGATCACATGCGCCAAAATCCCGGGACAATTTGGCGCAAAACGGAAATCGTCAGAAAACCCGACGGACCCTTAGTAAATGAGCCCCAATGTCTCTCAAGCTGAATACATACGTATAGAGAAACCCTAAGGGCTCATTCACATGAACGTAATGGGGACCAATACAGCCACACCATTTGAGGACGCACATCGGTTCCCATTGACGTCTATGGCGCCCGATCACATTGCGGCTAGTACACTTTGTCTCACAGCACAGTGACCATGCAGAGTGATCATGTCCTATAGTTTACTGTGTTACTGCGCCAGCCACTCGCTTCTCTATATAGAGGGGAGGGAAGAGCAGTGCTCCTCCTCCTCTCCAGCCCGCGGCTGTATGAACATACATTGTGTCAATGTTCCCTAAAAGAAATAGAAGTTCAAGGCATTGGATCAGCTTCAAAGCTTGGAGAGGACTATTCACTTCTTCTGATGTTTGTTTTTTATTTCCCATAATATAACACTTTCTGGAATGTCTACCTTGTGTTATTGTTATTTCTTCTAGACATTTATTATGACAAATGGGTGTTATTGCATCGTCCAATCACTGCTGAAAGTCACACCCACTTGTCTAATCCTACATTTCTAAGAAGAGTGACAGAGGAACATGGAATTAATTTTGGGGAGGATCATCATTCCCAATGACGGGGGGAGGGGGGGGGGTTGAGATGAACCCAGATCCGACCCAGGGGGAACACAACCCGCAAAGTTCACACTATATATGATTAAAGCTTCATATTTCTTATACTCTTATATCCGTGGACTTTTTGACCCCAGTAATTATAGCTGTTCAGTGACTAGGCGCTCAGACGTAATTCTCCATGTGGCCATTACAAAGTAAATGGAGCTGTTGTTATTTTGGCGCTGAATGCTGATTGGCGGATGTCCAAAGTGTTTGACTCCCTTTGATCTGATATTCATTAACTTCTCCATCATCAATATAGTTAAGATGTACCCCCCTTACACTCAGCTTAAATTTAATGAATGTGAAATATATACAAAACCCTTGACAGACTGTTATGTGCTGCACAAACACTAGGTGGAGCCCCTGGACACGTATAACATTTCCCTTTGTGGCACAATATCGAGAAATCGTGTTGTCTTGAAAAGTTAATTATCAAACTTTAAAAAGCTAATCTGGACACAGAGGAAAGGTAAGTAGCAACGTGTTTTATATTGCGCTACCGTCATAGACCGTGACAGTCACAATGCCCATGTCTGCACGTCTTTCATACTCTTTTATGTTTCATTCTTCTCGGATGTGAATATGTGATCAGGATCTGTAACTAATGGCGATACAACACAGAAAGAAGAAAACACGCACGATTAAAGCAGAAATTTCACAATGCATAAAGGCGGCGGCTTTGCGAAAAAATTCAATTAGAGAACAACAGATCTGGCTGCAATTTTAGCCAATTAGTGGTGGTAAAAATCAAGACAATCGCATTATGTTAATTACACTTTTGCCCTTTATTTAGAATGTGAACAGACGGAGAAGCCTTGCTCAAGGCTCCGAAATAAATACACGGAACAAGATACAATATCTGAAATAAAACCTGATGACTATGCAAAACCCAAAGAATTATGGCAATACTGCAGGGGGAACACAAATGCAAGCTGACTTGTACATTAGAGAGGGTCAGTGCATGACCATCTGTCACTTCCAGGTCATTGACATCATACACTGATCATGTAACGTATTTTTCAGACTATAAGGCGTACCGGATTATAAGGCGCACTATCAATAAATGCCTGCTGAAACGTCTAGGTTCATATATAAGGCTCACCGGATTATAAGGCGCACCTGATTATAAGGATGAATGACCAGCAGGTGGCAGACCTGTGCACAGTTCAAGGCAGCTGTTGTCTGTAAGTACGGTTCATATATAAGGTGCGCCGGACTATAAGGCGCACCTTTGATTTCTGACAAAATCAAAGGATTTTTTTGAGCTCCTTATAGTCCGAAAAATACGGTACCTGTTATCTTCTGTGTATATAAGTATGGGATTCTTATATGACACAGATGTTTTGCAATACATTTGATATAGTATAGATAGGTACTCACCGGACTTCATAGATTGGGTTTTACGGTAGAGTGGGTTTTAGTGTGGTTGAGGGTAGAGTGAAGTGAAAACTTGTAATATTAAGAGCTTCGAGGACACACAAGTCGTTTTTTGGCAGTAAAGGGTAAGCAGGGGTGGGGTTAAGTTATGGCATAGGATGGCTAGATGTTCACTTCCTTCCACCTGTGAGGACCAGAGTAGTGAGCTGCCAACCTTCCTGCTCTTGAAGTCTCTTGGAGGTTGGATGAGTGCAGCTATATTAATGTCTTTTTTTATAGTGTTAATAGAGGGTAGGACATATGAGTAATTTTATGCAGTGGCCAGTATCAGAGGTGGGGTTAAGTGAAGGCAGAGGATGGTTAGGGTTCACTTCCTTCCACCCATGAGGACCAGTGTAGTAAGCAGATAATCCTCCTGCTCTTGAGGTCTCTTGGTGGTTAGGTGACTGCATCTGTATTAATGTTGTTTTTTACAGTGTTAAGAGGGGTTAGGGCAGAAGAGTAGTTTTTGGAAGTAGCCAATATCAGGGGTACAATTAAGTGAAGGCAGAGCATGGTTAGGGGTTCAATTCTTTCCACCCATGAGGACCAAAGGAGTATGCAGCTAAACCCTCTTGCCCTTGAGGTTTCTTGGTGGTTGGGTGAGTGCATCTGTATTAAAGGGGTATTCCCACAAAGACAAGTCTCTTATATATACTCTAATAATAACATTCTCTAATTCACTGTTATTGACAAAAATACAGCCTTTCACAGATATAAGTCCAACCTGTCTCTATCAGTCCTGCTGTACACAATTACAGTTGCCCCTAGACATGACCCAGTATCTTCTGACTTAGGGTCGGGTGGTGACCATCTTGGATTTCTGTGTGAGATTGTGAAGCTGAGTTTCTGTATTTCTATGCTGTGTGCCTGCAGCCACACCCCCTGCCCGGAGCTCAGAGACACTTGTGATTACATCCTGTTAGCACATGGTGAGCAGGGAGAGAGGCTGCAAACTACAAGGAGATAAATGGTCTGGGGGAAGGGGGAGGCAGGCACATATCTGTGAGATGTAGCAGCACTCACAGTGTAACAAGCTACAAGGAGATAAGTGATCCGGGGGCAGGTGGAAGCCGGCACTTATCTGTGAGATGTAGTAGAGCCCACAGTGTAACAGAGTAATGGTCTGTCAGCCTCTGTGTAATCTTCGCATGTATCTCTGATCTGTCTCATCTCTCTATGTGTCAGTGTGTTAGTACAATGTCAGAAGCCAGATGAAAGTGTATATAAACCCTGTACCCTGATAATCTAACCACTTCCTTCCACCCGTGAGGACCAGAGTAGTAAGCAGCTAACCCTCCTGCTCCTACCATCTGAGGTAAGGTAACTCTTATGTGAGTGGCCTGTATTTTTATGGTTGTTCCTTCATGCACTGCTGGAAGACAGGGTGATTCTGGCACTAACAAGGTGGTATAGGATTAGGCCTATAAGGAGTTACTGTATGAACATTTTCTTCCAAGACCTCCATTTGGACTATAGTTAGGAGAACTGCTTTAGATCCTTTTTATGATTTCTATATTTAATTTATTATTTTATGTATTATTTCACAGTTATTAATTGGTCATCAAGCCTGTGGCCCCCACCGGATGTTTAATACCATAAATGACACATGATATGTGAGGAACCACAACAGATTTAGCATTAGAGGCCAGAAAAATTATGGAAAAAAAAATCCAATTTCTATTGTAATGACTCTGGTCTAGAATCAATAGCAGACACACTGTACATTACTGTGAAGAGACAGAGAGCGGCCATGTCCTCGGACTGCCTTCCCGACACAGAGACTGACTGTTCTCGGTCTACTTTATAATACCCTTGGGCACAACTAACCATCACTTCATGAGGGGCCCTGCAATATTTACACGCCTGACACTTTGAGTGTTTTATATTCACTTTGAAGCTGGAAACTACTGACGTCTCACGCATCTCGCAGCCTCGAGTACAATGGGGAGTGACAAAACTTTAGGGAGCTCATAGTCAATGCAGAATATTCACACTACTTACATATGGATCAATGCACACACCATCGTAAAATAATACAACGCTTTTTCACAATATTCCTTCAATCTAGCATCTAATTCATCCATTTTTGTTAAATTTTTCAAAATTTTTCAAAATATTTACATTTTTTTAAGCCTTTTAGCTCTTAGGTCCTCAATATTTGAGCCTTGAAGAGCCAATAAAGCAAATATGGAGCCATCTGCTTCTAGATCTGTACACAATGTTATGCAAGGCTGAGTATAGACCTAGTTTGCCTGGGATATGACACCTAACAAGTAAAGCCCCTATTGTGTATTAGCAGCTGATAGACTGCAATAAATCGGGGGGTGCAGGTATATACTGAAGGAAAGTGACAAATTCTGGATTCTTTATGAATCTGCAGACAGACAAAAAACAAAGGCCGATCAAACATATTCTGGAAAACAATTTGCCTCTCCGTTCTAGTTACAATATTGAGTGTCATTTTTGACAGATTCTGATAGGATTTTGCATTTGGTAGAGATATATGTTTATTTTCATTCTGCGGATGACAAATCATTCATTGTTGCCTTGGATCTCGCCCCTTTCAGTGTTACAAAATATGTAATTATGCCACGCATGGAAATGTGTCTTTTTCAACACAATAAAATGCATTTCCTGATTTCAGAGATGATACATGACCGATGTTGTCTTCTGCAATGTCAGACATACGCATGGCCCCCCTTCCCCTACTTATTTCTTGCAAAGGACAAACCTGGCAATTTTAGCAGTCATTTCTTGTTCCCAGCTCTGTGTCAAGTGACACTTTTTTAAAAAAAATGCAGCGTTTTTTCCGAATCCGTCGGGTTTTCGTAAGGCCACGGCCCCCGATTTCCGTTGCGTGCTTGCCGGCGGCGATGCTCCACAATCCGATCGCGTGCGCCAAAATCCCAGGGCAATTCAGGGAAAATCGGCGCAAATCCGAAATATTCGGGTAACGCGACGGAAAAACGCGGTTCGGGCCCTTAGTAAATGACCCCCTGTATCTTAATTACAGTCATTTTTCGGATATGCTAATGACATGAGTCAACTTCTGGAGAGAAGAGTCAAGTTTTCTCCAGGCTGCCAGTGAATTTCAGCTCCTTCTTTTGACTGACAGCTCTGTGTCTCTTCAAATCTCGACCTAACAGGAAATCCTCTCCCTGCCCTTACCAAAATGTTGTCCCTCTCACTGCGGGGGAAACTGCGATCTTCAAAGATGGAAAAAGCAGCAGTAAATTAAAGTAGTCAAAGTAAAGTAGTGTACTTAATTCACAAAATATTGCAATGTCTTGACATCACATCTTTGATAAAGACGTGATGTTGAAATGTTTCAATATTTTGTGAATGAAGTACACTACTTTACTCTGACGGATTCATAAGGAGGGCTGCTGCTTTCTCGATTTTTGTGGATTGGGGGTCCCAGCAACACAAACCCATGGCCGCGTGGACCCAGAGCAATAATTTGAGCTATATAGGTGAATATTGGAGTGTTGCTTTATCTCTTCATCTCAAACTGTAGTTCTTGTCACCATTTTACACACCTGGAAATGGGTGGAGTAAGTTGAGCCACGCATCAGCTAACGTGGCCAATATAGACAAATGCAGAAAAAGTTTATTTTTAGTGGTTGGGGGGAGGCAGATTTAAGCTGTGCTGCACTTGCGATGGGTGGAGTATGGTTTATTGTGCCTGTTCTTGATGACATGTTACGATAAAGTAACAGGTGCACCCGCAGGCATGTTCCCTCCCCATGGGCACTGAGAAGTAAATTTGCATAAACAATGGCAAATCTTATAAAGTGCCTAATCATGTTGGGATAACTCACAGGGTACCATAGGAGCCGACAAACTCCTTCTACAATAATCCTGTTTTATTTTTCTTAAAAATTTGGCATTTGGGTCTGTATTTGCTCAATATCTTTGAACAAACAGTATGTAACGCTCCCACTCATCATCTACTATTGAAAGAAAATATTCCGAGAATTAAAACCCTCTGTTCCAAATATACTGGCTGCGCTTCAATTTGAGACAGAAGGTTTTTATTTTCTTTGGTTTGTAGGTGGTACACCTGTCCTCCAGAAGTTCTCAATGGCCGTCCTCCTTACGGCGCGAGGTAGGGCTCCTTTGTCTCCGCGCCAGCTCTTCAGCCTGGCAGAGACGTCGTTCCATCAGTTTACGTAAGGCGTTTTACCAACCTCCGCTGCTTTTTCATTAAATAAAATCAGGTGTTTCACTTCGGGGCTTATACAAGACCTTAATATCACGAGACGACATTAATCCAGAGCGTAAACCACAAGGTAAAAAAAAAAAAACTGGTAGGGATCTGTCAGGGGGTGAGATGGAGCTGGCTGGATGTGTCTGCTTCTCTCCCTAATGCTGATTCAGTGTAATACAAACCCATTTAGCAGAGCTTCTGTGTAAAACAAAGTCTGCAGAGATCTAGAGAACAAAGTGTAATGAATCATGTGTATCTCCTTCTCTATATGACAGCGAGTAAAAGAAATACAGCTCAAACTAAGCAGAACCATTCATCACCCGCGCTACAGCCCGTCCCGCCGCGCCAAAAGCAACTGTGTCATGTAAATTATCCCGCTCCATGACATTGTAAAATAAACTCTTTCACTTATTAACTCCAGTCGGGCGCTAATAAAAGCCGAGCGCCATCGGCGGACCCCTGGACAATCAGATAGGATCAGCGGTGGTCAGTCGGGACTGGAGGGATAGCCACCGAATATCACAAGCTGTCTGCTCTTCATTACGTCCCGTCTAATAGAGTATGATACAATGTATCCAGCTCCGATAGAAGCGATAATGTTTGTCTGGTCTCTGGGCGCAGCACTTATCCATGTTTGCGCTATCTCTTCCCGTATTATGTGGCGGATAATGATAGCGAGCTTAGCCCCCGCTATAGAATAATAACGCAGGTACATCTGCAATGGCTGAAATCACCAGATACTAGAATTTGGATGGTTATTGTCTCGTTTTACTATGTTGGCTTTATACATTGCCTTAGGCCATGTAGATTGCCAGAGTGACGTTCCATTATTAATGGAAGAGGATGAGCGCACAAGCTAACAATACATGGACCAAAAATAATATGTGCTGTAATGAAAGGCAAAATAGCAAAACGAATAGTAATAGATGAATTTAAAGGGAACCTGCTACATGAAAAATGCAAGCAAACTGAGCAGATTGTACATTGTGTCCTATATGCAGGTAGAATGTTATAGAGCAGGATGAGCTAAACAGATTGTACATAGTGTCCTATTTGCATGCATTATGTCACAGAGCAGGAGGAACTGAGCAGATTGTATATAGTGTCCTATCTGCAGGCAGCATGTTATAGAGCACGAGGAACTGAGCAAATTGTATATAGTGTCTTATCTGCAGGTAGAATGTTATAGAGCAGATAGAGCTGAACAGATTGCAAATAGTGTCCTATCTGGAGACAGCATGTTGTAGAGCAGGAGGAACTGAGCAGATTGTACATGGTGTTGTATCTGCAGGTAGAATGTTATAGAGCAGGATGAGCTAAGCAGATTGTTCATTGTGACCTATCTGCAGGTAGAATGTTATAGAGCAGAACTAGCTAATCAGATTGCAAATAGTGTACTATTTGCATGTAGAATGTTATAGTGCAGGAGGAACTAAGTAGATTATTATAGAGCAGGAAGAGTTGAGCAGACCGTACATAATATCCTATCTGTAGCCAGCATGTTATAGAGCAAAATGAGTTTAGCAGTTTGTACATAATATCCTATTTGCAGACAGCATGTTATAGAGCAAGAGTAGTGGCGCAAATTATATATATAAATTTCTGTCTGCTGGCAGGGAAAACTTTGGGCTTATGGTGGTCACTCCTCACACTATTGAGACATGGGGATCCGTGGAGGTACAAACGCGGCATAGGAGTAGGGAATGGTAGGAACAGTTTTATAATATTATCACCCCATAATAATCACCCCATAATAATCACCCATCTTAGCAGTAAGTGTCCGCTATGATCTATTGTGTACTGACTTTCATATATTGTACTTCACCCTCCATGAGCTGCCATCCCCTCTCCTCCTCCATGTCATTGTGGTCATGCTGTCACTTTTTAGCCCCAGGGTCCTACTCAATGGACCGTCCCCCTCTCTGTCATTGTCATGTTATGGGTGTGTGGGATTCATTGCAACCTGGACCTTTAATTATATTTGTGTCAACATGAAGCAGACCGAGCAGTGAATCATCTCGCGGAGAGATGAGCAGATCCCGTCTTTCTGTCAGATTCACTGTATGAGACTCAAAGACAAGATGGAGCTCTTTCGGCATGTTGTCTACTCTCATTGACATGTCAAACCGTGACTGGGGGGGGCAGAGTCTATGGAGGTCTCTCCATCCCCGTATCGCACATGTGACAGACTCTGCAGACCCTTCCTATTGACGGAGATGAAAATGAGTCCCCTCGTAGTTCATTTCATTTCATAAGATAAATCATTACATCTCATTTGTATGCAACTTGTAAAGAGAATAATGCTGCCCCGGGGCCGCCATGAATATTTCAGGGGAAAGGGAAGATGATAATTCCACTGAAATGCTTTTGTTAATCTTCTTTTGAAACAGACTGACAGGTATACAGTGGTGAGGTTCTGAGGGGGGTCATGGGGGTCCAGGTGTAGACCCCAAGGCATCACCTCGGTATGCATGTAGCACCACATGTCACTCTTTCCGTGGCTCAACAAAGGACTTAGTGGGGAGCTATGACCCGGAGCTGATCGGTCTTAACATAGAGATATATTATCTATAAAACGTCCCTCCATATCCCAGAACGATACGGAATACATTACGGGAATGCATTGTTGTAGTCTGTGAGCCAGTAAGGGAATCCTCCACCTTCCGCATCTTACTTAGGTGTAATTATTACTATGGCCATTACTTCTTAGAGTTGGAATCTTTTAGTGTAATGGATCTGCAGTGAGAAGACAATCTGTAGAGGCTCTCAGAAAAATTCAGCCATATATATGTAAAAATATTCCGTGAAAAGCACCATTTACGGAAAAAGATTAGTTCTTGCTCCTCGCTTTCCAAAGTTGGAGGAAAGGTCAGGTCTATTAAAAATCCATGGCGAGATAAGGGGAAGAAAAGACCTCGAAAGAAACAAGAAGGAAAAGGGGAAGGGAAAGAAAGAGATTAGACTGAAACTCGTTGGTGGTTTTGTTTAATGCGATTGTTTCAAGTGGTTCCTCTCATTGTGCCAGAAGTATCTACCTCTACAATTATTGGTAAGATTGAAAGATACCAATGGTCAGCAAGGTTGTGGGTATCTTCTTTTGCTACCCCTATAAAGGGTAGGACTTAGGCTCTAACTAAAAGATGAGTCCAGAAGAAAACAACCCAATGTGGAGGCTACAAGGGTCTATTTCCTAGTTGTTTATGTAGCACGGACCCACAGAATCAGTTTGAGGGTTCTCAGGAACCCAAGTCCAACACTGCCCCTAAATACAACTCACTTGTTGTACAGGATGAGTGCGTTGTCCCTCACCCTGTGACTTGTTTTGTTGGCTTTTTATTTACACTTTCAAGGTTCTTCCATGGATGGTGGTCATGGACATCTCCTACCAGTGCTCACTTCTGCAGCACCAGAGTTTTTCTCATTATCTCTTTGTAGGGTAATGGCTACTTGTAGCAGAATAGGGTTTCCCATATTCTATCAGTAGTTTTAGGGTCACTACACATTTGACCCGTCACAAATGCATCACAGATGTGGTCAACCATGAGGCTCTTGGGTATTGTTCAGTGTCGCTGAAGTCAGGTTGTGCAACCGCTAGTGCATTACCCTTCCTTACTGGTAAGTGCCTTTCAGATTAGATGATACCAAATTGTTACAATAATATTTACAAAAAAGAAAACCAAGTCCGCACAGTGGAGAAAAGCCTCAATAGAGGGGGTGCAGAGCCTCCATGGATCCTGGCAAGATCCTTCAGTAGTAAAGTTTAAAAAAAAGTGTAGGCAGCACTCCAAAAATCCAAAATTCCAAAGGGTGAAGTTTATTGAAACAGGGGCAACATTTTAGTGTGAACGTTTTGATGAAGGTGGTTCACACGAAACGTTCCTACTGTTTCAATAAACTTCACCCTTTGGAATTTTGGATTTTTGGAGTGCTGCCTACACTTTTTTTTAACTTTTTTTTTTTACTTTACAATAATATTCAGCTACAATCCTTTTGGGGTACTGGGAGACTTTGATGTTTTCCCCCAACCCTTTGAGGCTCCAGTCTCTTCAAATATATCCAGATATATACCTGACTATGTATATATATATATAGAATGCTGCTATAACCTGTACCAAGAATGTGGTCTAGTGCTATAGCTATTGCTCTGGCACTAGACCACTCCATGCTCCTCCACTCCCACTTGACATGGAGGTTGCCTAAGAGGCAAAAAAAGCCAGTGCAAGCCTTGATAAATCCCCCCAACATGTACGTACTACACATCAATGTGAAGCATCTAAGGAAATCCAACTGCTAAGACCAAAACCAATCATGGGGGTCACTTGTACCCACTAATGAACGGTGTTATCCTATAGCAGCCGCACTGGTGGTGACAATCTGCTCTGCTTATGAAGGACCCTCAGTCTCTAAGAATGGGGAGTAGAACATACAGAACTTATGTTAGATACCTCTGTACACCATGTATGGACGTGTCATATGACTTGTCTTACTGCTTATTATATAAATCGGAGCACGTAGCTGATACATTTTCTGTTTTCATAAGATGATGGAGTTCAGTGATCTTCCACCCACGTGGTAGAATTATTGCTGGTATAAATAGCACTTACTTAAGAGTCTTGTTAGAGGCTCCACGTATAGAAGTGTGTCTCAATTGATGTTCATAATCGAGGAGTTACACATTTTATTAGTATGTGGCTTGTGACATCCGTGACGCACATTACACTTATATTATTTATATATCCATAATGTGTGAGCACTCTACAAGTGCTATGCCTCTTATAAAATGGCAGATCATTAGATAATGCTGTCATTCCGGATAATCTGAGCTGTCACATGGACATTTGACTTTCAGTTGGTATTAATGCTATAAATGTGTCCACATTGCTCCGTATTCACATGTGTTATTCTTGCTCTAGACTTTTGTGTTTAACCTTTATTGCATCTTATTTACCTCCACTAAATTAACTTCCGTCGTCCAGGTCATCCATCTCAAAGTTTGGAAATGCTGCTTCAAATTATTGGCAAATATAGTTTAACTTGGACTGTAGATACTGGGGCAGATTTACCTACCCGGTCCATTCGCGATCCAGCAGCGGGTTCTCCGGCACTGATTCGAGTCTTCCGGCAATTCACTAAGGTAGTGCGCCCGATGTCCACCAGGTGTCGCTGCTGCGCTGAAGTCCGCCGAGTTCCGCCGGAGTTCACCAAGCTAGGCTGGGTGCAGGTAAGTGCATGTCAAGCGACATTTTTTTTTAAAAATATGGCAATTTTTCCAAATCCATAGTTTTTTTCGAAGGCCACACCCTCGATTTCCATCACATGCATGCCGGCGCCGATGCGCCACAATCCGATCGCGTGCGCCAAAAACCCGGGGCAATTCAGGGAAAAACTGTAATATTCAGGAAACACGTCGGAAAAACGTAATTCGGGCCCTTAGTAAATGACCCCCACTGAGTAAATTTTAAGGTTGAGTTGATCTATTCCATGGGTCTTCTCTCCTTCTCCGTATATTATACTGCCTCCCATTTCAGAGACTCCTTCACTAATGTAGTGTAGGATTTGTTGGCCCTGTAGCAGCTGTAATGCCTACTAACCTGGTAGTTATACCATAAGTTATAGCATTGCCTGTATTATAAGAGATTCTGAACCTTCAACGTCAATGCATAGGGTTAAATGAGACAGTAATAATCACCTTAGGTTCCTGTGATTGATTTGTTATTAAAATGATATAGTCAAGGTCTACAGAAAGAAATAAAGATGGAGAAGATAGAACCATCAAAGGTCAAAGTGGTATTGAAGCCACATAAAATGTGGGGGCAGCAGTTTAATGGCACCTTCCCTGCTCATTCACCAGGAAACTTGCTGATAGTCCAGAAAAGTAGAGCGAGGAAGTAACACATAAGTTCCCCCGATGGAGTCCAGCTCATTTCACTCCAATTTTATAGCCGCCATTCTTATCAAGCAGAATGGGAATGTGAGTTGGCTCTCGCAGCACAGCCGGGCTATCTCTCCGAATCCGGGAGCTAGAAACTCTGATGGGATGGAATGATGGATTCCCCCCTGTGGATGATCCTGCAAGAGTCAAGATCATCAGTAACTCAGCAGCCTGCCCATTAGAAAGCATCATAAAGGAGATTAATCTTTTCGGATAGCCATATTTAAAGCGTCTTCTGCTCCGAGGAGAAGCGTATCTAGAACTACTGCTGCTTGGAGGGAATGTGTATGAGAGGACACCTGTTCACTTTATCTACCTAGACTTTTACTTACAAAAGCAAATATAGTTCATAATGGAAGAAGAACATCTTAAATGGATAAATAGATGAGCATGTTACAATTGTAGCTGATGTTTTATATGTCACATGGTTAAAAAGCCAATCTACTATAACAAAAAGCACTATAACGTAGCATAAAAAGCAACATCCCATAACAAAAAGCTCTATACCGTCCTATCAGAGCCAAAATACTATAATAAAAAAATGTGTACAACATATCAGATAAATCATCATCCTATAAGAAAAAGCTCTATACCGTCCTATTAGAGCCAACATACTATAAGAATATATATATATATATATATGCAACATATCAGATAAATCATCATCCTATAAGAAAAAGCTCTATACCGTCCTATTAGAGGCAACATACTATAAGAAAAAAAAAATATATGCAACATATCAGATAAATCATCATCCTATAAGAAAAAGCTCTATACTGTCCTATCAGAGCCAGCATACTATAAGAAAAAATATATATATGCAACATATCAGATAAATCATCATCCTATAACAAAAAGCTCCATACCATCCTATCAGAGCCAACATACTATAATAAAAACATATATATATATGCAACATACCAGATAAATCATCATCCTATAAGAAAAAGCTCTATACTGTCCTATTAGAGGCAACATACTATAATAAAAAATATATGCCAAATACCAGATAAAACAACATGCTATAACAAGGCAATGTGCAATAAAAAGTGACAACCTGTAACAAAACACTCTATAACATTCTAGCAAAGGCAACATCTTATAGTAAAAAGCTCTATAACATACCAGGTAAAAGCACATAGTATAGCAAAAAGCTCTCCACCATTATCAATGGCACAGTACTACAACTAAAGGCTTTCCACATAACAATTAAAGCATATTACAGCAAAAATAACTCTATAACATCATGTCAAATGCAACATACTACAGGCAGATAGGTTCTGTAGGTTTGTTCTTAAGTTGAATTTGTATGTAAGTCGGAACTCTATATTTTATCATTGTAACCCCAGACAATTTTTTTTGGTCTCTGTGACAATTGGATATAAAAACTTTTGGGTTGTCATAAGAACCAGGATTTACAATAAATATTAATTGCAGACAGCTGTGATAACTCTTACAGCTGATAATTGTCTAAATTAGAGTAAATTACCAACATCCAGAGGGCCGTTTGTAACTAGGGGTCGTCTGTAAGTAGGGTGTTCTTAAGTCGGGGACCGCCTGTCTAACAAAATAGCTCTACAACATACCAATTAAAAGCAACATTCTATAAGAAAAAGCTTTATAGTATTTAATGAAAGGCACCACACTATAACCAAAAGCTCCAAAACATCCTAGTACTAGAAATAAAAATCTCTATAGCATCCTACTACAAAAGAGAGCTCTATAACGCAGCATCCTGTGATAAAATGCTCTATAACCAGGTAAAAAATTATATTATAACGAAAAGCTCTACAGCATCAAAGGCACAACAACCACATAACAGAAAAGGCTACTTTAACAATAAACTCTACAGCATACCATAAAAAGCAACAATTTATAACAAAAATCTCTAAAGAATCTCATCAAAGTCAACTTTCCAATGAAAAAGTTCTATATCATACATCAACATCATATTACATAAAGCTGTGCATCACCTTTTGAAGACACAATACTAGAACAAAAAGCTCGGTTACATACCATAAAAGGCAACATCATAAAACAATAAGCCATATAGTATCCTATGAGGAAGCAAACCATGAAAAAGCTCTATAACATAACATAAATAGCAACAGACACAAACTTTAAAGAAAATCTAACATCAAAATCCATCCTGATAAAGGAACAGTTTCTCATAGATCCAGGCACCTGGACTGTGGTAATCTTCTTATATTAGTTATGTATGGCCTTCTTTCTTCTAAAATCAGCTTTTAGAATTATTCTAATGAGTCCCAATGATGCTGGGGGTCATTAGCATAGACTCTAAGTGCTGCAGATTCACAGGCTGTTGCAATGAGCAGAACATGTCTCACCCAGCCCCCTGCTCGACTTCTTCTCTTTCTTACGGTGTTATCTAGCATAAGTAGGAAATGCAGGGGGTAGTGAGATCTGTTCTGCTCATTGTTACAGCCTGTGAAGCTACAGTACAGAGGGGCTCTGGAAAAATCCACAGCATAACTTTAAAATTTTATTATATAAGGAAGGAGGCAATAGATAACAAATATAAGAAGATTACCACAGTCATGGTGCCTGGATCTATGAGTAAGTGTCCCTGGGTTATCATGATGGATTTTGATGGTAGATTTCCTTTAAGAGAAAGCTCCATTGTATCTTATCAATGGCAAAGTATATAATAAAAACCTACACAACATACTAAAAACTTACATAGGTCATATGCTACAACAAAATGCTGTATTACATACTATAAAAAAAACCTTTGAATCAGGGACATAATTACAGGGATGGCAGCCATAGCAGCTGCTATGGGGCCCGCAGTGTTAGGAGGCCCCATCACCTGGTTTACTGGATGTGTATTGGGTATGTATATGCTGTATGTTTGTCTATTATATTGTATGTATGTGTGTATTTGCTGTGTGTGTGTGTTTATTTGTGATACATAAACTGTATATGCACTGTGTGTGTGCATATGTGATGTATATATGGTGAATTGGTTTATATGGTACCATTTGTATGTGTGTATATGCTGTATGTCTGTCTATTGTATTGTATGTATGTGTGTATTTGCTGTATGTCTGTCTATTGTATTGTATGTATGTGTGTATATGCTGTATGTCTGTCTATTGTATTATATGTATGTGTGTATATGCTGTATGTCTGTCTATTGTATTGTATGTATGTGTGTATTTGCTGTATGTCTGTCTATTGTATTGTATGTATGTGTGTATTTGCTGTGTGTGTGTGTTTTTATATGTGTACTGTACATATACAGTATATGCTCTATATGTGTGTGCGTATGCGATTTATATATGGTGCATTGGTTTATATGGTACAATTTGTATGTGTGTATATGCTGTATGTGTGTATATGTGGTGTGTATCTACGGTATGTTTGTTTATGCTGTATGTATGTAGCTGATATGTATTAACTCTGCATACAAATATGTATATTTTTTTAAGGGGAGCCCCATAAAGAAGTTTGTGATGAGGTCCAGCCTCTCCCCTGCTCAGTATGATGGCACAGAAGCCAAGAAACTACAACCAGTAGACTAGCCCCAGCCCTGTGTGGGCACTATGGCCGGCTGGTTGGTATACGGGGATGGATGGCTCCTGGAGGCAGCCTGTGTAGACACCACTATCAGACTGATGATTAAAAATCCATTCCAGGCCTCTCCTATACTCGCGGGGGTGAATGCCATTGTTTATAAAGAAAATGTGCTTGTGTGTAATTGTGTAAGAAATATCCCGGTTAGTTTCCTGTCTTCCAGTGAATATTTCTCTTATCTTCACTTATTCATTATACAGTATAACAAATGGAAGCGCTTTTTTTTGCCAAAGGGAAATCCGAGCCTTGTGAGAAATGATTGTAGACATATACAAGGCTTATCTATTTACATATAATCTGCTGAAATGTGAACCGCCAGGGATGTCGTCAATGGGCCCCGTGTCATAGTGTCTTTATGTCACCGCGTGCTGACGGATACTTGGCGATCTCCAGCTCTATCCGAGGCTCCGGGAGACTGTCTATACTGAGCGGGCTCTCCTAATATAATGTCTCCATGCTAGGCTTTGTCTTCTACTAGAAAGAAGTCTCCTACCTAAATCATTGCTGAGAAACTCCGAGATACACCTGTCCAATGTCAGTAACCGGCAGGATACGGAACAGCAGTGGTCCAAGTGATGGATCATGAAATCGCCTGTCAAGCGTAACCAGAAGCTCATAGGTGACAGTTAAAAACTGTATAAAATAATGCTATTCTCTATTCTGATCAACCAATGACTCTACAGGGAGTAATCCAGGGGGGCCGGTCAGTCATGGGGCCCAGGAAGACCAAGGGGGGGTATAAGGAATCATAGTAGATAAGGCTGGAAAAAGAAGCAAGTCCAACCTTTAAGAATTAAACAAATGTTTAAACAAAAATTAAACCGATGTTTAATTATCTAGACCATTGTCACCACCAAAAATGATTCTGTAAGTAGACTTACTAATTTTGGGATAACACATGTGGACATTCTTATGGTCCCGTAACATCATCAGGATTGGCTACCTGCCTCCCCATCATGGCAGGTGTCAAGGGTTGGGCTGGGAGAGACTGTACATGTCTGATCCTTTTGTTCTTAGGGAGGTAAACCACCAACAAACCTAGTAAACGTAAAGTTCCACTTTCTGGCTATATAGTAGACATGCCACCACCTTGCCAACATCATAGACAAGCCACCGCTATGGATGGTTCCAAAGCAATGTAGAAATGATGGTAGAAATTATGTAGTATGGTAAAAATGATGTTGTTTGGTAGCTCCATGTGACAATACAATATATTGGGGGGGATTTACTAATTCTGGCGCAAGCACGACTGTCGGGATCGGAGATCAGTCTCCGGAAAGACAGCCCGATGTTTTAAAGTGGCGCCCAGCTGTAAGTAAATAATGTGTAGACAGTAATAATCAGTCGCGCGCCATAAAAAAGTCGACATCAATGAGATGTGCGCCAAAATCTTTCATGGACTGCACCTTAATTTTGCTCTTTCCTGGTCTATTGTACGCCAAAAATTGCGCCTAAAAATGACGACAAAAGACACATAAATGTGACGGATAATGTGAAAAAGTTACGCCACGCCCAATTGCATCAAAGAAAGATGGAGGAGTCGGGATAGTCGGAAACATCTGTTCTTTCTCTTTTAAATGATCCGCAACAATTCTGCGCCCAAAAAAGTGATAGATCCCGGCATTTTTTAGGCGCAGATACCATAATACACGTCCCCCATTGTGTCTGTTAAGTAATACATTTAGTGGAAAATACCTTGTTAATAAATTGCTCAGTGAAAAAAAAAAATTTCATGACACATGTCTGTGCTCGAGGAGGATTAAGGGAAATCCATCATCAAAATCCATCACGATAAACCAGGGACACTTACTCATCGATCCAGGCACAGTGACTGTGGTAATCTTCTTATATTTGTTATCCATGGCCCTTTCCTTTTAAAATCTACTTTTAGAATTATGCTAATGATACTGAGGGCTCCGGGGGTGTTATCAGAGCCCCTCCATGCTGTATCTTCACTGGTTGTTACACTGTGTATAGGCACTTTGTTCCTCCTGCTGTGTAAGATTACAGCAGAAAGAGGGAGGGAAAGTTCTGAGGAAGCAGGAGGGAGATGAGGCAGCCTGTGAAGCTACAGCATGGAGGGGCTCTGGTAACTCATTAGCATAAATTTAAAAAAATATGTTTTAGACGGTAGGAGGCCATGGATTAGAAATACAAGAATGTTACCACATTCACGGTGCCTGGATCTATGAATCTTTGAATAACAGTGCCTGGTTTTTTATGATGGATTTTGTTGGTAGATTTACTTTAAGCTCCGTGTGTCTACATGTTGCCACCCGGTATACTACATGTACACGCGTCCACCTATGTAATGGGTATGGAAGCCAATCTAGGCTAGGCTATTCTAATAGTGGATTGATCCTTTACAATTGGAGCATCTTTTTGCTATACATTGATTTCCTTTCAGTCCCTCCCTCTTTGCTTGGAGTAAAAGCCGCAGCAGGCATCTAATTGGAAGATTTAGAATTCACTCAGAGCAGAGGGGAGGGACTTTGAAACAGTTCAATGCCAAGCACTTAGAGCACTAAAGCATGTGAAGCTACGGTCTATATAATATCCCTTTAAATTGATGATGGACATTCCTAATATCAATACATTATCTCAAGTATCAGGACCTCAGATCCTGAACAGCGTCTAGATATGTCCTCTGATAACAAGTCTTAAGAGCATAAAAGCAACAGGATGCGACTGACAAGCGGAGATATATTCCTCGGGGTCTCTGATAGACCAGTGATTTGGGAGTTTTCTAATTAACAAGCAATTAGCCAATTAACTTGGTTTCATCTATCATTAACCAGCATGCTCTGGGTGTGCATCGGTCTGAAAACCTGGACACTGGGGTACGGTTTGTGCATCCAGCCATGCTGATACATCTCATGTATGGCCATTGGTATGAATATTATCTGCAGAAGCTGAATTACCATGAGATCCAGGCCTGATGTATGTACATTTAGATTGGATTTTTATTGCATTTTAATTGTAAAGCAAAACATAGTAATTAGGGACACCAAGATTTCCTATCATATGGCTGAGCAATAAGATTGAGGCTTTGGCTGACCCCTTGATGAACATCTGCAAGATTGGATGAATGCTCGAGCGAAATCCTTGATTATAGAAATGTGTAAATTGTATCTAGTTTAATATGTCTTAGTGAAGACATTACTTAGAACCCAAGTACTAGCGTCCGTGTGAGGTAGTAGGAAAACATGGAGGCCGTGGTTGGCGGTGAATAGTGGAGCGCCGCCTCCATTACAAATGTGTATAAGTTCATTGCTGGCTCTGACTGTAGGATAATGCAGCCAATTGATAGGGGTGGAATGTTTTACCCCCACACCCGATCAATGTTATTAACCTATTCTATGTAGGAAAACACTGTTTGAAGGGTATTTTTTTAAGTTTATTTTTTTTTTCTATATAATGAGGGGAGGCTGCTGTACATTTCATTACTGGGGGAGGCAGCTGGGCATCTCATTAGTGAGGAGAGGCTGCTGGACATTTCATTAGTTAGTTGAGGCTGCTGGACATTTCATTAGTTAGTTGAGGCTGCGGGACATTTAGTTACTGGGGGAGTTTGCTGTACATTTCCGTATTGAGAGGATGCTGGGCATTTCGTTAGTGAGAGAAAGCTTCTGTACATATTATTAGATAGTGGAGGCTGCTGGCAATTTCATTACTGGGGTAGGCTCTGTATATTTTATTAGAGAGAGAGGCTGCTGTGCATTTCATTAGTTTGGGGAGGCTGCTGCACATTTCATTAGTGAGGAGAGGCTGCTGGACATTTCATTAGTTAGTTGAGGCTGCGGGACATTTCGTTACTGGGGGAGTTTGCTCTACAATTCCGTATGGAGAGGCTGCTGGGCATTTCATTAGTGAGAGAAAGCTTCTGTACATATTATTAGTTTGTGTAGGCTGCTGGGAATTTCATTACTGGGGGAGGCTGCTTAAATGTTATTAGTGATGGGAGGCTGCTGTACATTTCATTAGTGAGGGGAGGCTGCTGGGCATTTCATTAGAGAGAGAGGCTGCTGTGCATTTCATTAGTGAGGGGAGGCTGCTGCACATTTCATTAGTGAGGGGAGGCTGCTGTGCATTTCATTAGTTTTGGGAGGCTGCTGCATATTTCATTAGTGAGGGGAGGCTGCTGGGCATTTCATTAGATAGAGAGGCTGCTGTGCATTTCATTAGCTTGGGGAGGCTGCTGTACATTTCTTTAGTGAGGGGAGGCTGTTGGACATTTCATTAGTGATAGAGGCTGCTGGACATTTCATTAATTTGGGGGGCTGCTGGACATTACAATGGTGAGGGTAGGCTGCTGGAAATTTCATTAGTGCAGGAAAGCTTCTGCACATTTAGTTAAGTAGGGGGCTTCTGGTAATTTCATTACTGGTGGAGGTTGCTGTACATTTCAGTAGTGAAGGGAGGCTGCTGGGCATTTTACTAGTGAGGGGAGGCTGCTGGGCATTTCATTACTGGGGGAGGCAGCTGAGCATTTTAGTAGTGAGGAAGCCAGCTAAATGCCCAGTGTAAGGCCTGAAGGGAGGAGCATGGCTCATTTTCATTTTATACCTCAAATCTTCCTAGAACCTAAAGTCATGCTCCTCTCATCAGGCCCTGCACAAGGTATACTTCAATGAATCAGCTGCAACTGTAGTGTTCCTTTAACTAGTCATCCCTTTAATATAGAACTGGGCCCAGACCACCATCTCTTACTGCCGTGGCACAATCATGTTGGGGGAATTTAATAAAGTATACGGAGAGTTTGAGAGTTTTCAACAAATAAGAGTCCATTTAAGACAAGAACTTGATTTCTTCCTTCCATCTGATGCCAACCCGGAGCACGTTCCCAATTTGGAAGGTGATAGGAATAATTTCCAGAAAAACATGAAACTCCATTTGAACTAATTTAGAGTTTAGAATTGAAAAACCTGCCGTCCTGCCGAGATGCTTTTTATCTAAGCAAAGTCACAGCATTCAATATCCCAGAATTGACGCGCTCAAGAAATGTGACTGCTTTCTTATTGTGTCTTATGTAAATTTTTCCCTGACTGCCAAGATTACCTCCCCTTCACGGAGCATCCATGAGTCATGTGCCGGTGCCGATGCCAGGATCTGAGCGGGGAGCAGCGGAGTTGGTCGCTGTGGGTCCTGGGCCTAGACAATGTCTTCTTATTCACTGCCTCTAATAAAATGAAAATTGTGTCTCTGGCTCCTTCCAATTGATCTACATCAATAGGGGAACCTAGGTAGTTGACTCTATGGACATCATGGCTAATGAGTTGAGTGTATATGACAAGCTGAGCTAATCAGCGCTGAGAGCCGAAGGAGACTGGAGAATAATTTCCATCCTATTCAGCAAGAAAAAGTTTTGGCGGGGGGTCTTTATACGGAGGGAAAGACGGGTGCACTTATAATATATCGATTTCTCATATGGTGATAGCTGAAACAATGTGTAGAGTGAAACAATAGACTTCTGTCATTGGGAGCTGCCATTGATTCACTTTACTGCTAAGCATGACAGTGTGACTGGAGGTGAAGATTTTTTGGCGAGAGCAGGGAGCGGCATTATACAAGAAGGAGATCTATTACCTCCTTGAACGGTGGTAGAAGTCAAAGCAGCTGCTATGGGCCCCCAGTTCAGGGGGCCCGTGTCCGGGTAATGGCTGGTATAGGCGTACATTTCTTTGTGCTGTGTATGTTACTGTAGGTGTGTGTGTATATGGCTGGAGGTCGTATGGTATTGTATGTAGGGTTGCCTTTCACAGCCGGTCACCCTCTTCCCCCGTTGCGTTTGCCTCGCACTACTCAGGTTTTGATTACTCCTTTTGCCACCTTTCGCTTGAGGTAACCTCTACACCATAATCACCATTGGTCCTTAGGAACTGGTTTCTTAGTCTTGTATAATTTTGCCGCAATCCGGTGCCTTTTGGGGGGTGTGTGCCGGGCTGTGGTTCACCCTGGGTTTGGGACTTCGTGCCCTGACCATCTGGGGCGTTGTGCTTTTGGTGGGGACACTCTTTTAGTGTTTTGTTCAGATTGTTTGTCTTTCGTCAGTGTTTGTGCTGTTTTTATTGTGAGTTTTTTTGTTTTGACACTAATCAATACTCCTTTGCCTATTTTTGTTGCATCCGTTCTCTTGTGTAGAGCCATTGTATTATTTGGTATGCCATATATCTGTGGTTCAACATGGCAAATTTTCGAGTGGGAATGACCGCCGCAGTGTGTATCTATGTTGATGTGCTATATTATCATTATATAGCACGATTATATATACTATATATAGTATAATATATAGTAATGTATGTTATTATGTGAATTGATTTTATGATGTCTATCTGTATGTCTGTGATATGATCATGGGTGTACATGGTAGTGTATGTATGTGTGTATATACTGTATGAAGTATACAGGCGGTCCCCTACTTAAGGACACCGACTTACCAGACAACCCATTGTTACAGACGGACCCTCTGCCCACTGTGACCTCTGGTAAGCTCTCTGATCTTTACTATAGTCCAGACTGCAATGAGCTGTAAGGTGTGTCTATGAAGATTTATGATAATTCTTGGTCCAATTACACCAAAAATTTTGAAACTCGATTGTCACTGGGCAAAAGAAAAAATGTCTAGAATTCCATTATAAATATCCAGTTTCGACTACATACCCATTCAACTAAGAACAACCTCCAGACCCTATCTTGTATGTAACCCGGGGACTGCCTGTATATGTTGTGTATAACTGTGTGATTGTATGTGTGTGTATCTACGGTATGTATCTTTACTGTATGTGTGTGTATATGGAATGTACTGTATTTGCTCTATGTTTATGTATATATAAATATGGTCCAAAGGGAGGGAGGACACCAGAACCCTCGGTGCTATAGCTTCACGGCTGTTACACTGTGCAGTGTTGAAACAGCAGGGGTAGGGGAGGTTACAGTGTAACAGCCTGTGAAGTTACAGCATGGAGGGGCTTTTGTAAAACCCCCACAACAACGGTGTATAAGCATCATTTTAAAAGTAGATTTTAGAAGGAAGGAGGATCATGATAACAATATAAGAAGATTATCCAGTCACAGTGCCTGGATCTATGAGTAAGTGTCCCTTGTATATCAAGATAGATTTGCTTTACTGATACAATGTTATGTTAGATTTGGTTCAGTCTATCAGGTAGAAGCCTCATGCACAGAGCCCAAGGTGCGGGAGAGCAGTGGGTGCCGATCCATGGCCGCACACAGAGACAATCCCCATTCCGCTACGGTCACAATTACTGTATATATAAGACCAGTGCAGTCTGTACTATGTGCAGTTTGCCTGTGTAGTGTGCAGGGTGCGCCAGATTCAGGATTTTTTCATGAATTTGGCGCCCCCTGCACTGCCCCGACAGAGTGCACCAATTTTTTTTGGCACACCTTTAACATGGGGCGTGCAACACATTTATGTGCACGGGAAATCTGGTGCACGGTCCGACTGTGCAACGTAACTCCCCCTTCAGCGCAAAAAATGTGTGCAGCCGCGACACAAAACGGTCACGTGCAACACAAATGTGGCGCAGACACTATTAAATACCTGTGCAAGCAGTTGTCACCTGAAAGAATGTGCAAAGTCCGACAGAAAAATGGCACAGACCCTTAGTGAATGAGGACCATTGCCTTCAGACTGTCTAACATGACCTGTGGTGACCTTCCGGGGTCAGTAATGAATCTTTTTCCAGTTCTCGCTCATATATTCTCGCTCACTACTCAGCTGGTTATAAATAACAGCTCCGGCAGCATCCAATGAGCATTTCATCCCCGCAGAAAGCTGACAACCCCACATTATACCAGGAATAGTTTTAATTATATCTCCTGCTGCAGATCCATATTATGAAATATATGCTTTTCCAGCCGCCGTCATTCCTGCAGCACGTTCCCTTCCATCCGGAGGGACAGCTTTGTCTTGGCTCAGCTGTGGATACGGGATGGCGCCTCCGGTAACCTCTACTGACAGGGCGGCCTATAGGTGGTTATAGATGGTCGCAGCTCGCCACCCTAATAGGATTATCATCCGCAGCCCATGTACATAGTCCATAGTCTAATCACACTTACTATAAGTGTCACCTAATTGCCATTGTATGACATTAGTCACCTAACACTTGTCTATAGGAAATCCCTACAACCGGATACTTCATTGTTCCATATCATGTACAGAGCCGCTAATATGGGGTCCAGAGACTAAATGACATCACTGTGTGCATAATCCGTTACCTGTGACTTAACTATGTGTATTATCCCTGTACTGTGACATCACTGTGTGTATTATCCCAGTACGGATCATCCTGTGTTTATTATCCCTGTATGTGACATCACTGTGTGTTTATTATCCCTGTACTGTGACCTCACTGTGGTTATTATCCCGTACTGTGACATCACTGTGGTATTACACCTGTACTGACATCACTGTGTGTATTATCTCTATACTGTGACATCACTGTGTGTATTATCTCTATACTGTGACATCACTGTGTGTATTATCCCTGTACTGTGACATCACTGTGTTTATTACCCTGTACTGTGACACGCTGTGTGTATTATCCTGTACTTGTGACATCACTGTGTGTATATACCTGTACTGTGACTAACTGTGTGTAGATCTTTGTACATTGACATCACTGTGAGTATTATCCTGTACTGTGACATCACTGTGTGTGTTCTCTTACTGTGACATCACCTGTGGTATTTATCCCTGTACTGTGACATCACTGGGTTATTATCTCTGTACTGTGACATCACTGTGGTATATCCTGTACTGTGACATCGCTGTGTGTGTTATCTCTGTACTGTGACATCACTGTGTGTATTATCCCTGTACTGTGAACATCGCTGTGTGTATTATCCTGTACTGTGACATCACTATGTGTATTATCCCTCACTGTGACATTACTGTGTGTATTATCCTGTCGTGACATCGCTGTGTGGTTTATCTCTGTACTGTGACATCACTGTGTGTATTACCTGTACTGTGACATCACTGTGTGTATTATCCCAGTACTGTGACATCGCTGTGTGTATTACCCTGTACGGTGTGACATCGCTGTGTGTATTATCTCTGTACTGTGACATCACTGTTAGTATCTAGCTCTGTACTGTGCATCACTGTTGTGTACTTCACCTGTACTGTGACATCACTGTGTATATCCCATGTACTGTGACATCGCTGTGTGTAATTATCCCTGTACGGTGACATCACTGTTGGTATGTATCCCTGTACTGTGACATCGCTGTGTGTATATCCCTGTCCTGTGACATCTGTGTGTGTTATCTTGTACTTGTGACCATCACTGTGGTATTACCCTGTACTGTGACATCACTGTGTGTTTATCCTGTACTGTGACATTACTGTGTGTATTAGTCCATTACTGTGACATCACTGTGTATTATCGTACTGTGACATCGTGTGTGTATTATCCCTGTACTGTGACATCACCTTGTGTTATATCCCTGTCGCGGGACATCACTTGTGTTATATCCCTGTACTGTGACATCACTTGTTATTACACCCTGTACTGTGACATGACTGTGTTATCCTGTACTGTGCATCTGTGTGTGAATGATCCCTGTACTGTGACATCACTGTGTTATTCCCAGTACTGTGACATCACTGTGTGATTATCCCTGTACTTGACATCATGTGTGTATTACCCTTACTTCACTGGTGTTATTATCCCTGTACTGTGACATTACTGTGTGGTATTATCCCTGTACTGTGACATCACTGTGGTATGATCCCTGCGTACTGTGACATCACTGTGTGTATTCAACCCTGTACTGTGACTCACTGTGTGTATTATCCTGTACTGTACATCACGGTGATATCCCTTACGTGACTCATGTGTGTATTATCCCCCTGATACTGTGTACATCACTGTGTGTACTTATCTCTGTGCTAGTGACATCACTGTGTGTAATTATCCCTATAATGTGACCTCACTGTGTGCATTATCCCTGTAACTGTAAACATCCTGTGTGCATTATCCCTGTACTGTAACATCACTGTGTGTATTATCCCTGTACTGTGACATCACTGTGTGCATTATCCCTGTATTGTGACATCACTGTTTGTATTATCGATTGTACAGAAGGGGACTTAATTCTAATGAGCATCTCCAAAACAGCTTTCATAATCAGAGATACTTATTTAAGAGGAGATGTGCCCTGTCCTCTGATTTTAGTAAATAATTGCATTCTCCACTAAATGTATATTCTGGGGCATCTTAATATTCCTCATAATAAAGCTGTTGAGTAAATCACCAATTTGGTGTCACCTGTTGGAGGTGTGTCCGGTCAGTGTCACACCCAGATGTCAATTTATTCAGAAATTGTGGAAAGAAATGCCATGGGAAAGCACAACCATTAATTGTTACATTTGGGAATTGCATGTGTTTCCTGAAACAGACATGTCCGGAGAGGGTAGAAGTCATGGATGACTTGGTGTCGGACCCCTGTGTGGCGGGGGAGGGCTATGCCCCCGCACCTGTGTCATGTTCCAGGTGTCTATTAGTAGATGTCACGGTAATTAGTGCCGCCACATTGTGCCCCGGGAATCTTTTACATACTGCAGTTTTCCTTGACGCTTTGTCTTTTTTTTTTTTTTCAGAGAATAAAAAGGAGGTGATTATGCTATAAAAAGGGAAGAAGTTATAAAAATGGCTTTTTGGCATATGTTACAAAGATTGAAAGAGTCTTTAAATGTCACAGCGATGATTTCTGGTTATACAAATCGCCTCTCTACAAAACACCGGAGTCTGTTGTTAGAGATTTGGAAGATGACTGAATGAATCCCATCTGTAGTGGTTGCCTTAAATTATAGACCTCAAACATATCCTCAGGCACCTCCATACCCCCACTGTGCAGCATTTCTGCATCTCCTCTAGGGAGCACAATATGGCGGTATTATAACCTCTATCAACGGTGATTAAGTGGGTGCAAGCTTCAAACTTCATGACGTTTACATATTCTCTCAGCCAATGACTGTAGATGTATTGGAATCTAATAAAATGGACATTCTTGTATTTGCAGTATGCAGAAGGCTCATTGGCTCCCTCTACTGGTGGCTAAAGTTAGTAAAGTTATGTCATTCAATAATGAAATTAAACTTGTTAAACTCGCGACCAAGAGCCACAGGTCATGTGACCGTCTGGCTTGAGGACTTCCTGTGACGTCTCGTGTCCTGCTGGATTCCGGCTGATGGAGGAAGCTGCATGGTCATTACTGTCTGCACACTCTCTCCACTCCCCTGTCACTGTTTGTTGGTACATCTACAAGCCCCTCTAACCAGTGACAGGGGAGTGGCTGTAATGGATAGGGGAGTGGCTATCGTAGAGGGGGCGTAAATATACTGACACCCATTGGAAGAAAACAGGAAACGGGACATCACAGGAAGCCCCAAGTCTTCCTGTCCGATGTTTACGTGACCCACGGATCATCACCATGAACCCCAAACTTCAACAAGATAAATACAAGCAGGGGGATGAAAAAGATAGGTTTGTTCTTAAGTTAATTTGTATGTAAGAAGGAACAGATATATTTTGTTATTGTATCCCCAGACCTTTTTTTGTCCCTAAAATTTGATTTAAAAAATGTTGGATTTTCAAGTGGAGAAGAATTAACAATAAAGTCATAATAACCAACATCCAGAGAGCTTCATCAGAGGTCACAGTGTGCAGGGAGGTCCGTCGTTAACTAGGGGTTGTCTGTAAGTTGGACGTCCTTATGGTATAATACAGGTGACCCTTTTAGGGTCTTATACTTCTCTATTTCAGTCAGAATTCCCAAAGGGGAATGTATGATACAACAAATGTAATCTACGCTCAGATTACCCCACATATCTCCACATCATGGATCCATAAATGACCATACATCTAAAAATGGTGCCTGTAATATACCTAATAACAAGAGGGTGGGATAGTAATTATCCTTCCTACGTGATGTCTGTGAGGATCTACATCGCTATTGATGGCTGTTATCCTGAATGAAAAGACCTTGGTTCCTGAGCTCCACAATGGGGAGAAAATATGCAGCGAAAACACAAAAAACCTTCTTTTCTGATGCATTTCTAAAATGCCACATGTCAGACGTATTGCTGATGTGACACCCGCATCCCCCGCGTCTCTTCATGTCAGTCACATGCTACAGTTCTGGACCTGGATGGAATATTCTAACGTGTGAACTATATGATTTGGGTTTAAGCGACTGACAGGTACATGAAAAGGAGAAGGATAAGGTTGGTGCACTCCGGGTGACATGGTTCATCTTTGAAAAATATCTACCAGGTTCAAGGTTTTAATAAGATTTTGGATAGTAAACAGTAGAATTCATGGAGTCTTACAGGCAGTGCTTTGTGGGTAAACATATGCAAATGAGCTCAAGTTGGAAGTAGTGGAAGTCAGTGTCCATGAGGGAGCCTTATAGCACGTCCACAGATTTAAAGGTTATTTATGAACACCATGAATGGGAGTAGCATACATAGCTGAGAGTATAGACCTCCAATTGACATAAATGGAGACTCTCCATTAAGCCATGCTGATGGAAGGGAGTCAGCTGACCCCCGTTCTCCAATTAGGTTGAGTCCCATCGAGTTGGGATCTCAAAAACAGTGTTCTTCTGTCCTCCTCTCCCCTCTTCATTCACGTCTGATGTCCTCCCCTAGACCTGAATGGACAGTGACCCCTAGGCCCAACTTGATTGTTCAGGCCCAACTTGTTTTTGAGATTTAAGGGTTCAATGGGTAGGACTCACATTCACTATTATTTATCACATATCATAGGAATATTTCATAGATACTGGGGCTTATTTACTAAGAGTCCCGTGGCTGCATTTTCGTCGGGTTTCCAGACTTTTCGGAGATCGTGTCGGGGATTGTGTGGCATGCGATTGGATTGTGTCGCAATCGCGCAGGGGGCGGGCCGTCGGATGATCCGATGGATTCGGACTAAGCACGGGATTCAAATTTGTGTTGCAAAATACACTGGGAAGAAGGAAGAAGAAGGTGAACTCTGGCAGACCTGAGCGGGGAGCAACACATGCAGGATATCGGGCACAGGATCTACAGGGATCGCGGCAGATGTGCATTCCGGCGGACATTCCGGATCGGGGATCGCGACTTGGATGGGTAATTGTGCCCCACTATCTACAAATACAGGTGTCTCACCATTCTAGCTCACAGATGCGGATCATACCCAGGGACCTTCCTCTATGGCAACCATAAGCCAACATAGAGCTTAAAGGACACCTGTCATCAGGTCTGTGTCACTTGACCTGTCACCACTACCTGTTGGAGCAGCTCACAAGGATCCCATCCCAGCCTTTATCTAGTTATTTCATACATTATTCATTGTAAAATCATCTATTCTTTATCATGTAAATGAGGCTGGTCACATGGTCAGAGGCAGTGATGTCCACCCCTGTTACCCCTCCCTACTCCTCCCCTGTCATGTCTGTGTGTAATGTATAGTAAAGCATTGCTAGTGTGTGTGCTGCACCTGCTGACATACTGCCATCCCTCCTAATATACATGTGTGAGACCACAGACATCAGCTAACATGCATCTGACATGTTCTGGCTTGTAACATGCTGCCAGCTGGAGACTGCTGTATCTCTATGCCACACACACAGGCTGCAGGGGCGTGCAACAGCACCAGGAAGCACATCATTATACAGCCTCACATCATTATACAGGCTGTCAGTCATGCACTGGGGGTGTGGCTGTGCCTCCCACTCATGAATAGAGTGGACAGCTTGAATATGCTAATGCTTCATTGGACATTTCACAGGTCATTTGCATACAGCTTTAGGACCTCATTGCTTAGGTTTACAGGCATGTAGAGGGACAATGAAGGGATAGAGGCAATGCTCTCTAATGGCAGGTTATGAAAATATATTTAGTTTAGGGGGGTTATTTTGCATGACGGGTTCTCTTTAAAGGCAGCAGTGGACTGGTTTAGACAACCTTAAAGGGATGTCTGGATAGCCTGTAAAGTTGCGGTTCTACAAATGAAGGGATTTGGTAGTTGGTAGAATCCCTTTAAGAATAAATAATATTGTAAACATAGAATTATGGAACATAATGAAGAGTTTGAGAAACACTTCTAAAATAGTAAATGGTAATTCACAATGACAAAGCTAATCCTCCATGAATAAGCAGTCATAACAATAGGTTAATGCGCAATGTGAGAATATTACGGTAGTAGCACTTCAGATTCTGAAACATCATTTTATACTGTGCATAATCCTCCTATAACAGGTTACTTAAAGGGGATTTCAAGACATTTTCCCCTCCATCTGTCCCATAATTCTGAGTGAAATACAAGTGAAGGGTTGTCTTCTGCTGAACCTTGAGGACCTCAAGCTAGAGCCCGATCCGTTTCAATGACCGACTTAGCCAAATGGATTTGATGGGTTGTCACTCATGGATTACGCCAATTTTACACAGCAGCCTGAAATACTATGAGGTTCACTAAAGATGGCGTTCATGTACTCCACCACATCTTCAGGTCCTTCACCGCCATGTAATACTGTAGTTTCTGAATGAACATGCTTTCCATTAAGGCTGCGTTCACATCACGTTATTTGTATATGCTAAGTGTATACGTCGGAAAAGCACACGCCGTTTACGCTTAGCGTATACATTGACAAACAGTGGCAGACAGAGGCATAGTTGTTGCCTCCATCTGGCCACTCAAAGTTCTGTCCGTCAAACAAAGCAGGATGGAAAGACGTAGCAAGCTTCGGCTTTTCATCCTGCAGCCTCCGCCTGAGCGACGTAGGAGCTTAGCAGAGGCGAAGGACGGCTATGGGGAGCAGATGCAGTGTATTGCATCCCTCCTCACAGCCCCAACGAACGCATACGTCACTCGGCAGGAGGGAGAACATATTAGGACAGTGACATCACTTGTAGAACACCCCGCCAACTGCCGGCTGCTGCCAATGTACAATCCTCCCCCTGCATTCGGAGGGGGCGTCCCCGGGCATTCGGAATACTACGGACGTGTCCTTACAACATATGCACAAAAACGAGGTGTGAACCCACCCGAAGAGTAATAGTGATTTCATACAAATGTCAACCTAAAAGCACAGCAAACAAGACGTGATGGCATGAACTAATTATAAAATATGGGTGATCTCACTTTAGAAAGCAAACTGGGCAACAGTCATCTAGTAGTCTTCGCACCATGGGGTAGGGGTGTCAATCAAAAAAAGGAACATGCATTTTTGTCTCCGGGTCTCATTTCCCATGTCACTTCGGTAATTCTGGTCTTCTGACAGTCCAGTAGTTCAAGGGGATCCCAGGACCCACTTCGACCAACAACAGTCCCTTCAGACCAGTGACAACAAAGGAAGCGACGTTCCATGGTTAGACCAGAGTGAGTATTTATTGCCCAAACCTGGATGGCACAACTACCAAAGCCCAAGTCTCAGAATGTCTTGGGAACTGGGAGCTATATCAAATTGGGTCTCTTTTCTTTTAATCTTGGATGGAGTCAAGAGTCTGGCACCTCCCACCTGGCAATAGAGAGCCTAACTAGTCTGTTAGAGCAGTAACCATTTGCAATCAGGGTGGTAATAAAGGCACATAACAAATCTGAAGGATACAAAGAGTTAGGCCCCTTCCCCACTTGCGAGTGTGATGCGAGTTCATCGCATCACACTCGCAAGTGGGGAACGGGCCTTAGAGATGGCGAAAGAACCTTTAAAAAAATCATCATTGTTTACTGCACTTACTAATTTTGTGGAATAATTTGACATTTTACTTTTAATCTCTCTTCCTAGTGCAGTTGATACAAAAAGTTAAGTTTCTTGGACACATCTGGAGTCAGCTGTGTAGGAGGGAATAATTTGGGTGCTTACGAAGGTCAATGTAACCAGCGCTTATGCGGATCAGATGCAGCTGCGTCCCCAAAATGTTCCAAGATTAATAATATAAAAAGCTGTTCCAAAATTAACTTGATGCCATATACTATGTAATCTGCATTGCCTCATTATATACATGGCATTATAATTTGTAGCTGCCGGCTGGTACAAGAATAACCATGTGCTAAGGAGCATCATTGGTATCATGACTCTGGGGCGGATCAGCACCCCAGAATAGTCACTATAAAGTATAGCATAACCCTACAGTAGCGATACATAGGTACATAAAGAAGTCAGCTGCTCAAAGAGAACTTTGTGACACTGATTCTGGCATAGCTTAACTTTTCTCTCTACGCCCAACATTCCGGAGAAATCAATGTCAAAGTTTTAGGGTGCAGCCATGCAGCCTGCTCCAATCCAGAACCAAACATAGAACAATATGGAGTTGAATTAGCATAGTTTCAGATAATGGGGTTTCAGGTGAGTGGTGCAAGGCCCAGAGAAGACAACCTTGGACCACCTATATAAGAGTAAAGACTTGTTTGAGAATGAGGGAGACCAGAGAGAAGATACCAACTACACCAGAGCCAGTAGAGAATCACCTCTCAAAAGCTGCAAGAAGTTGGAGTAAATGGAGGTGATCAAAGGTCTTCAACTAAATTGACCATTTTGCAAAGGTAGTATATCAAAACATGAGACAAGTGGCCCATTCCTGCCTCCTGAAGATCCACTTCTTCTCTGCTATGACATGCTGTTTGGTGATGGTCACCTCCAGATCAGTGCCCTCAGAAGTAACTTGTAAGATGAGGATTGATGGACCTCAGGACCGAACTGGCCATCATGGCAATACAGAAAAGGGTATTTACAATTTGGCATCTGGCCGCTGCCTTTATTAGAGAGGGGGTCAAGTGAAAATGAATTGACCTGGTCAACAAAATTCACAGAAGGATAAGATGGACTAATTTGTATATTATACATGCAAGTCTTAGAACTGAGCAACTGAAGCCCCGGAGATATGTGTCTTGATCCTTATTCACTTCAGATGTCTTTGTCCATTACAATCAAGGAAGTTGTGGGAACGTTTGAGTGTTTTCACATGTTGGATTCTATAATTATAATTGATTTCCATAGGGAGGTGAGTCAGTCTCTTCTCTGAAGGCAACCTGCCGGGTTTTCTCAATCAGGACATCAGTGGGGGTCATATTCTCTCAAGTCTACATTGCCATATAAGAAATAGTATTGTCAGGGTAGCCCTATTTAGGTTTTTTTTTATCTTACTATCTATGTGTTAATTGTATAGTTTACTTTTTTAATAACAAGGAGTGATACATTTTCCTCATTTGTGCTATTATGTACAGAGGTCATGTCTTCGGTCAGCCTACTTGCATTGACCAGCGATGTGAGACATTAAAAGCACATAGGAAATCAACCCCCAACTGGGCTAAATTGAAGCCGCTATCAATAAACAGCAGTGCAATTACTGTAGGTGCTGGGTGTACAGAGAGACGCAGGTTTGTGTTTTGGGCCTGGGATTGATGTTATCTGACAGATTCACCTCCTAGTTAGTGGTTATTTTTAATATCAAAGAACTTGTTGATTAGACATGTAACTGGAAGGCTCAGGGCGGCTGAGATAGACGGCAAACAGCGAGAGGTGGAAGATGATGAATGAATCACATGTTCTAGGGCAGTGATGGCTAACCTATGGCACGGGTGCCAGAGGTGGCACTCAGAGCCCTTTCTGTGGGCACTCAGGCCATCACCAGAGAGGACTCCAGGAATCTTCCTGCAGTCTCAGATACCCCAGGACTTGCTGTGCACAGAGATATTTTAAAGTGACAGGACTACCTGGGACTACTGGAGGAGTGGGAAGGTGTGGACAGATCTGGATTATCATTAGAGCTCCTGCTCCAGACCTGACAATTCTTCCTGTTTATGGGACCCTGGAGGGAAGCTACAATGATCGTCCAAATTTCTTCTATTTTCTGCTTTATTTGTGTCCTCAGGGTGCTGGTACCAATGAAAGATGTGACAGAGCAGGGAGTATAAATAACAAATTACATTTCTGTGTTGGCACTTTGTGATAAATAAGTGGGTCTTGGATGTAGTTTGGGCACTCGGTCTCTAAAAGGTTCGCCATCACTGTTCTAGGGCAAAGGAGTCAGGAAAGTGGAGAAACCTAGAACGTGATTACAACTAGCAAACTCTTGGCCATCCATCTCAATTTCTGATCTGCCGCAAAAATTATATTGTACTATTTGTAAACTGGTTTTCTTCCACTACCGTACTGTGCAGACATGAAACTTTAACATCCTAGAGTTTTACGGAAGTTGATTCCATAATTATCCATCGGTGATGTTCATCTAGCTACATGAAGGTCATATACAGATGGAGCAGACCTTAAAAGGTTTGTCCTAAATTTTATTGTTATCCCCTAAACACATTGGGGCAGATTTACTTACCCGGTCCATTCGCGATCCAGCAGCGCGCTCTCTGCGGTGGATTCGGGTCTTCCGGCGATTCACTAAGGCAGTTCCTCCAATGTCCACCAGGTGTCGCTGCTGCGTTGAAGTCCGCCGAGGTCTGCCGGAGTTCACTATCCATTGCTGGGTGCAGGTAAGCGCGTGTCCAGCGACACTTTTTTTTAAAAAATGCGGTGGTTTCTCCGAATCTGTCAGGTTTTCGTTCGGCCACGCCCCCCAATTTCCGTTGCGTACACGCCAGCGCCGATGCGTCACAATCCGATCACGTGCGCCAAAAACCCGGGACAATTCAGGGAAAATCGCAGAAAATCGGAAATATTCGGGTAACCTGACGTAAAAACGTGATTCGGGCCCTTAGTAAATGACCCCCAATGTACTGCAACAATCCGATTGGTGAGGGTCCGATTACTGAGATCCCAACATGATCACGAAAACTGAGGTCCAGTTCTCTATATCTAAATGAAGCGTAAAGGTTCATACAATTCAATACGTAGGGTGGTGGGGGTTTTGAAAACGCATCCGTTTTTGACCGTTTTACCCAATTATCTTAATTAAGTTGATTGAAAAACGGACAAAAACTTTCAAAAAATGGATGCGTTTTCAAAAAACGCATGCGTTTTTTAATGGACTGCTTAAAAACAGCTTAAAAACGGGTTAAAAATGCTAACGTGTGCCACCACCCTAAGGAAGTGTTGGAAATTGCATGGTCTGTCTGTGCTGGAGATAACCATGGATAACACGGTACAAATCTACACTAGTATACTTTGGCAATTTCCTCTGCTCTCACAGGCTTATGCTTATCGGGGCTTGCATGATAGTTTTCTGATGTACAAACGCTGAAATAGTCATAATTCCTGGCATTAGGCCAGGAATTGCAATTATTTATCCACTTATGCCAATTCCATGCCAAAAGGGTGTGAAGGGAGCCGCAGTTGGCCAGAGTGGGGCGCCCCTGCAAACTGGTGCAGGCAATTGAGCAATTCCATGCCAGGAAGGACCTGGCCTAGAATTGCCCAGCACGGCAGGAGGCCACCAGATTTTTTTAGGAGGCTGAAGCATCCTGATAAATCTGGTTTGGTGGGAGGAGCAGGGTTTAATCATCAGCATCATGTGCCAGTGTATGATAGTACTGAATGTACAGTTGGACCCTGTGCACATGAACTACAGGTGTCCGTTCTCATGATCAGTCCCATTGTTTACACCCCTCCAATCAGATTTATATACCAGTTTGAGTATTGTTAGGATAACAGTAAACTATGATTAAGAACTTGCTATAGTTCGAAACGCGTCAGCCATTCTTTTGCCATGGTACCTTTTTTAACTATTTTAAGAAGATAAAATAAATGTGAAGTTTTAATTCACGATCGATTCGTCTGCATATCTACCTGGTTGCTGGATTCCGTGCACCGGCTCTTCACACATGGCTACTATATCGGGTGAGCTGAAAAAATCTTTTTTCTTTTTTGCTTAGGATAACAGTAAAACTTGGGACAATACCTTTAAATTGTTAATATCTCACAACAAATACCACTTAAAAAGGTTTTGTATAATGTTTGTTGAAATTGTCTATATAACATTATTGTTAACAATAATATAAACTCTGCAACATCCATACAACCAGTGTCGGACTGGCCCACCAGAGTACCAGAGGATCCTCCGGTGGGCAGGAAAAAGGAAACAAGGGAAAACCGTAGTGTGACTATTTCCTCCCCCATGTGTCTCGCAAAGCTTAAAAAGTAGAGGTCCTTAGGATTCTCCTTTGTTATGAGGAACTGTGGTCTCTGTCCCATCTACATTAATTATATACTTACACATTCATAAACATATATGGGAGCAAAGATTCAGTACTCCAATATGGGCACTACAGGCTTCTGCTTCTGGTCCATCCATGTTGTAAGGGTTGTATGCAGTGTCGGACTGGGTTTCCTCAGGCCCGTCTGAGAAAATCAATTTGGGGGTCCACTCTTCATTACTTCCCTGGATATATACTCTAGCAGCCTCCAAATTGTGGTGTTTTCTTATGGACCTCAGGTCAGTTGGTATGAGCCGATTCTACTTTACTACGATTTCGGGGAATCGACCACGTCGAAACATCTCTACGAGGTGGCTCCTTGATGAAGAAACTACAACAGATTGAAACTAAATGGATTTGGCGCCTAAAAACCATGCAACCACTTGGTCTCAATGAGTGTCTGTCCTTTGCGGCATTCCTGTGATCTCTGTGAGTACCCCTGATGATGGGTTTATGGGGGACGTGTGGTCCCCCTGACCCGGTTTTAATTTTCATTGTACTCTTATTGTCTGTATCTTTGTTTTTATTTCTGATATTATTCTATTTTCTATTATTCTATTATTCTATTTCTGGTTCCCGATATTATTTTCGCGCTGTGTGCGCATGCGCGGGTGGAGCGGTGGCCGGGCCGGGGTGGCCGCACCTGGGCCGGCATCTCGCGACCATGGAAACCTTCCGTGCTCGCGAGATCTCGCACCCATGCGGCACTTCCGGTTTTCGGCTGCCGGACCCCAACCCGTGCGCATGCGCCGAAATCAGTGACGGTGTTTTTTAATTACACAATGAACGACATATGGTAGGTACTTTTGTGATTGGTTAGGACACACTTTATTTACCGCTACCGGGTCAGCCTTTTCATCACCCCCAGATGAAGGCTTGATGGCTGAAACGTACGTCGGGGTCGGCGTGGGACTTCTTTACTCATGGGTAAGGTCTGATATACTCAGCTTTCATTTTTCAGTGACAATTGCAGCATTAGGATAATTTCTTTGGTCCTTCCCATACAACATTTTAATGTATAATATTTCACTTGAACAATACAACTATACATGTTTTTATTCACACCCCTGCCGTGTTTAGCCAGGGTTATGACCCCCTGAGCATATGTCTAAACATACTCATGTCTTTGTATATGTAAAACAAAATAAAATTGAATCTTTTAATTCTTTCATGATTGCAATGTGGTGGAATCTCTGTTTTTTGGTTTATTGATTAATCGTTTGTTCCACATTATATACCATTCTTTGTATTTGTGGCAACCTTTTGCAGGAGATACAAGTGTTGGGTTTTCTGCTGATAGGACACTACGTACAATCTGCTCAGCTTCTCCTGCCCTATAACATGCTGCCTGTAGACAGGACACTACGTACAATCTGCTCAGCTCCTCCTGCTCTATAACATGCTGCCTGTAGACAGGACACTATGTACAATCTGCTCAGCTCCTCCTACTCTATAACATGCTGCCTGCAGATAGGACAATGTGTACAATCTGATCTGCTGCTACTGCTGTATAACATGCTGCCTGCAGATAGAACTCTATGTACAATCTGCTCAGCTCCTCCTGCTCTATAACATGCTACCTACATATAGAACTCAATGTACAATCTGCTCAGCTCCTCCTGCTCTATAACATGACATGTGCAGATAGGACACTATATACAATCCACTCAACTCCTCCTGCTCTATAACATGCTGCCTTGGGATATGACAGTATGTACAAGCTGCTCAGCTCCTCTTGCTCTATAACATGCTGCCTGCGGGTATGACACTACTACAAGCTGCTCAGGACCATACAATGTTATGCTTCAACCACACAGTTTGGTTTTTTACAAGTTTGCCTATAAAGGAGCAGTCTAATTTTGTAGTGATTCTGCATGGATCAGGCCTCTGATGTAATTTGTGCTATACTTTTGGATTTAACAGAACAATTTTTGGTTATATCTAAAAAATTAATATTTCCTGGATATAGAGATATATAACATTTTCTAGTTCATACATTTCCTGTTTTGTGCAGATGTGAAAGATATAAGGAGAATGTGGATATAAATCAGCACCTTGGGTGAGATAGCGCACCGATCCTGTCAGCCAATCAGCTGCTAGTTTGCAGTTTTGATCCATCTCCCCCAAGATTATACTAATAATGACTGGAAGAAGCGATAGACGATAGACACAATTCACATGAGACCAAACACGTTACTGCTGGACTACAGATACATCCACTGATGTCCTCTATGGGCTGGAGCCAGGCAATTATTGCTGTCACTCGGAATAACCAGGGGAATGTCACAGTGTCTGGCACACAGCAGAGGGTTCTGCACAGTGTACATTATATCACGTCAGAGGAATCATCTAAAATCCCATAGATGTCATATTATAACTCTGTATGACAAAGATGTAACAAAGCTTAAAGTGAACATGTAACCGAAAGTATAGTCCAATCTCTGAGCGGAATGTTATAGAGCAGAAGGAGCTAAGTGGATTGCTCTACCTTATTTGTGTGTGTGTGGGGGGGGAGATTAGGTAATTACCAATATACATCTACAGGCAGTCCCCGGGTTACGTACAAGATAGTGTCCGTAGGTTTGTTCTTAAGTTGAATTTGTATGTAAGTCTAAATTGTAGATCCAGGTAAAAAAAATTTTTTGCCTAAGTGACAATTGGAGTTTCAAAATTTTTTGATGTAATTGGACCAAGGATTATCAATAAAGCTTCATTACAGACACTTTTAAGCTGATTATTGCAATCTGGGACTATAGTAACATCCATAGAGCTTCACCAGATGTCACAGTGGGCAGAGGGGTCTGTTTGTAACTATGAGTCGTCTGCAAGTTGAGTGTCCTTAAGTAGGGGACCGCCTGTATTAATAGTTCTGCTCTGCTTTCTTGATATGTAAAGCAAAGCCTCCTGTCTGAGCGATTGCCCATGGACAGGTAGAGATCACATGACCCTCCATCTGCCACTATTTTTTATGGTTAGGAAAGTCTGACTTATGAGGTAAAACACGATGGATTCAGACTGAGCGCGGGATTTAACAAATTGTGTCGCAAGATCAAGCACTTACATGCACCAGGAAGAAGAAGGTGAACTCGGGTGGACCTGAGTGGGGAAGAGACACATGCAGGATATCGGGCGCACCATCTTAGTGAATTGCGGCACAGGGCATTATCATCAGACAACTCACTTTGGGTGAACTCAGCAGTCGGGTAATTAAATGTGCCCCTATGTACACTCTGCTCAGATCCTTATGCTCTATACCATGCTCCCCGCATATAGGCCACTATGTACAATCTTCTCAGATGTGAAAAATGCTGGCAAAGCTATTAACATGCTGCAATTTGCAAGGCAGCCACTAGGTGGTCACATGATGTAGCATAAACATATTCCAGCAAAGTATCACAAATCATCATTTTCCTCCTGGAAACCTTGTGCCGCACAATATGTAGCCAAGAGGAAATGTATGGGAGGACACGACTGTATTCAGAATATATAATGCAGTCCCTGACAGAGCAGCATGTACAGTACAGTATTGTATTTATTACTTATTTCCTAAATATTACCCATTAGTAGTGAGCTGTAAAAATAACTTGTGCCTCCCCTTATGGTACTCAGATATCCTACAATGTACACATTTTATGAAATATTTTATAACCCACTTCAAGCTGAATCTGTCAACACAATGTATCTACCTAAACTAAGGCCACTTTCCCATACACCGTCTGTGGATGTATATCCAGCCTCAAGTTTGTGTTTGTATATACACCCCCAAAGTCGGCTATTGCATTGCTTTGTGGGTGTTAAAAGAGCACTTCAGGGCTTTGGCCAGGGGCGTGACTACAGTAGTAGCAGCCATAGCAAATGTTATGGGGCCCACAGTGTCAGGGGGCTCCATCATCCATCCTGACACAGTAAAGAGTGGAGGATGTGCACCATTATATACATACTAGCTTTAACTGTGGGAGTTGCCTGGGATAGTAAATAACTGTTCTTAGCTATTACAAAATAGAATGGGTTAAGAATAAATATTTTAATGGTATCTATTTCTCTCTCTGACTGTCTTTGAACGTTTCTGTTTCTTAATGTCCCTGACTGTCTCTGTCTGTGTCTCTGAGTGTCTGTATGTTCGACTGTTTCTGAAACTGACCTTCCCTGTCACTGACTGTCTGACCATCTCTGTCTCTGACTGTGTTTGTCTCTGACCGTTTCTGTCTCTGAGTGTTTCTGACTGTCTGTCTCTGACTGTCTCTGTTTCTGTCTCTGTCTGTCTCTGACTCTGGGTTTCTCTGACTGTCTCTGTCTGTCTCTGATTGTCTCTGTATGTGTGTGTATATGCTGTACGTTTGTATATGGCAGGGTATGTAAGTGTATAGACTATTCATGTGTGCACATATACAATTATTTATATTTATACATAATTGTATAAATAATTGTAACTCACATATGTGAGTATACAAATATGTATATTTTTAAGGGCGGGGGGGGGGGGCATTCAGAAGTCTGCTATGGGACCCAGCCTCTCCTAGTTATGCCCCTGGCTTCGGGCCCACAGCAATCACTTCCACCACCCAGCACCTTTTCACCTTTTCACCGTTCAGATGTCTCACTCTAGGGTCCAGCAAGATGTGATGCAGGAACCCTGAGGTGCTCTGCTATGGACTCCAAAGCACTTTATCTGCATTTGTTTATTTCAAAAGTGAAGATTTGGCATGGTAGGAGCAGCAGGGCAATAAAAACAAAGTTTTGGGTGTCCTGTGTGGGCATAACCCTACATAACTTGCAGATAATTCAGGTAGGTAAATTGTTGGTACGGATTTCCTTTAACATTTTGGGGCAGATTTACTTACCCGGTCCATTCGCGATCCAGCGGCGCGTTCTCTGCGGGGGATTCGTGTTCTGCCTGGATTCACTAAGGTAGTTCCTCCGCCGTCCACCAGGTGTCGCTGCTGCGTTGAAGTTCATCGGAATGCACTGAACTTCACCAAGCCAGGCCGGGTGCAGGTAAGTCGTGTCAAGCGACACTTTTTTTTTAAAAATGCGGCGGTTTTTCCGAATCCGTCTGGTTTTCATACGGCCACGCCCCCCAATTTATGTTGCGTGCAAGCCGGCGCGGATGTGCCACAATCCGATCGCGTGCGCCAAAATCCCGGGTAAATTCAGGGAAAATCGTTGCAAATCGGAAATTTTCGGATAACCCGCCAGAAAAATGTGATTCGTGCCCTTAGTAAATGACCGACATTACGTCAATGTGTGTACAAGGGTTAAAAATAACACTGGAAATGAGTCAGTCCGGGAAAATATTTGATTCCATGTCATATGTTAGAAAGGAATCCCTGGAGATGTTTGGGGTAAGGTACTCGGAGATGCCTGGAGTTTTATAATGCAGAGCATGCCCCATGTTAGATTTGAAGCCCCGCGTCATCCTCCTCCCACCCTGTCTCCGGCAGAGCTCTCTAGATACTGATATTGTTCTAATCTTCCAGATCAAACAGAATCTGTCTCTGGACTATGATCTCTCTGAAGAGGCTGAGGCGAAGTGACACGGTGGAACTAGGACAGAGCGTCCTGTAAATATAATGTGACACGGAGAACATAGGAGGTGGCTGTTACATTTAATTAATGTGATTAATTGAGCTCGGGCTCCCGCTTTTTTCCCTATTTCATTATCCACGTTTTTCATGTTCGACTTCAATGCAGCTGTTTCATGCCAATTTGGTAGCGATAAGGAACAATTATGAACAGGTGACCTTGATGTTCTACAGAAACCCATGGGTGGACCTGGTTATTAGACCAACACAAAGGTTCTGGAGCCTTTAGAATAAAATCTAGTCAAGATGTGGTCAACTATTTCACTTAAAGGGACCTTCCAGTTCACAGTAAAAACAAAATCACAATAAATTCATATTGTAAAGTCTAAACTCGGTAGATGTTCTTTTAAAAAAGAAGAAAACCATCAGTTTAGCTTATGGTAGACTAGTCCTACTTACAATCTCCTGATGAGTCCTTCTTCTCAAAACTTTTATTAAAATAACCCTAAAAGCAGCAATTTTGACAATATACAGTTATAAAAATTATGCTAATCAGTCTGGGGTTCACCAGAACATCTCGGAGCGCCTCATTTTATAATCTATTCACTCTCCCATTACTGTTCCACTCCTTTCACTCCCTGTTCCACTCCAGTTGGAGACACTCCCCCATTGCTTTTGTTTGTTTAACACTACTATAGTGTATGTTGGTTAGTTTGAGACACTCCCCCATTGCTTTTAATTGCTCCACCTAAAAACAGAAAGTGAATGTCTAAGACTACTATTATATCTAATGGTTAGTTTGAGACCATCCTTCTTGCTTTTGATTGGTCTTCCCCAAAAACAGACAGTGAATGTCCAAGGTTAATACAGGGGGGCATTTAGTATATGCTGGCGCTTTGTGGGCTGGCCTATAATAAAGCCCCACCCCCTGCGGCTACTGCAGATAGATCCTGTGGCTTAGACCTCATGATGTATCCACCAGCGTGATATGCTGGCCAAAAATTATAGCCAGGTCCTAGTGTAGTTTTAAGTTAAAAAAAACCTTAAAAAGTGCTCAAGTACAGGGTAGGTACACCTTCATGCCCCCTCCACACCCACATGTGGTGAATGTGGCGCAGTCGCAAGAAATTGCAATTATTTCAGTGCTTCTATACCAGCACTAGAACTGATAAATCTCCCCCATAGTGTCTATGGGTTAGGCCCTTCCACACTTGCGTTTTTCACGCGCGTTTTCTGCGCGTGCTTTTGACGTGCAGAACTTGCATTGCACTCTGACCCATTGTAATCAATGGGTCTTTTCAGACTTGCATTTTTTTTCACACACACACGCACGTTTTTTTTAACGCGCGTTTAAATCTCGACATGCTCTACTTTTGCAAGTCACGCGCGTGAAAGACGCACCATACAAGTCTATGGAGACGCACCAAAAACGCATCGCACTCTGAGACACTTGCAAGTGCAATGCGTTTTTCACGCATCAATTGCCATAGAAAAGATAGAGCTCAGCCCTGAGTCCATTTCACGTGCATTATCTGCGCACGAAAAACGCATTGAAATTGCGTCAAAAACGCGCGTGAAAAACTGAGACACTGAACAAACACTGACTGAAAACTGATTGCACTCTGATGCAAAATGTGCGCTTTTCACTGACCAAACCCTGATCGCACCCTGATCAGACTCTGACGTGATCTGCAACGCAAGTGTGGAAGGGGCCTTAGTTTGAGACACTCCGACTTGCTTTTGACAGGTCCGTTCAGCAGCAAAGAGATTGTCTGAGACTACTATAGCAAAGTGTATATCATTTAGTCTCAGAAAAGATTTCTCAGTCTACTAAATGAGAGTGTTTATCGGTTAGTCCAAGACACTCACGCTTTCCGGAAACACGTTAAGAACACGTCTAAGAAGCTTGTAGCCCTGTTAGATAATTAAAGGAAAAAAACTCTTACAAGGATAATTGAGCATGAAGACACCAGATATAGTAAATATTTTGATACCGTATTGCAATTTCAGGAATTTGGAGACACGGGTCACTATCAGAGGAAAACATAACATGTTCCACCTGTCCACCCCCCCTCCCATACACACAAAATTTAGAAGCAGTCCTACTTATAGTAGTTGTTTTGGCCAATATGCAACACCCCTTCCAATGCAAGGGTGCAAATTGCCCTTTAATATACAGTATAGGTGTGGTGACACCTTTTCCACAATTTTTTTCATCATCTGTAAAGCAAAATAGTCTGAGCATCTTAACACGTTTTGTACTGCTATTATCTAGGGGCAAGGGTCAGCTCTCTTTTCTGAAGTATTACAATGTCTCGTTAACGTGTTTCCTAGAAAAAAATGAAGTGGCCACTAAGAAGGGAAACAAATTATATTTTATATGAAAAGGATAAAACAATGTACCAACTACAGACAAGGAAAGGGCAAATGTGAGGTCCTTAGAAAACAAATTCTATGAGTGATGGGTCAGAGTGCCCTTTCAAGAGATACAATGGGAGTCATTTACTAAGGGCCCGATTTGCGTTTTCCTGATGTGTTACCCGAATATTTCTGATTTGCGCCGATTGTACCTGAATTGCCCCGGGATTTTGGCGCACACGATCGGATTGTGGCGCATCGGCACCGGCATGCACGCGACGGAAATCGGGGGGCGTGGCCGAACGAAAACCCGACGGATTCGGAAAAACCGCCGCATTGAAAAAAGGAAATTGTGTCGCGGAGCTTGCACTCACCTTCATCCAGGATAGGATCGTGAACTTCAGTGCATTTCAGGGAACTTCAGCGCAGCAGCGCCACCTGGTGGACATCGGAGGAACTGCCTTGATGAATCCCGGCCGGACCTGAACCGCAGAGAACGCGCCGCTGGATCGCGAACGGACCGGGTAAGTAAATCTGCCCCAATGACTCCTTAAACCATAACAGCAACACATTATAAGCTCTACTTCAAAGTGAGCTACCACTTTCGGAATATCGAATATCCTGTGATGTCTATCCAAGGGATTTATGGTCTTTTGCATGGATGATCTGGTCTTCACAAAATGTCTTTTTGAGATTCTATATCAAGATGAGAATTATAAGTGTTTACTTTAACCGGGTGGGATTGCCAGGTAGGAGGTTTCACGCTTATTTTTATTGGATCTCCTGGACGACTTACAGAACAAATGATCTCAGAATTCCGTCAATTTGCCTCAAGTTCCAGTAGTCACAACGTCCACAATCAGACATTTTTGCCCTATTTTTTGAGCTGTGAAGAATTCGACCATATGACCAGTTTATGCCACCAATAAGATTTGTGAGTAAGTTGTCTCCAGATCGGGAATGAATGGTCAGGGTGGTACATACATGCACAACAGGATGGTCATACAATCTAGAATAACATTGACCAAACGTTGGCAGAAATCATCAACCACCTAATGTGTGTGTTCTTGTTCCAATGTCAGATTTTGGGAACAATAAGGGTTGGAGATGTTGGATGTGAACATGTCTGACCTACTTGTTCTGAAGCAGATAAAACCTCCATTGGTACACATTATACCGTGTGTTATTATCCTATCGGTCTCAGCTGAGTGTTCAGTTTGCAGGAGTTTGAACAGTGTTTTGCTGACTCTTCTCCAAAGCCTTACAATCTGTATTTTTTGTACATGTTTCATTTTTGGATAAAGCCTCTGTAATGCTAAGTTTTCTGTTGAAATGAAGTTCAGAGTGTCTTGGTCAAATAGTGAAATTCAGAATTGTCAATTCTGTATCAAAATGTAATCAGCGACCCTTTGGTCATTTCCAAAATGCTAATTTTTCAACAGCCTGGGATCCCCTATACCTTAAATTACTGCAATAATAGTTTTAATCCTGCTAATCTTTGAATAGTGCCCTGATCCAATAATAATTCCTTATTTATATAGCACACACAGATTACGCAGCGCTGCACAAAGCATGTCAAATTGGTCCCTGTCCCCATGGGGCTCACAATCTAAACAACCTAACAGTATGTTTTGGAGTGTGGGACGAAACCGGAGTACCCGGAGGAAACCCACACACACCCGGAGAGAACATACAAACTCTTTGCAGATGTTGACCTGGGTGGGATTTGAACCCAGGACCCCAGTGCTGCAAGGCAGAAGTGCTACTCACTCAGCCACCGTGCCGCCCTATCCAAAACATCTGCTGGCCATTCTTTAACTGTGGTCTATTCTCCACTCTCTACACCGGGTGATCCACAACCCGATCTACTTCATGGCTCCTGTGGAATTTAGCTGACTATGGAGCGTTGACTACACAGTCAGGGAACACCCGAGTAGACTTTTTGTCATTGAGCAAAGTAGTAAATTAGAAGGGTTATCCAGGGTAAAAACATTGACCAAACATCCTACAAGCATAGGTCATCAATGTTACATTGGGGAAGGAGGTCTAACGCTAATCACCAACACAGATCAGCAGTTTTCTATATAGTGGCTCAACTGTGTCAGTGGAGATATTCAAATCATGGTAGCTGATCTGCAGTCACCTGGACTGACCACCGGGGGTGAACCTAGAAACTGCTTGAGGCAAACTATATAAAAATACCCCCTAGCCAACCCCCCTCCCTCAGTCAGATAGTTATTGACTAATAATCAATTGATGTATCGACGGATCACAAGAGCGGGAGTCTTCTCTATTGAAAATGGATGGAGCAGCCAGTCACACATGGTCCCTTCTGCTCATCTCATCTCTATGATATTGGTGGAGATAGCCGATCACTTTATCCGTTAGTGCCATAGACAATGAATGGAGTCTCAATGTGTTTGTCCATTCATTTGGGGTACCATTTGGGATTGCACCACTCATACCCTCTCTGATCAGCAAGTTATCACTAATCCTGACTGGACTGGAAAAAAAATTCCGATATTAAAACTTTTTGGGGGTCAAACATCTAGTATGACTATTCAGTTTACAGTAATTCTAAAGCGAATCTGTCACCAGGAATGTAATTTTTAGCTGGTGACAAGTTCCAGTAGCCTATGCTATGATGATTTTAAAAATATCTTTGTCCGCATTCTGAATCATATCAATACTATGTATAAATTTATTTCACATTACTTGCTCCCTGCCAGAAGCATGTGGTGAGTCCCTGGGGGGTTGGGTGCAGTTGAAGCTGCAGCCTGTGTGCCTGTGTCAGTCTTCCTGTCATGCGAATTGAGCAGGTTAGGGAGGCAAGGGGATGGAGTGAAGGAGAGGAAGAATGCATGTGGAGACTGAGACACAGGCACACAGGCTTCTGAAGCTGAACTCCCTCCCTCTTTTCCCCAGGTCTCACCACATGCTGCTGGCACGGAGCCAGGTAATGTGAAACAAACTTTTATAAAGTACTGAAATGATTCCAAATGCTTACATAAAATTAGCTTAACAAAGGTCTTCGGATCCTGACACCAGCAAAAAACAACATTCCAGGTGACAGGTTCTCTTTAAGGACAAAATCTACTAAGTCCCTAAATTTCCTTAAATTGCCTGAGCAGTATATTTGACCACAACATGAATAGATGCGGAACCCTCTATCAGCCACCAGGGACAAAATTGCATTTATAGGGCAAAAGGCAACTGGGTTTATAAATAATACCCGAATAATAATCCTTATGAATATGTTCTTCGTACAAGTTCATTTTAAGAAATATAAAATTGCTATTAACACAAAAAATAACTTTTACAACTAATGGCTCCAAAATGTCAGGAACGTTTTAGTGGAGCTGAGTTCACAAGTCTTTACTTTTCAAAAACATGTAATGAATGTGTTGTGATTAGCTTCAGAAAACATTTCTATTTCCAAAACCAATAACACTTATGTTCACTTAAAAAAGGATAAATCTTAAAAAAAAGCTGGTAAACTGAAAAAAAAGATAATGGCCCACATTTATCAAAAATACTGCAGTCTGTACATGTGCAGTTTGCCTGTGTAGTGTGCTGGGTGCACCTGATTCCTGAAATGTGGCGCACGTTCTTCATGGATCTGGTGCCCCTGCACTGCTCTAAATGTGTGCACCACTTTTTTTTGGTGCACCTTGTACAGACGGCATGCAACACACCTCTGTCGAGTCGCTGTATTAAATGTGGTGCACGGTCCGACTGCACCGGAACGCCCCTTGCAGTGCAGAATTTTGAGTCACGGCCTAGTGAAGCCGTGACACAAAACTGGTGCAAATGCTACATAAATATGTAAGAAGTTTCCACGTTTTTTTCAGTGCAAAATCAGGCAGGAAACTGGAGCAACCGCTTTAATAAATATGGGCCAATGTGCTTAATTTACTTCTTTTATATTTTTTGCCCAGGAGAATTAATTGCATGAGAGAACTGAGATCCAGAAAAAATAAATTCTTACTCTTCACAATACCGTAGCTAGGGGCGGTCCTGACTACGACTACAGACTATGGAATAGTATTCTATATATGCTCAAAGTCAGTCTACCAGAAATACAAAAAAGGAAAAAGATTCTTGGCACCGTACACTTTAAAAAGTGTACATCAAAGAAACAAAACAGCCGCTCTTAGACAATGCAAATGGCGGTGCTCCGCTGGAAATATTCAGTCCATACACACATCAGGTAAAGAAGAAAAGGGGAATAACTGCCTGAAAAAGAACACCTAAAAAAGAAAAGGGGAACTGACCAGTCTGTGCAAAAGCCCTTCTTATTAACAGAGGTAAAGTACAGGGAAAATATGGGGCCTGGCGACGGGCCGTTTCGCGTTGCCTAGTGCATTCTCAAGCCGTTGAGGTCATTGAGCCGTTGAGGTCAAAGTCAGTCTACCTTTAACTTTTAGGAAACATTCACATGATGTATGCCCGCCGTACCGTAGTACGGCGGGCATATATCGGTGCCGGGGAGAGGAGCAGGAGATGAGCGCTGCTCACCCCCGCCCCTCTCCATAGGAATAAACAGCGTATGGCGCAGTATTCCGTAGAAAGATAGGACATGTCCTATCTTTCTACGGGCTTCGGAACGGTATTGTGCCACACGTGTGCTGCACCGTACCACTGCCGTATGGTGCCGTGCCGTATATACGTCCACCATACGTTCGTGTGAATGTAGCCTTAAATAAATAAAGGATATCAAGCATAAAGCTATGAGGAATAGCAATAAATTTACCATCTGTATATTTACCGTGGAGGTAGTGTAAACGGGAAAATAATAGCAAATCTTGGTGGTTCGCTACCGATGATTGGACTAATGAAGTACTAATCCATACCTGCCATCAACTGGGACCTACCTGTGAATACAGGCGGTCCCCTACTTAAGAACACTCGACTTACATACGACCCCTAGTTACAAACGGACCACTGGATTTTGGTAATTTATTGTACATTACTGCTAGGCTACAATAAACAGCTATAACAGTTATCAAAGGTGCCTGTAATGAAGATTTATTGTTAATCCTGGTTCTTATGACAACCCAACATTTTTAAAATCTAATTGTCACAGAGACCAAAAAAAGTTCTGGCTGGGATTACAATGATAAAATATACAGTTCTGACTTACATACAAATTCAACTTAAGAACAAACCTACAGACCCTAGCATGTATGTAACCCGGGGACTGCCTGTATACAGAAACATTATCTGGGAAGTTCTAGAATGTGTCAGTCTTCCCTTCCAGCAAGATTGAGCTGACTTCTTATCTCCCATACAGAAATGGATTCTGACACACCAGTATCTGACCAATTTGCACGTCTTTTTGGTTAGAAAATAAGTGTTCTTTTGTCTACGACAGGCAGTAATGTCATTTTCACACCATGAGCAAGTGAATATTTGTCTGCATAAATTCAATCGGCTTCTATTGTGTTTGAGGCAAACATCACATTCTACTTTTTGTGCATTAGGAAATATTCAGTGTAACCCTTAGCATTCAGCTGAACTGTCGACTGTAACAGGCAGATTAGATATCTGTAATGGATTGAGGATAAGGGATAACTATATATTAGATGTGGGTATGGCACTCCACTTCAATGGAGTGGTAGGTAGTGCAGCCACAATAAGCAGGGGCGTAACTTAAGGGGGTGCAGATGGTGTAGTGCCACCCGGGCCCAAGAGGTTTAGGGGGCCCACAAGCTGTCACTTTCCCATGTGAGAAGACTAGTACTATAAACCTTATATTATAGCCGGGGGTCTGGCACAGACTTTGCACTGGGGCCCATATGCTCCAAGTTACGGCACTGTTTATATGAGAGAGATAACCTCTCTCTGATAGTCCCAATGTAAATGAATTGTACAGGATTTGATTTGCTTGTACTTCTTTATTCCGATGAAGAAAAAGGGCCCCATCTTATGAACAGTAATGCTTTGAGTAGAAAATAACTTTAAAAATGTGGCCCGCTATATACTATCTTCTTCTAGGAGTTCATGAGAAAGGTATTTTATTAAGAAATAATGAATGTTTTCACCATTAACTTAGTTAATCTTTGGCTTAAAATTCCAATTTTTCATGAAACCAATTTATATCAATAAGTTTACTTAAGAACAATATCAATATGGATAAAGAACAAGTCTAGTAGAGACGTCATGCAAGGGATTTTCAACAAGGCTTCAAAAATACTCATACAAATTAGCCCCTTTACACAGAATAGGGGCTAACTTGTTGATCGGTGGGGTCTCAGAGGTGAGACAAGGGTCCATCATGAGGGTCAGATCTTGAGAATGAGGATCCATTGTTCCCCTGTCGTACCCTGAGATGAAGAGAGCAATGGTGCTAGAGCAGATAACCGAGCAGCATAGGTCACGGGAGAACCCCTTTAACAATATATAGAACCCAAGAGGATTAGGTCGTAGATCACAAGAGGACCAAATCCTGGCTTCTAAGCAGATGTAAAGTAATGGAGAAGAAAATAAAAGGTGAAGGGGAAGAGATAGAAAGGAAAAGGAAGGGTAGGGAGGGGTCTCCAGGTGACTCACCAGTACCAAAGCCATATACCTAACATAGGGAACTCCTAGATAGTCCTTCCAAGGTAACCAGACTTTAAGGAACAAGTCCTCCTTGCCATGTATGAGGGAGTGTAACCTATCATTTACCATAATCTGAGATTTTGCTGAACCAGGTGGAGAAGAATAGAAGTAGTCTTTAACGAGGCTGCAATCACAATCTTAGCAGCTCATGAAACCAATTTAAAACTATTTTGTGATAAACACAAAATCCTTGAGAGATCTCCTATGCACAACACAACCAATCTCTACCTCCAGGAGGGAGGATTGTAAACATACCATACTGGTGTGTGCCCTCTCTGTTAAGACCTGCTCTTCTTATAGATTCTTATCTGGTTTTAACAAAAAAAAAAGCTTTTTATATGATGCAAATGAACCTGAGGGGCTCCGGGCTCCATAGGTAATAATAAAGCCTGGAGCCCCTCAGGATAATCTGCATAATATTCTTAAAAACAAGGACATATGAAGCATAAAGAAGAGTGGATCCTACCAGAGGGGACACACACCAGTATGTCAGTGTGCTTGGTTTACAATCCTTCATCCAGGTGGTAGATGTTTACAATGGCTACCAAAATCCTTGTCACACGGCTTTGCGGTATTGTTATTCTGTAAACTCATGCTTTAACTGCTAATACCAACATTAACTTCCTCCGCAACAGTACTTATAGGATATCTATCAGCCTCATATCTTAATCTGATATTCCCATGAGGGAAGGAGATCCATCATTCAGCCTGACGAAGGTTGAGAGCGCAAGTAGATAATGGAAGAGTAGTAATAGATATTCTCATAGAGGTTGACTCGTTGACCCTACAACATAAAAAACTTCCTCCGTCTCCCACTTGTCAGTTCCATCTAATTAGTTACCTATTTGTGGTTTTTCATTTTTTACTAATCTGCTCATTAATAACCCGGTGCGGCTAGTGAATCTGCATAGAACGTAAACAGCTTGAATAACCATAAATGCTATTAGAATAATTTACAACTCATCAAGACAAATACACTGATAGAATAATTTACTTGTCATGCATGTCTATTATTACAAATTACAATTCATCAAGTAAAGTGCATCTTGCTAGTTCCCATTCTGCTCATACAACGTTCCCCCTGGGACCCTCCGCCGTTTTCTCAGATTTTGCGTGTAGCCGTAATAGAAAGCGTTGACTTTAAACGAAGCATCGAAACATCCCGACGTCTCGCAATTTGTAGCCAACGTTTGAAAATGTATTCAGATGGAAGCGGCTGAAGGAAATATGGATTAGTCTGCTCCAAGCAGGTTCGGAGAGTGGAAGTGACTGGCGTCAGATTCAATGCTCTTCTCCATAAGGAGTAGGAGATATTTGCATGTTCTTCAAAATGTAAAACCAGTTGTGATGCATGCATTATGTATGGAAGTGGAGAGGAACACAAAGCTTACTTCAAGGAACGAGGAGCCTGCAAGACGCCTTGTACCGCCATAGGACTGCTGGGGCGGGATGAGTCTGCCACACAAGTGCAAACAACTTGGTTTGATCAGAGATGTAGTTTGTTGGGTTCACAAATGGGATTGCCTTAGATTTACTAGAAAGTGCCGGCTTCTAGGAAGAACATTCAAAGATGTTATAGATGTTCACAGACTCCAAATCAAAGACATGAGTAAAGTTTTATGGTGGTGGATGAATACAAATACATATTCAAGCGAGGAAAGAATCTTTATCATGGTCTGGACCAGGATGAACCCAACACAAGAGTAGAAATCATGAAAGTGCAAAATGTAGATGGGAGCTTTCTTAGTGTACTGTCATGAAAAGAGAACATGATTTTGTGATACTCTGTCAGGAGATGTCTATTCTATGGGGCACATTTACTTAGCCGGTCCTGTCGCCATCCCCGATCCGGACTGTCTGACGAGGATGAAGTCCGGTGTGATTCACCAAGATTGTGCGCCCGATATCCTGCATGTGTCTCTTCCCCGCTCAGGTCCACCGGAGTTCACTTTCTTCTTCCCGGTGTATGCAAGTGAATGTCTTGCAACACAGTTTAAATTTTAAATCCTGCACTTAGTCTGAATCAGTCGGGTTGTCGGACGGCCAGGCCCCCCGATTTGTGTTGCATGAAGGTCATTGCGATTGCGACAAAATCCAATCGCGTGCGCCAAAAACCCCTGTTAAATGCGGTGCTAATTGGAAATAGTTGGGAAACCCGACGGAAATGCGCTGTGCGGATCCTTAGTAAATGTGCCCCTATATGTATCTTTAAGTGGCCACCATGTAGTTGGGAGGTAAATTGTAAGGGTTTTGTCAAGTTCATGTATTTAATTTTTAACAGTAAGTTAACGGGAAGTTAAGAGTAGCACATCCATAGTTACCACCATGGATTATGCATCTCAATCCTTGGGCGTCTTCCTCCTGGTCCATCCAATACCTGGTCCATGAAATATCTTGTTTCCATCAATGACCCTTTCGAGGATATTGATCCAGACCAGAATCTTAAGATTTTGGTGACCTTTATAGGACTGGGGAGGTGTCCACCATTACGTTTCCACAAATGTTTCATAAACCCTATTAAATTGTGACATTCCCATAAAACCCTGGACATTTCACCACTCACAACACAATTATTGCGTGGCTATCGGTAGACAATTATGACGTAAACAACTCCCAAAAAAACTCCCAATTCTTTCTGCAAAGCTGGTGATCATTTTCCCTTCATCTCAGGATGTGTCAAGCCAAGAGGTAAGGTAAGAAGGACACGTGTATGTGCCCGGAATATCTATACCTGCTAGAGAACATCAAAGAGGAAAATTGAATTTGCTGTCTGAAGAGCTTTTCATTTCTATTTGCTACTTTTAAGGGTTTTTACTAAGATTTAGCATCAGTATTTCTGAACATAGCCGTCCTTCCAGGCAGGAGTTAGCAAATATTGGAGACATCATACGGTTTCAACTCAGCTGAAGGAATAAAAGCTGAGATGAAGAACAAAATATATCACTAGACAAAAGTCCAGTTAATAACCACCTAAATGGTTTATAGCCCTATTTACCTGATATAGAGAACTCAAGGGTCTTCTACATCTGTAGCATGGAGTCCTTATCATACCGCTCCTTATCTATAGATATTATTCTTCTACAACCAGGGTCTGACAGCGGTCAAAACTTCAAGAAGTCTCTTAGATGTCACTGTGGAACCTCAGGTTAGAAATGCTCTGTGTCAGGGAATTCACATCTAATACAAGGGCCATTTAAAGGGGTTGGCCACTTCACCTCATGTTTTTGTAATGTGTGTGTAAGTGTGAGAGGGAAGGTTATTAGATAATTTATCAATATACATCATGTGATCACTAGTTGGCAATTGCTCATGGACAGATATAGATCACATGACCCTCCATCAGCGCCCATTTATTGGTCAGGAATGTCTGCTTGATGAGGTAAAAGAGAGGAGACTTCATTTTACATATCAAGAAAGCGGAGCAGAACTATTACTAGATGTATATTGGGAAATTACCTAATATCCTCCCCCCCCACACACACACTTAGACACATATTACAAAAACATGAGGTAAAGTGGCCAGCCCCTTTAAGGACTAGACCACATTTTCATAATTTGTGGAAATTGTATCAAACATTGTATGGAGTGTGATTCATTTGGCTAGAGGAGTTTTCTATCGTAATGATTTGAATAACTTATCCATAACTTGGGTGTTCAGTATCTCATCAGTGTGGGTCGGACACTCAGAGCTCTCATGATAGTTTGATAGTTTCTTGTACTTCCTGATTCATTATTTGGGGACTAGAAGATGTTGGAATGAGCTGATCTTTAGAGTTCTTGAGTATCCTATGGATGGGTAATCAATATCCGTAAAAATCCCTATGTTTGTCCTAATGATAAGTCTGCCCCTTTACGTTTTGACACTTAAATCTGCCCCTGTGATGTTACTCCGCTTTCAAACCAACCCCCTACCGGAGTGATATTAGGCCAACTTTGGCATATTTTTAAAATTTAAAGTCTCATTTGCCACTTCTAGTGTACATTATTTTCTAAGAATAAATATTCAGTATAACGTATAACGTTAAAAAAAAATTAAAATTCTTTACTTTCAAAATTCTAGACTGTGGGACTCGATAAGTTTAAAGCAGAAAAAGTTGTCTACCTGCAGCCACCACCAGAGGGAGCTCATGAACTTGTTGTTGCCTGTTGACTTGTACAGTACAGTAAGCTCCCTCTAGTGGTGGCAACAAGTAAGCATCATATCATATTTTACATTGATGTTAATGCAGGGAATCAATATCAGAAAAAAACTGATAGAAAATGTATCAAGGACCTGGAACACCACAATAATAGAAACATGCCTTTGAGTGATTATTTGGCACTAGTAAAGATTGCAATGTTGCCTTTTTCTATTGCATGTTATTTTTACTTTCACTTAAAGCTTCTATGCAATTTATATGTTTATATGTTACAAACAATCCACCTTCATCCCACATCTCTCAAGAACCAGAATGGATGTAGCGTGGATCCTGTAATTAGTCGCTCCCTGCGCTCCACCCCATCCTCTTGCCCCCATTCTCCACAATTTTCTGTTATATCTCAGATATAGTTCTTCTACCTGATTCCAATGATCCGTGGTACATTCTCAGCTATAGACAATTACTAACCTTCCCCACACTCCCCCGACAATTTAAAAAAGTAAATGTAAAATGGTTTTCAATGACTTAAGCGCATGATGTGGGGCGCAGGCTGTTTACCCGTAGCGAGGTAATGACACAGTCACTGGCGTTCAGCACAAAACAACTTTTTCTAAATTGTTGCTGTCATTTATGACTAATATACATAAGTGTAGCGAAAAACTTCACTTTTTCTTAACTTTTCCCCCAGATGGAAGGAACAGTTATCAAAATAATAGCAAATCATTTTAGAAGTGGAAAAATTTCCAAGCTTTCCTAATTTCGAGAGACGCTTATTGACCAATATTGTATATATGGCGTTGTCCAACAGTAATAATCAACTTATAAAGACCAACTTGGTCTTGAAAGAAGAACTTTCACCACCTCCACCAATTCTTTTTATCCTGTAATAGGATAATTTTGATAGCAGCCGATTTCACCATCAAAATCTATTATGATTAACCAGGGACAATTACTCATAAATCCAGGCACCGTGGTTATCCATCGCCTCCTTCCTTCTAAAATCAACTTTTAAAATTATGCTAATGAGCCATAAAAGCTCTGGGGGGGGGGTGCTACCAGAGTCCAACCATGCTGTAGCTTCACAGGCTGTAACACTGTCTCTCCCTGTTTCCTCAGTATTCCCCCTTTCTCTGTCTGATGTAATCTCACACAGTGGGAGGGGGGACTGTTCCTTGACCACTGTGGGAGCCTGTGAAGCTACAGTATGGAAGGGCTCTTGCAATACCTTAGGATAATTTTAAAAGTATATTTTAGAAGAAAGGAGGCATTACCCCAGTCATGGTGTCTGGATTTATAAGTAAGTGACCTATGAGTAGATGTGTAATACCCAGTTTCACCTGTGATGGTGTTGCACAAAAATGAAACCATTAGGGCTTATTTACTAAGGGTCGCAGATTTCACTTTATTCAGACTTTGCACCTATTTCAGGTATTGCAAGGCTTTGACAGGTATTTATCAGGGGGTCTGTGCTGGCATTGTGTCGCACATGATCAGATTTTGGCGCAGCTGCACCGGCTTTCATGCAATAGAAATTGGGGGGTGGGCCATCGGACGATCTGACTGACGTCAGACAATGCACCTTCGGGGAACTTTCACCTTAAATAATATTTAGAACTTTTATTCCACTCCTTAGAGGGATTTTATTCCCTCTTTATTCTAGAAATCCTCAGAACAGACAAAACAGGTGCATGAAAAAAACTGGTACTTACCTCATTCTAGCTTCCCGTTCCTGCAGATTTTGGGTCCTATTGTTTCTACATTTTTGGTCGTATGTAGCCTATGAGGTGATGTTTAATCTCCTTCTTTGATTGGTTGTATGAGTCACATGTCTGCCGGAAGGATAAAAAAGGGGACCCGAAAGGTTGTGCTTTGGAAATGGAGAGTAAGAGCAAGGGACATATGTAATTTTTGTTAGCATCAGCTTAGTGCACTAGGTTTTTTTCAGTACAATGGAAAACCTCCATAACAATTTGATTGATGAGGAGTCCGACTGATGAGACCCAATCACTCCTCCACAGGGAATCCATTCTAACTTATTGATGAAGGTTTCCAGAGCACCATGTAGAGAGATGAGGTATCTCAGGCACTCCCAAATACACTGAATGGAGACATAAGATGCATGCTCCACCTGCCGCCCCATCTATTATTGAGAACCTAATCCTTTTTCTCGTCATTGGCAGTTGAGGACAAGCCCTTTAAATCTGAATAAAAAATGAATTCATATATAGTACACTTGATGAGTATAACTAGGGAAAGCTGGACAGCAACTCAATGAGGGGAGGTCTACATAACACTGTCTTTTTGGAGGGACCATTGCTAAGGAGGGGGAGGAACAGGGGCAGAACTTAAGTTCTAAATGGGAGGGGATTTGGGCCAGTACTGTGGAAGACCATTTTGTGAGGAGAAGGGGGAAAGTGTCCTTTCCGTCTGTCTCTTGGTTAGGGGTGATTGGATTTGTGGTGTCTTCATCCTAGCAACGTGGGGCAGGCTGAGAGGTCCTTGGAGTTGGTGGAAGCTAGGACAGAGGAAAACATGGCGGTTGGTTTTCCAGGAAAATGAGTGGTTATTGTAGAGTGGTCGTTTTTGTCTCTGCTCGGCGGTGTCTGGGGGAATTGTTGAAAACGTGGGGGCATCTGCCGTTGGGTTCGGTGGCCTTGAATGAGAGGTGCTGTTTAGGTGTAAGATATTAGCTGGTGGGCAGACCGGCATAGTCTCATTTTGTAGTTCCAAGGACCTATTCCTACATCATGATTGTGGGGGTGTTAATATGTTAATGTTATGAAGATTTGTGTTATTTGTGATGGTTATTAAACAATACTTTGTTGTAATAAAATGGCTGCTGTAGCCAAATTTATGGTGTTTGCATATTCATGTAGGGATGGTTAATATAGGTCAAGCAGCCAAGTGATAAAAGTATAGAGGGACCAGGCTCATCGGTGGCAGTGTTATGTCACTTACATATGTGGCCACTTTGTTATAATGTGATACAATCCATGACATTATAATGGAGCTAGAAACCTAGAATCATTATGTTGTATCACGTACTGTGTGAACATATATTTACCTGACCTCTACACCCCCTAACATGAAAAAAATGGTGCCATCCCCTTTAAATCCATCTGTGTGTTTCTCATCTGAGGTTACATCACACATATTAAGCAGCTTTTAATTTGTGTATTTTCTCTATCCTATTAGCTGTGTCTATTTGAGACATCCATTAAAGTCAACAGACTTAATTTTATGGAAGGTTTCCTACCGAACATATTAGATTTTGCCTTGAAATGAGCGTCGGAGACGGGTTAATGGATGTTTTAAATAGATAATGTTATTAATGGGAAAATTGCATGAATTAAAGCAAGACGAGATATGTTTCAGCGAGAAGGATTTATTTTAATTCTGTCACTTTGTTTCTTCCGTTGAATTAACACAATTACAGCAGTCCCATTTATTTATCCTTCCAGCTTCTTCCGATTTCTGCACATTTTTGCACATTTCGGATTTTTGGAAATCAATGTCTTATACTGAACAATCGCTTTCTACAGAAAGTCCCCAAACTAATGAGATTAAAGGGATATTCCCATTTCAGCAAATGAATGTTATTGCTTGAATAGTGAAAAGTTATACAATTTTCCAATATACTTTCTGTATCAATTCTTTACTGTCAAAAATAGTGAGGGACTTGAGGGAAACTTCTCATCTCATGGTATTGATACAAAGTCACTAGGATGTGACACTCATTAACATAGGGACCACAGAAATCCCTATCCCAAAGTTACTGACAGCCCCACTGCAGTGTATCGCCTGCACATACTGTGAGGTGCAGCAGGATCTCGCTTTCAGCTTGAGGAACTCTCAGATCTTTGTTCTCTCAACTTCAGTTTAGTAACCCGGTACTATGGGAGGAATCAATACAGATCTGTAGGTTTCATTGCTTGAATATACAATGTGGGTAGTCACCCAGCCGACAGATTTATATTACAGGCGTAGTAGTACAGCAACATGGGTAGGGGAAGGTGGGGGAGATGAACTGCTCCGATGTGATGTCTTCATAGATAACTTGTTACTTGTACATAGATTTGGATACAGCCAGTCAACATGAGGTCAAACCCCAAAAACATCATTTGTTAGGTGCAATGCCCACTGTTATCAGGGAGATTAGATTATAAGTGCTAATTGTAGGTCATTGATGTGCCTTTGAATAGGATCTGTCAGCTTAGGAGGTAAAAGGACAATATTGCAGCTTATGAGCTTAATGTATTCAGGAGGAATCCATGAGTCTAGTGTATTCAATCGCCTTGGATCCTTGGCACAGAAGACTGCCCTGTGCAAATTGGTGGCTTTAGAATGAGCTGAAAAACATGTTACCTGGCAAATGGACTTCATTAGGAACTTCTTAGTAGGATACGTCAACCATCAGTAAAACTGATGTCCTTTAAGTTGTCTAGTTGGCCAAACTGCAGCTTAGCTATAGGGAGTAAAATACTGTCTGTATGTATTTCACAGATTGCTAATATTTTTTTAGGACTTATTGAAGACTTTCCCAAATCCATCTAGTCAAACCTTAAACAGAGTAAAAAAACTGTGTCATAACTTTTGAGGTTGCAGTGGTCACAACTGGAACTGGCCCCTCTAAGCTCCTGTAGAACACTGCTTTGACATCTCACAGTTTAGACATAAGAAATACTTCAACCTTCCCAGGGTCAGCTCCAGGATTCAGTAGGCCCCTGGGCGACAAAGCCTCAGTGGGCCCCTTTACAGTGAACTCATGTGGCAGCATTAAAAATTCAGAAACTAAAAGAGTCTCCTGTTCCCTAAAATATTCCCCAGTTTATCATCCCAAACAGCCCCTTCATGGCTATTTGATATAAGCCCCACTATGGATTCATTAGATACAGCTCGTTTCACTCCCATGGATTCCTTATGTACAGCCTTATGTGGGCCCACCCAGCAGCTTTGGTGTGCCCAGTGCTGGTGCCGACCCTGAACCTTCTGACACTAACGTCAGCAGCTATAGAGAAATATGCAGCTGCAAACGTTACACAATTCTCCTTTTACTACATTCTTCCTACTTTCAGAGTCACTGAAAATAATTGAAGTGACAATGCTTATATATAACATTATGCATCCACCATAACTACTGCTGGATTGCTGTGTCAAAGCTGCCATTACATAGGTATCCACTAAGTAAGAGATTATAACATAGGTGGTTTGGGTGATAGGCGGGGCCCAAGCCTTCTAGGATACGCATGGCCATCCAAACCAACCACCAGATTTTATACTTAGAAGGACTTTCACCCAAGAAATCCTTGTACTCCTTGTCCCTGCTCTCTATACACATGTACACAAGAGATGTTTCAGGACATTTCAAAGTCCTCCAAAGGTCCTGAAACCACATGATGAAAGCAGGGAAAAGGGACACATCTTCCATTTCCCAAGCTTGATTCTAGTACCTTATGTAGGAAGTGATTCCAGACTTGTAGGGGCTATAATATTTATACAGCCCAGACAGGGCCCATTAAAGTCTTAATCCGCCCCTGTATTCACTTTACATAGAGCTCAACTGCTGTATCTATCTTTCCAAAATACATTTAGATGTTTTAGGGGTAAGGGAGAGAAATATATGTCTGAACCCGTGTCTTTGATTTTATAAGACCCTGTCAATGAATGTAGAGTAGCTGCTGGTCCTGTACTAATGGGTCATGTGAGCTGCTGAAGGCATCTAATGAGCATGTGGAGGTCCAAGTTATACCTTTGCCTAAGCGTCTTGAATCTTTAGTTACACCCCTTGGGGGACAAGTGTAATATTTCCACAATTTCAGTAATATTATCGATACAAAGCATATTTCCGTAGGAAATGTATAATTTTCTGAGTTTTCTTTAACTCTTTCCCTGCCAGTCTGTGCGTCTTAACGCGTTCAATTAGCCATCTCCACTCGTGGGGTCAGAAGATAAGCAGCCGTTAATTATATCTCATCGGGAACAATGGTGCTTGAGCTTGTTCGATGTGTAGGCTTTCTTGAGGTAAACGTTATGCAATTGACATTAACCTACCATATTACTTATTCCATAGCAACAGCAGAAAATTATCATATAATGTGAAATACCTCATTTCTGAACTATTCCACCCACCTCTTTTTTTATGGTTGTGTAACTTGCTTGCAACAATAGTGTGAATGACAAGCCGCACACAGGAGGAATATTAAATGGTCCCTTCGGAAGGATTTACTGCCACAAACAGCTTTGTGTCTTTGTTGTCCCCTTTATCTTAATAAGATACAGTGGTGTGAGGTAGAAAGTGAGTCTGTAAAAACCTCATAGGAGGATAGTGTTCCAAGTTTTCCCATTCCATATGATTTATTAGGATATAGTTGCATTCAGGGCAGTTCTAGTCTCTTTGGTCCATGGCTTAAAAATCCCTTGAATTGCCAACATTAGAATCTGACACTCTGCCGCCCCCCTCAGGGCTCTGCTATCTGCTGCCTGAGGCGAGAGGCTCATCCCGCCACAGGGAAAATGCAGGACTGTGAGCATCCCAGTTGAAGTCTACACTAACACTATACACAACACTCTGCTGCAACTCCCATAATCAGAGATAATGCCTATTCCTTAATCCCATCAACACCACAGTGGTCTATACCAACCTGAGCATCTGAGCACCTAGAGAGACACACAAAACTTGTCTGGAACATAATCTAATTTTCCAAAAACTGGAAAATTCATGCATTTTCAAGTCTGAAAAGGTTTCAGGGCAATATCTCCCCCCCCCCCCCCCGTGATGTGGGCTGCCCTGTTTACAGGGCAGGATCGGGTGGTATGGGGGCAGGATTTTGATGCACATAGAGTACTATAGTGTAAATTTGGTAAATACATGGAGAGAATATAAAAGGATGAGTACCTTGTGATGGCCCCAAGTCTTCTTTCATGTATATGGATATTCAGTTTTACATTAATAGAATAAAAAAAATGTAAAGAAATAAAAAGAAGCAAATAAATAAAAAATCCACTAATATAATTCAGAAAATTATGTATTTATTAATTAATTTACCGGTATTATAATTTAAAAAAATTAATTAAAATAAGTACATTTATCGCTATTGAAGGAAGCATACCAACCCTGTACAATAAAAATAGATTTTTTTAAAAATTGATTGACATTATTTATATACAATGTAAACAAACTGTCAAACTACGCGGAATGAAAAAGGTATAAAAATCATAATCATCTTGCCCAATCCAAGTCATTAATTGCATGTTTTCCCCATGATGAGTGCTGTAACAACTCCCTTCTCCCCTATATTCCTTTAGTTTCATGACCGGGGGATAGGACCTGGAATAGGATTGGCTATGCTATGGTGAATGCAGCCTCAGACTTCAGCTACAAACTGTACAGTAGGTCAATTGTGTGTAGCCTTGTGCTTTGTGCAATATGAGATATGTTTTTTTCATCATTGATAATTAGGAAATATTATTCTGCATAATCATCAGGAAACGTAATGGGCATGTTGTTAGGTTGTTATGAAGATCAGGCTGGGCGAGTCACCTGGGACTGTACTGTGCAGGATAGATAAGGCAGATAATGAGCTAGAATGACAGTTACACAGTCATAGATCTGTAGATGGATAGAAGAAAGAGAGAAAGAAAGAAAGAAAGTAAGAAAGAAAGAAAGAGGGAAATAGAAAGATGGATAGAGAAAAGAGGTAGATAGAAAAATGGATAGAGAAAAGAGGTAGATAAAAAGATGGATGGATATAAATCTAGACAGAGAATAATGAGATGGCTGCATAGAGAAAGTGATAAGATAGATAGGAGATAGATGGATAGATAGGTGATAGATAGATAGATAGATAGATAGATAGATAGTAGACAAAAAGATAGATAGATAGATAGATAGATAGATAGATAGATAGATAGATAGATAGATAAGATGTCACTTTATAGATACAGAAATATAGATGGAAAGTTGCAATATGACTAGATAGATATGAGATAGACAGATAGATAGGTATATTTGAGCAGATAAATAAAAATACAGATAGATTTCAGAGATATACATATGGGATAGATAGATAGAAAATAGATAGAGATAGATAGATAGATAGATAGATAGATAGATAGATATGAGATAGATAGTTATGAGATAGATAGACAAACAGATAGATAATTAGATGATAGATAGATAGATAGATAGATAGATAGATGGTAGATAGATAGAAATACATCATGATATTTATTGATATATATGTATATAGATGACTAATGTTACTATTACACAGTGACTGTGGCTGTATATACAGTATGATGCTGTGTCCTAGACTAGTTGTATAAAGTTCAGAGCAGATATCACGTAAAGAATAGTCCAGAGTTCTCCAATTATTCTAGAAGGAGAGAAGGGGACTGGGTGTACTAGAAGTAATGTACTTAATGTAGTAACTCTGCTTATGAAAGAGCCTTGGGAATAAGAGTTAACCATGTAACCTCCAGACCATTATTGTAATGAGCCTAATAACAGTGCTTAGGATTAATTGACTCGCACACCTAGTAAAACAAGACATTAAGGAATAAAATCATATCCAGCATTTGTCACAAAGTGTCTATTTAAGCCCTGGCATAGAAGAAACCGAAAGAAAATGCTTCTCCCAAGCCGTCTGACAGCTTAAAAGAGGCTGCCGTGAAAGCAGCTAATGGCTCCAGGAGCCCGGCCTGTTTGTCTCCTTCCCTCTCCATTGTGGAGAACAATATAAACCCATATTAAGTTGCGATTTTGTAAAAGCCTGTGTTATTACAGGGGCTGTGGGCTGAAACCGCTTCACAAGGCTGACAGCTGAAGAAATATATTGTGCATTAGCAGAGAGTAATGGAAATAATTAAAGGGGGTGAAGATTAGGAGGCGCCATCATCACATGTAGTGGAAGGAATCTCAGGATCACAGAACAAAATGTACCGCGACGTGAGCAAAGCTCCAGAAGTGGGAAGCAAGTTCCCCAGAAAATCACCTGAACAAAAAATAGTATTATTAGGGAGAATATTTTATGAAAATCATTTATTAATGATCAATTTATTATCATTTATTTTATTATCAATTACTTAATTTACCAAGTTTGACGAAATTTATGCAGCAATCCGTACCTGTCCCTCTACAATATCAAACTCTATACAGTCTACTACAGTCCTAACCTATTATATCATACTTTTATCTTTGTTCAGGCCTGTCCTGTAAAAATCTGCACAGATATGAGCATTGTAAAACATTCTGGGGCATCCTGATGGGCAAGATTGAGACTTAAAACTCTCCCACAAAAGGCAAATTCAAATATCTATAAATAAAGTACATTCTGTCTGGTGCAGGATCCGCGGGGGCGGGCACAGGGAATCTCTCAGTGGCTCATTTGTGACTTGAAGCCTCTGGACCTCATGTAAACAGGATGTTACCACCTATAATAATAATAATCTATCCTATAATGCAGGTATCATCTGCATATTTTTTTAGTGGGGTTTACCCATCAATCCTAGGAATGTTAGCGTGAGTATACATGCAATCTATAATATATGTGCAACCTTTGACTACAGCTGCTATCTGTGCACTCATTGTGTGGATTCAATTAGGACTGGAATAACTAAGAGCTTTCCACCTGTTTGTTTATTCAGAGCACAAATGAAATCTACTTCAGGTCCAGGTATTCTGATTCAGATTAATGAAAATTTAGCCGAACCTCCTCTGCAGAGCCTGCGCTAGGTTACCCTCCCAGAGGCAAACTTTTCAAAATAGTAAATGGCAGAAGGAGGATGGAGTTGCAATTTCCTGGACGAGCGCCATAAAATGCAACTTTTGTACAAGGTTTAATATATGTCCCCTCTTATTGCTGTGGTTTGTACTGGTGTCCTAAGCACCTCCCCCAAGGAGCCTGCACTAGTCATATCACTATATATTTTTATACCTATTGGCTCATTGTGATTAATCCTATCTTAATTAATCATCTCAATTCTAGATACCATTTTAAAATATTTAAGAAAAAGTTTAATTCTCCTCGATATAAGAAAATATATAAGTCTAGTGGCCTTATACAACCTAATGGTTGCATGATCTCGCCCATGTGCCATACATTATTAGGGCAGTTGGCACTTTGGCTCTATCCACTTGGCTTCAACTCCCCTGTATATAAGATCATGGTCAGAACCAGAAAACTGATGTACATGGTACAATATATTCCACTCACTGTAATATTATTATGGTTTGTATTGGTATCATCCCCACACCTCCCCTGCGGAGCTTGCACTATTCACTATACATCATTATACCTTTGACCTCCTTTTAATCAGTCCCTTCCTAATTAATTATTTCTATTCTAGATATTATCCTAAATTATTTCACTAAATGTCCAAAGCTCTCTGCTGTGGTGTAAGTTGAGCTTAGTGGGGAGATTTAGCCTTCCCTGACGGTACCATGATCTTGCCCTTGTGCCATACATGATAAGGGCAGATGGCACTTTCGCTCTATCTGCTTGGATGCACCTTCCCTGTACATAAGATCACCATAAAACTGATGTACAAAGCACAATATATTCCACCACTGTAGTATTGCTGTGATTTGTATTAGTATCTCTAGCACCTCCCCTGCGGAGCCTGCATTAGTCATATCTTTTCTTATCATTATGCCATTTTGCCTCATTTTGATCAATCCCTTCTCAATAAATCATCTATATTCTAGATATTATCCTAAATCATTTTTGTAAAAATGTAATGCTCCTTGGTGTAGTCTAGAGGGAACATTTAGCCTTCCCTGACGGTTCTATGATCTCGTCCATGTGCCATACATGATTAGGGCAGTTGGCACTTTGGCTCTATCCACTTTCCCTGTACATAAGATCACCAGAAAACTGATGTACAAGGCACAATATATAACACCACTGTAGTATTGCTGTGGTTTGTATCGGTATCTTTAGCACCTCCCCTGCGGAGCCTGCACTAGTCCTATCTCTTCTTATTATCATACCTCTTTCCTCTTTCTTAATTTATTGTTTCTATTCTAGATATTATCCTAAATTACTTTAATAAAAGTGTAAGGCTCCTTGGTGTAGTCTAGTGGGAACATTTAGCTTTCCCTGACGGTTCCATGATCTCGTCCATGTGCCATACATGATTAGGGCAGTTGGCACTTTGGCTCTATCCACATTCCCTGTACATATGATCATAGTCATAGCCATTATCTGTGGGCCCCTGGAGTGGAGACTATGATGGATCAAGCCTCTGCTGAGGATCATTTGTATTCCAGTCTGCTCTCCCACTCTCCGGCTGTGTAATGCAGCGAATAAAAATGTCCGTCTGAAAGGAAGAGAGACAACCTCTCCTGGATTGCAGCGGCTCTCCCCGATCCCTGTTTACTGTGTACGTTATGATTGCGAGCATAAAGACGGAGTGAAAGCTTTTAAGTATCACTTCTCCGAGCCAAGGTATGAATTTGCTGCTACAGGACTCACTTAATTGGCCCGGAATCATGACTGGTGTGCGGGATCGGCGAGCGAGCATTAGCAATTATCATGAAAGCCTCACGTCTGCTTTGCAAACATCTGCACCTGTTAAGTGTTAGATGGAAGTTAATGACCGGGCATTTAAGATGCTGTCTCTCCCCGGCTTCCAGCTCAAAGCCACCATCTGTGGGCACCACCTTGCCACAACGCAGCAATGCGACTGCGATTTTATCCTTCCTGGAAGACAAACGTCCTTGTCAGTCCTGTCTGCTCGCTCGCAGCCACTCTTCTTATTATTATCAATTATTTAGAAGGCTCCTGAATATATTCTAGCGTGTTTATGTAAGGGGAGTAATTACTGCAAGCAAATCACTTGTTAAAGTCAGGGAAGGGGGGACTACTGGATGAACATGTGACCTGAAAACACCCCGGTCTGGAGCCACCATGCTCTGCCATAGTTGGATCGGTCATAAGCGCACCTGTAGCAGAGCTGAGGCCTAATGTGGGTGCGCTCAGAGCCGATATCACCACGTAGTGCTAACTATGTAATATGTTTATTCATGTCAGACAACAAAATATAGGTTATGCACAGATTGTCACACAGAAGACGTATTCTAATTTATACAGTGAGCAATGGTTATTGTACAAGACGCAACTGCAAGGATGGAAACAGCCTCTGCATAATGTATGGACATATTGGGGATCATTTACTAAGGCCCCAATTCGCGTTTTCCCGACATGTTACCTGAACATTTCCGATTTGTGCCGATTCTCCCTGCATTGCCCCAGGATTTTGGCGCACGCGATTGGATTGTGGCGCATCGGCGCCGGCATGCACGCGACGGAAATCGGGGGGCATGGCCGAACAAAAACCCGACAGATTCGGAAAAACCGCCGCATTAAAAAAAAATAATGTGTCGCGGGACTCGCGCTTACCTTCACCAGGTATAGGCTCGTGCATTCCGGCGGACCTCGGGGAACTTCAGCGCAGCAGCGACATCTGGTGGAAGGTGGAGTAGCTACCTTAGTGAAGCGCCGGTAGACCCGAATCCACCGCACAGAACGCGCCGCTGGATCGCGAATGGGCCGGGTAACTAAATCTGCCCGATCATATTTGCAATGTGAACACAAGATAATAAAACAACGAGGGGGATAAAGGAAGAAATCTGCACCGGTTCTGGCAGAATTTGTACCAAAATATCTATGTCTAGATATCTATTATTCTAGACAAATCTGTCTCTGCTATGAACCACATTTTTCAGGACAGAGTTTTCAGGATAAATAGAACAAGTGGGTGTGGCTTATTGGGTACATTGGTTGTGGCCTGTTTAGTAGCATATTTTCTCGCTTTTAAAACTGTCTAATGTGCGATAGAAAGTGTACGATTGTCTGTCGTATACTTTCTATCGCACATTAGACAGTTTAAAAACTCTGAAGCATGCAAGACTGTCTAACTTCACGCTGTCTAACTTTTATTAAGTTTTACTATAACTCCCCCAGTGGTTAGAAAGTACCACGTACAATCTGCTCAGCTCCCCCTGCTCTATAACATGCTGCCTGCTGATAGGACACTACGTACAATCTGCTCAGCTCCTCCTGCTCTATAACATGCTGCCTGCTGATAGGACTCGGAGGGCACAAGAATTTTTGACATCACTTGGCCCATTACATGTTCCACGCGGGGAGTGATTTACTATGCAGTATGCCCATGCCCCAAAATATACATTGGACTCACCACAAGGGAATTCAAAGTGAGGGTGCGAGAGCACGTGATTGGGATAAACAATGCACAAACTGTCAAGGATGATCAAATTGAAAATTTAAAAACGATTCCTCGTCATTTTTTTCAGCACCATTCATGTGACTCTACTTTATTACGAAACGAGCAGTTTCGAGTACCCTAATGCTCGACCGAGCATCAAGCTCGGACGAGCATGTTCGCTCATCTCTAATTATAATAAATCTGAAGCAATGAACGTGTCAGCTCCCCAACATACTATAGCAGAACTAAAGAAAACAACACCTTTTAAATGGTAAAATAAAGCCATAACTTACCTGGGGATTCAAGTGACGGCAAACCCAAAAGACCTATTTAAAGAAAATTACACAAGAGTCCTCAACAAAGTGGGGGCACAACTCACAACCCTTACCTTACCCTTCATCTCATGGATGGGGAGGAAGAATCTACTTAAAACCTTTATAGTTCCTAAATTCCTCTACCTACTGCAGATGGTGCCATTAGCTATACCTGCGGAATTTTTTCGCAAAGTTAAAGGGATGTTTACCCGTTTTCTCTGGAATGGGAAAAAATCAAGACTGTCTTATGACAGACTTAGAAAATCCAAACTACAAGGAGGGATGGGCTTACCTGATATTTATACCTACCATAAGGCTATAAATCTCAAAAGATGGATTCAGCTGCTTAACCCGGCTTGTTCTCACCTGGGCTGTGAAATGGAGATAGCAACCCTGTCACAGACCTCTATTGCCAAATTGTGGCTTATAGATTCTCCCTTACAATGCAATAATCCACTGACCAGAGGAGTACTACAAACACTGCAAGCAGTGAAGGGCTCGCACACTATATTAAATACACCATCACCAATTATGCCATGTAAATGGATTCCAATGTTTCTCAACCCATCAAACACACACCACGCAGACATATGGAAACAACTAGGGGATTTAAATGTTAAACAGTTCCACAGAACAAAACCAGGGGAGGTGAAACAGATAGGGGAAAAAGGAAGCATAGCAAGTACAAATTTTTTGCATCAAGAGGAACTCAAAAGGGTGCACAATGAAATAATTAAAAAAATATAGGTCGATTAAAGACCCGACATGGTTAGAGCAATGGCTAATTAGGGACAATATGCCTAGAGGAGCAATTTCTCTACTGTATAAATATCTCCTATCAGATAACAGAAACGTCACACCGGGATACATAAAGCAATGGGAGGCAGATTTAGAGACAACATTCTCAGAGTCGCAGATTAAAATAATACACAAAAATTCGCACGGCTTCTCCAAGTGCATTCGCATTCAGGAAAATTCCTACAAAACCATTACAAGATGGTATAATACCCCGTCAGCCCTAAAAAGGGGAGGATTAACCTCAGAAGATAGGTGCTGGAGATGTGACAGCGAGGGAGCTACCCTAAAACATATCCTTTGGTCCTGCGACAAGATCACACACTATTGGCAACAAGTAGAAAGAACAATTTCCAAAATTGTTAGGAAAAAGATCTGACTCACCGCGGCATTGGTGCTCCTATGGTTGCCTAGCAAATCTTGGAAACCTAGTAAGGGGGATCTCTGCACAATGTTAGTGCAGGCCGCTAAACGGATAACACCATTGAAATTATAACGCAGGATGAGCTGAGCAGATTGTACATAGTGCCGATCTAAAGCATTTTACGAGCTGAGCAGATGCATGTCAATATCAAAGTGCATCGGCTTGACAGACGTAAATAATTCCTGTCTACAGGTAGAATGTGTTATATTAAGGAGGCAGCTTAGAAGGTTCTTCAAGTTTTCTTATCCAACAGCATGTTTTGAGCAGTGGTAGCTGAGCATATGTTATCATTGTCCATATGCAGACACCTGTTTATAGAGCATGAGCACTGAGCAAATTGTACATAGTGTCCTAACTGCAGCAGCATGTTATAGACAGCTCGGATGTGCCACAGGTGAACAGGTGGATCTATAGCGGCCCTTGGAGTTAGGTGGGCCCCAAGGCCCTGCATAAGAAGTGCTGGACAAGGTTCCCTTTCTGGTCTATTTATACATAATTAGCCATAGAGCGAGCTCCAAACTAGCCTATGTATTGATATGATTACATTAATAGATTATGTAACAAACTTATAGCTGGTGGTGCCCAGATTAGATTTTACTGGTGGGCCCAAGGTATCCCATCTGACGCTGGTTTCAGACAGCAGGAGATGAGTAGATTTTACAGTAGTGTCCATCTGCAGGCAGCATTTTATGAGCAGTAGAGGCTGAGTAGATGTCATATTGTCCTATCTGCAGGTAGCATGTTATAGAGCAGAGGAGCTGAGTAGAATATTCAATGTCCCAATTTTGCAGGCACAATGTAATAGAGCAGAGGAGCTGAGTAAATGTAGTCATTGTCCAATTTGCAGCAGCATGTAATAGAGCAGGAGGACTGAAACTATTGTACTCATTGTATAATCTACAGCAGCATTTTATAGAGCAGGAGGAGCTGAGTAAGAATGAACATAGGGGGTCGTTTTTCTACCGGTCCCGATTCGCGTTTCCCACGATTTTACCAAAATATTTCCGATTTGCGCCGATTTTCCCTCAATTGCCCCGGTTTTTGGGCCACCGATCGGATTGTGCGCATCGCGCCGGATGCATGCGCGTAAATCGGGGGCGTGGCCAACGAACCAATCCGGGAGAAAACGCCGCATTTTTAAAAAAAAAATGTCGCTGGACACGCGCTTTACCTTCACCAGAATAGGCATTGTGAACTCCGGCGGACTCTGGCGGACTTCAGCGCAGCGAAACAACTTTATAACATGCTGCTTTCAGATATGGCACTATGTACAATCTGCTCAGCTCCTGCTTTATAACATGCTGCTTTCAGATACGGCACTATGTACAATCTGCTCAGCTCCTCCTACTTTATTACATGATGCTTTTACATATGGCAGTGTGTACATTCTGCTCAGCTCCTCCTGCTCTATATCATGCTGCCGGCAGATAGGACACTTTCTAGAATCTTACCAGATTGGACATTGTGCACATTATGCTCAGCTCGCCATGCTCTATACCATGCTCCCTGCACATACAGGTAGGTCTGGATTTAGAATCTGCTATCAAAAAGCTGATCATTATTGATCTCTAATTGGCATGAAGAATCACACTTGATCTAGAATTGGCTTTACACAATAGAGAAACCCTGGAATGTTATAGGATTAGGGTGACTTTTTTTTCTTGTCTGATAATCTCAAAAAAATGTGTTTTGTGTTTTCTAATCAGCCTGTGACTACAATGTAGCAGAGCTGACTGTGTCATTTCTTATCTAGCGAACACCACACCGTGGGTTAATCATGACATCAGAGAGAACTGTGCCAAATGACAAATTCTGCCGTTTTGGGATAAATGAGCAGGCAAATAGGATTATAGCACGGCCATTGTGATGGTAAAGACTTATTTGATATCAAGCTTATTATCTGCGGCTGCGAGAGATTCCGTAGGCGCGGCTACATATGGAGAGCGCTCTCCACAATGGGCAGCGGCGACTCTCTTATCCTTCTTCAAGAGTTTGCAGCTGTATCAACTGTTTAATTATGAATTAGTCGATCTTAACTTATCGCTGCTCAGCAGAGCTTGGCCACCGAACGCATCCGCTGGTAATTCCCTCTGCCTAGAAACAAGATCTGTCCCCATCTATTTCCAGATGACTGCCAGCCAAAATGAAAAAAAGTGTCATCTCATAAGACAACAAACGGCGCGACTTCCATTAAAGCCGAGAGAGGTCTCCGATAATAATAAAGGAAGTAACAAGGTATCGCTTACGCATTGTATTAGTATTCCCTACTGAAGGCTACGCTTTGTCTGCACCGTCTTGCCCCGGTGGAGAACGCCTGGCATCATCTCAAGTCATTACCGTTCCATCAGCTTCCCCTCCCCTGCTGAATTCTTAAACAGCCGCTTGCATTATGGGAGATAAAGAACAGGATTTTCTCCGTACACAAAGTCTGATGAGGAAATATTACATCCCCCATCCCCCCAGGGTCTATTTATTTATCATTAAATAGCGCTGAAATTCTATTTAGCTCAATACAGTAGTAGAGGGAATCCCGTCATCCCACACTCCGATGTGTCTTAATACATTGTTAATAGTCGGGTTTTCCATTTTGCAACGAATTGCCCCGGGTTTTTGGCGCACGCGATTGGATTGTGGCACATTGACGCCGGCTTGCATGCGACAGTAATCGGGGGGCAGGCCGTCGGACAACCGGAGAGTTTCGGAATAAACACGGAATTTAAAAAACAAAATGTGTTGCAAGATCAGCACTCACATGCACCAGGAAGAAGAAGGTGAACTCCGGCGGACCTCGGCGCAGTAGCAACACCTGCGGGGAAGTTATTAGCGGGGAAGTTATTCATTTTCCGATCTGGTAAATCAATGGGGGGAAAGTCTTTCTTTTTTTTCTGAAATCAACTGGGATTTAACTGTTTTAGCTGCTCTATGATTTTTTACATATTCCCTTAAAGAGATTGTAGTTTTTGTCCTGTTCAGGAGATAACTTCCTGAAGAGTAATGGGACCAGGGCTGGATTATAGGGAAGGCTCTAAAGGCGCACATCTCAGGGCCCCCACCGCTTAACTCATAAGGGGGTCCCCACCAGCAATGTTAGACAGGAGTGAGCTGAACGTCTCTGGGAGTTATGGATGACTGCCCAATAGTACTCTAACGGATAGTGCATGCTTTTTCAGGAGGAGTACTGCATGCAGAGTGGCACCTGATCCCCCCTCCTTACCCATAGAACCGAACACTAGTTGGCTGAACTGATCGCCGTCCAAATCTTCAGTGTTACATTTAGTTCCTCAGAGATCAATGAGCAATGTGTACCACTGTCTGAGTTGCATTCAATGTGAGCTCCCACCAGATTTAGTGCCCAGGGGCCTCCACATACCTTAATCCAGCTCCACAGATCATGAGAAAGGGGGTCTGTTGTATCCCAAATAAAGAGATCAGACACTCATGTGTCTACTGCTCTATTGATCTTGGCGCCTAAACAGTCATGCAGTGAAGCCGACGCAGTCCAGCCCAATTTCATTGCATATGTGGATCCAAATAAGTGCGCAGTCATGCAGTAAAGCCAATGTAGTCCAGTCCGGTTTTACTGCATATGCGGATTCATATAAGTGTATCTTTTTATTTATAAAGAGCAATTTGGGACACTAAACCATAGTCCATAAAGACTATCCATAAAAATAAGGATAGATGATTGTGGTGGTGCAACACCTGGTCAATCAGCTGCATATTTTTTAGATTAAAGAGGACCTGTCACCCTATTGACAGCGCTGCCCAAATGTTATTTATAATCAGCTGGCGCTGACAATAAGCGCGGACGCCATGTCCGCAGCCTCTGTCAGTGCGGCGCTGCCGGAACTGTGAATAAGGGCCCCATGGCCGCAGCCACTGTCAGTGCAGTGTGGGCGCATCGCGGAGAACCGGCAGCGATTATGCAATTTATGCAATGCTGCCGGCTTCTCCTACAGGTCCCCACTGGGGCGTGGTGGGGGGTGTCGGCCGGCCCCTTCATGAATAAAGCCGACTTCCAGCGCAGGGGATACAAGGATCCAATCTTTTATTTGGTAAGAGGTCAGATCGGTTACAACTATTATGGGGGCGCATATTTGTTGGGGGTCTTTTGGGGGGTGACAGGTCCTCTTTAAGGAATAGTGATACTTGACAGCAATCTGAAGCTTCAAAAAGTCATAGCTGGCTCCCTCTGTAATGTTTCTCTCGTACACTCCACTAAGAAAGGTGAGATAACCCTGGTCAGCCACTATGCCATAGTGTGTAGCAGCTTATTGGAGGGGTACATGGTTTATGTTAAAAGATAACTTTTATAATCATAGTAGATCTCCTTATGGTAAGCCCCTTTCTGACTGCAAACAGTAGCAGGAAGCAGACAGCGCCAGTCACTGTGTAGTGGTGACACCTAGTTAGCACAGATAAGCTCCTATTTACTTGAATAGTAGCTGAGCTGCAGTTACCTGGTTTGTCCACTTTATAGAGAATAGAGCTGCCTGCTTCTTAACCCATTCCCTGTCCACTAACTCTTGCTATCCGTCACTATTATATTTGTTACTAGAGATAAAAAGACCTGCCATTCCCATCCGGGTTTGAGTTCCCCTAGTCAACCACTGCCATGGCTAGTAGCAAGGGGTGTTAATTTGCCGGATCTGCTGTTCGCCCACCAATCCAGCCACATGTCCAGGACAGGCAGCAGAACCAGAACCGGAATGGGAGGTCTGCTCGTCTCTATTTATGACCGATTTTATAGACAGGTCTAAATTTGAGCATCGTACAACAAAACTGAAATGAAAAGCAAAACTGAGTAAAAGTTTCACCAAATCCGATGACGGTCAGAAAATACGAACTTACGTGTACGCTATGTCTACTAAGCTGTAGTTACACCATTACCTATGTTGATACACATAGCAAAATATAAACCAAATTATTTTTTTTCTCTCTAACCATTAAAGAAGTCAGGCAGTAAACGGAGCACAAATATTGATGTTCTAAAAGCGGAGTATTACCAAATCTTCGCCTTCCTTTCTCTTCTTACAATGCGCCGGAGCGGTATGGGGCACATTTTCTAACATTAAAAGCATTACTGAGCAGGAGGTAAGTGGAGAGTCTGCTGGCATTATCAAGGACTGCCGGCGCAGCACGCACCTCTTGCTGGTTTCATCCTCGGTGCGCCGTATATTTTGTACCGTAGCTGCATTAAAAGCCACATGGAGGAGGAATCCGAGGAATGGCGAAACGCTCGGCTTCCTTTATTAAGAAATAAATATGGCTTGATGAAGGCTTTCAGAAGCACTTATACATCCACAAGCCCATGCATAGTACAATGAGCCGGAGCTGCAGAGAAACATTAGATTTACTCCAGAATTAATAGGGTTATATCAGAAAACAGCACTGGATTGTATGGAATAGCTGACGAGAGCAGACAAAAGATTCACCAACAGATGTAATGATATAGAAACTTAAGGTAGATCCTGTGGTAGGTGCATCTAACATATGTAAGGATAGCCCTTTTTAGGGATATTCCATTACTCCATTCTATCTTTTATAATCTTTAATCAGAGAATATGCACATTTTCTAAAGAGGCTACTGGGGCGGCCTCAGCTCTGGCTACTCCAGTCCCCAGTAGCCCCTTTAGAAAATTAGCATATTCTCTGATTAAGGATTATAAAAGATATAGTGGAGTAATGTACTATCCCTAAAAAGGGCTATCCTTACATACGTCAGATGCACCTACCACCAGATCTACCTAAATAGGTAGATCTGTGGTCGTAGATTTCCTTTAAAGGTACTGTCCAACATGGTTGCAATAGTCCAACAGTGGCGCTGCATCAGTCTACAGGAATGAACTACTGTCTGGGGCTTTCCTGGAATTTATCTCTCTTCTGTGGGCCACTGTAGAGGTTTTTGGGGGCTGCTCCGATGTTTGTGGTGGCCAGAGGTGTGGACAAGTAGTTCTTCCTGTAGGGCCAACCCCTAATACGGCTGTCTCACCTGCGTCACTAAGCCTGAGCCCGGGAGAGGTGGCTCTGCAGGTTCCCAGCATTTACTATAAAATTATGATACCATTAGCAATTACAAAGTAGCGCACAAGCCTTGAATGAATATTTCATTCAATTATTTCAATTATTTTCTAATATACAAGACAAATATTTCCATCTTGCTTCACTCTCACAGATATATTGGGGGTCATTTACTAAGGGCCGGAATTGCCCCGGGTTTTTGGCGCACACGATTGGATTGTGGCGATTCGGCGCCGGCGTGCACTCGATGGAAATCGGGGGCGTGGCCAAATGAAAATCCGACAGATTCGGAAAAACCGCTGCATTTAAAAAAAAAAGTGTCGCTGGACAAGCGCTTACCTGCACCCAGCAATGGCTCATGAACTCCGGCGGACCTCGGCGGACTTCAGCGCAGCAGCGACACCTGGTGGACGTCGGAGGAACTGCCTTAGTGAATCGCCGGAAGACCCGAATCCACCGCAGAGAACGCGCCACTGGATCACGAATGGACCGGGTAAGTAAATCTGCCCCATTGTGTAAGAAAGCAGTATGATGTGTGCTCTGTACATTATAAGAGTATGAATATGTTGGGGGCACAATGGGGTTATTTTTTAGCTCATAAACATTAAACAACAATTGAAGAATATGTTGACGTATATTTTAGCCCCAGTGGAGTCCTCCTGTGTGGATTCACCATTGGGGAAACATGATTTTGCTTTCATATGCAGAAGATTTAAAGGTCTTCTAAGACTCCTACCACAGTTCACCATATCCACCTGAACCAAAACAGAATACTTCAACCTCCCCTCTAGATCCCCTCTAGATCCCCTCTAACCCATTGGGGCAGATTTACATACCCGGTCCATTCGCCATCCCGAGGCGCTTCTTTGTGGAGGATTCTCTAAGGTAGTGCGCCCGATGTCCACCAGGTGTCGCTGCTACGCTGAAGTCCCTCGGAGTTCACTGAAGTTCACCAAGCCAGGCCGGGTGCAGTTAAGCTCGTTTTTTTTTTTTTAAATACTGCAGTTTTTCCGAATCCATCGGGTTTATTTACGGCCAGCGCCGATGCGCCAAAGCCCCGGGGCAATTCAGTGAAAATCGGCGCAAAACTGTAAAATTCGGGTGCCCCGGCGGAAAACGCGATTCGGGCCCTTAGTAAATGACCCCCATTGTCTATACTGTTAATCTACCTTCATCACCACTTCTCTACAGCCTTCTCCCCCATCCAATCCCTCAGCTTGTGACTCATAAATCTTACATGTGACATAAAAGACCATTCATAACCTTTACACTTCATATGCCTCTGACCTAATCTCCCACAAGTTTCTCTGACCTTCTCCACTTATCTGATACTCTCACCATAATCTCCTAGATGTCTCGTTGTTTGTTTGTTCCTCTTCCATACTTTACAACTTGTCATCACCCCAACAAATCAGACTGAGCTCCATGAATGAAATTTACTAAAGAAACACAAAACCCCAACTCAACAGGGTTGCTACAATCTACAGTAACCCTGCTTAAATTGTAAGCCCTCATAGATCAGGTCCTCAGTTCCCCTTGTGGGTCCAGTCCTGTGACACCATGAATTCATCTGTAGCTGATTTATTTTACTTGCATTGCGCTTGATTTTGTAAACTTTGCAATATGGAATCCATTAATAGTGGTCAACCTACCTCAAGAGCACTGTAGAGCGCTACCTTATCTGGTGTACCCCCAACCAAGCCCTTCATACCTATCCTCTATCAATATATCCAATGATGATAAGCACGGGATGAACAGCTTTTGGAAAAAGCTGGTCCATCTCCATCATCCATGACTCTACTTGGGGCCACCATAAGAGCATCACCTTGTGCGTTGAGATCCCATTTCTCCGAACATGAGAACAACACTTTGCCAGAGGGTCAACATTATATCAGGGAGGAGACAAGATGCAGAAGACCTAATGTACAGTTCTGCCCCAGGCCACTTGGATTCCCAGAAGAATATTCATACAACATCCAGTTTTTGCCCAGGATATTTATACAATATCTTTACAGTCTTGAACAAGTAATTGGTTAAATTTATTCTGTCAGGTATAAACCGGTCCCCTCTAAAACGTGTCCAGTGTCCCCGGCAAGAGGATTCATTGGTACATAACTTCTTACTTAGCGGGGTCCCTGGTGGCTCCGCAGCTGCAGCTGTGTATGTCCTGGATGGTGTAAGCAGCTCTTGAGTCGGAGACCCTTGCCGCACTGGTCCCAGTCTCATAAATCCTCGCAGCAGCTGCAGCCTTCCTAGTCTCACCCCTGCCAGCTCTGCCAGCCACAGGGCACACTTATATACCCCCTACTGTGAGATATACTTATAGGCAGGGGATTCTTTAAAATTAATCAATGGGGTCTCCTAAGCAGGACCCCAACCTCCTAAACTAGAATCTCCTAAAGGAGTCAAGGTGTTATCTGATCTAGAGGACCCCTTTAAGGAATTATTCTAGAATGTGGAAAGCTCCTATACTTAGATGACCCAATTTGCATCTTTCTGAACCAGAGGTTGGCGCTGCATCAGTGAATGAGCTAATCGGAGTGGCACCCATGGGCATCACTACCAGGGTAGTAGCATTGCAGCTACTAAGGGGGGAAATCCCCAGTCCAACATTTAGTGATTACTATGGACAATAAAAAGAGGTTATTATTTATACTTATTGTACACAGCCTTATCTTACTTATTCCCCCTACTGTGTGCATTACTGCAGTTATTCTGTATTATTCCTCTGCTCCACTGCTCCTGAGATATGCAGCACGGTGGCTCAGTGTTTACATTACAGCCTTACTGCGCTGGGATCCTGGGTTCAAGTCCTATCCAGGTCAACATCTGCAAAGAGTTTGTATGTTCTCTCCATGTTTGTGTGAGTTTCCTCCAGGTTCTCTGGTTTTCTCCAGTTTCCTCCCACACTCCAAAAACATACTGATAGGTTGATTAGATTGTGAGCCCCATTGTGGACAGGGACTGATTTGGTAAGCTCTGTGTGCGCTGTATAAATAAAGGAATTCTAAAATTATTATTGTGTGTGACATTATTATACAGAACTAATTACTATACCTATGCTGTAATGTCATAGTGTTTTTCGGTGACCTCTTGTAAATGTTATTTCTGTCCTGTCTACCCCTGTCCATGGTATCTCAGCTGAAACTGATCCTCTTCCCATAACCTGACATCCAAATGCAAAATCTGATACCGAAATGTGACAGAGGGATCCCCTTAGGCTTTAGAGCCTGAATTCGACTACAACTAATGCACCACTTGTAGACATCTACTCTATGCCCATGCTCTCTCTCTGGGTATCTGATAGAGGGTCAGATCAAAATTCAATAACTGGAGACAGATCCTCCCCGACGCTCTCTGTCCACATATGTAAGGGATCCAATGGTCTATATACTACACCTCTCCCCTATGGGTTTCCATATGTACAGATGTAGTAAACCTTACATTACAAGTGTCAAGTAAAACCGATCTGCATCTCTAGTAGCCGTTCCCATCATTGATGGTGAATGTACATAGGGGATAGAAGCCGAGCAGAGGCTCTCCATAGCTATGAAGACAAATAAGGAGTAAATGAAGACGTACAATATGAAGACATAACACGAGCAGCCGCACTACCTGGAAAGATAAAAAGTAAAGAGGAAGAAGGATGGCAACAGATGGCGCACGAGGAAGGATCCCACCTGTTTCCTGATACAATGTAATTAAATCTAAAAGTCTTCTCCGAGCCGGAGATTTATGTCTCCCATAGAAAACACCATGGGATCATATGCTGGATATCCACACCTTGTCCACTCTCGTAGCAGAGCTGAGAATATCACTTAACTCTTTGGGGAGGAACGTGGTGATTTACATATTATGCCGATGCCTGAGGAGTAGCAGTAGATGAGTAGATTTGGGTAGAAAAGTATTTCCTCTATAGATACATCCAAATGTAATATGAAGAGCACTACAGCCTAGTTTACCAAGCACAGCGCCCTCCATAGTATAGTGGCAATGCTCCGCATTGCAGTGCAGCCCAATAATTTCAAAAGAGCCAATATGAGGCAATATGACGATTAGATGCGACATCACATCTTAAGCAGACTCCCCCTTTAAATGGCTTGTATCGAGTTGTGCCAAGACAATAGAACTGGTGACTTTATGTAAATTTGCAACCCAAATTGGGACGGCGTAAAAAAAAAAGAAAGGACACACCCATCTAAAAAAGGACATATTGGGGCAGATTTACCAGGGTTTCTACACCTGAAATTTGGCACACAAGCCCTGAAATAGGACATAGTCCTGGCACACAGCCATGAATGATGCCTACTTCTTATGAATGTATCCCATTGTGTTGAATATTAGGAAATTGTTTTGATTTCCACACAAACTTCTGAACTGCTGTACAAATAAAGGGGAGACAAACTTAGTAAAATGTGTCATATTTCTGACCCCCCAGAAAATGCTGTTTATTCACTAATGCTCTCTAACAAATGTCTGTGGCCGTGTTCCTTAGTTCACTTGAAATGTCAACACAATGTTAACACATGCATTAACATTGAGTGAACATCGTGTTTAGTAAACGTAAATGTTGACAGCAATGTAAAGGATGTGTCCCTTCTGCCTGCTTTCAGTCTGCGCTTTAGAGGACCTTCAAAGGTCCTGAACATGCGTATTAAGAGCAGGAACAGATGTATAAAGATTTCATGGGTGAAGGCGCTTCTCAGTATTTGGTGGGTGGTATGGGTGCCCATGGGTTCCCTAGAAGGCTTTGGCCCCGGGCTGCCTAATCCACTACTGCCTGAGACCTTCACATAACATCTGCAGCTATACTGAGACACATTACCTATAGATGAATTTCCTTATGGATTATTATATCTTGGGCAGTATAAGACCATCTAGCCTGACTGTGCTCTGCCTCACTGTCATAAAGGCCATACAGCAATTTCCATCTGACTCATTATTGAGTCCAAGCTGCCCGTAGGCACAAGCCTCATGTACCTAATGAGAAATCTGGACCAATTACAAACTTAGCTCTGCTGCACCGGCTAATGTGGTAAATCCCAATGGTCATTAGTCACAGGAGACATAATACAGAACAAACAAACCACTGGAAACACTTTTCCACCGCTGTGAGAAATGGTCTGAATGTAATAAATGCAGGATTTTGGAATCTATTCGAGCGGCTCTTGCCTTTTTTTCTGCGCTAAATAGCTTATTGATCTATTTAAACATTCATTTTTATTGCTCATATACAGCAGTTATCAGAGCCCTGAGTCTGTGCGGAGACTCATCTGTCAGAACTGGTAACCACTATACGGATGGATCGTAAAGCACCCACAGTAACTGGATGGCGGTAAAGAATGATACAGGCTAAAAAATAGTTTTTACTTTAACGATGTGTCCACCTTACCGATAAGGACTGTAATTCTCACATGATCAATTTGTCATTGTCGTCATTGGGACCTGATAGAAATATGGAAAACCCTTACAGGGAAAAAGAACAAATATCTGCCAGGCTCCCTGGTTTCTCTGATACTTCAGAGAAGTTCCTTGAGGTCATGGGACCCACTTCACCCAACGAGTGTCCACATCAGACAACCGGAAGTCACTACCTCTGTCGTTTTCAAGGGGAATTAATTCCGGTGTTGTTCCCCGTTTGAAGGAGGCCACTTATTGTCTGAAGTGGGTCCCAGTCAGAACTTGTGGTCAAGTAAAGTTAGGGGAAGACCAACATAGCACGGCCTGGAAAAGAAGAACGGTCTGTAAAGTAGGGAGCATGGTTCAGGGAGTGGGAGTTGACAAGGGGAGGTGAAGAGGACCATTAAGCACCTGCCATTTTGCCAAATAACAGAGAGGAGTCCCATCCACTCACCTTATTTTGGCTGGGTGAAGGCTTTTGGGTTTATTTGTCATAGCAGCTTGGCAGAGCAGGTCCTTAGAGTTGATGGAATTGGCTTTGGAGGAAAACATGGATAGTTTCCCTATCAAAAATTTGAGATATTCTCATTGGGTCTGGAGTTGTGGTTGGTGGTGCCCCGGGGAGTAGATAAAATTGTAAAATACTATCTGGTGCTCCTGAACCTGGGGTGGTGGTTTGGGGGCAATTAATGTGCAGGCAGATTAGGAGCACTGAAATTTTTGTAGCTCCAAGGATCTCCTCCCAGATTATCTCTGTGTTTTATAACAGAGTTTATTAAAATTGTTTGTTAACTTGTATGTTGAAGGGGTTGTCTGATTCTTTATAAAATTCTGGAGGCATCTGGGGAGGGATTTAACCTACCTGTATTCCAATCCTTCGCACTGCCGCCTCGCCAGTCAGCGCTGTATCATGCGCAGAGAAATAGGGACAAGTGGGTATGGCAGACCATCTCAGTTGGAAGCTAACCTCAGCAAAGCTTCTGCGTCCCTGTAAACAAAAAGGGGCATGGACCATGGAGACAGCAGCACAGGACACCAAGAGTGACGAAGGGCAACCCCTTTAATAAATATATAGCTGCTGTGACCATTTTATTCCAAGCATCCTTGTCTGTGTATTTATTCAAGGGTAAGTTTTTAAAGAGTTGGTGGAATGGTCAATGCCGTAGGGGGTCATGAAGGTCAGTGAACGCTAGTGACAGTACTGGCGTCAGGAGCAGCCTGAAAAACTGGAAGAGCTCAAGCGATGCATGAATTAAGAACCCGCGCCGGGTAGGTATGTCTTCTGTGTATTCTATCTTATGGACCCAGCACTCCAGGAAAATTTCTTGAAAACCTCTTTAAAGCTGCTCCTGTCATACTACTCAAATCAAAATCATTTGAGAAGAAAAAGTAAGGAAAGACACATCTGCATGTTACTATCGAGGAATCCTGGAAAAAGTATTTGGGGGTCACAGGACCCATTGCAGGACCCAGCAGCTTCTAATGGTCATCCATGCAATACAAAGATGGCTGTAGACCACCAAAAAGGAAGATGCCAAACACTGGACATCTACTATGACCCCTATATAAACCAAAAGACACACTCAGCTCTGCTACACCCGCAGTGTATTTTTGTCTGATGCGAGTGAAAGCAGCATTTTAGATTTTTAAACACAATTTTTTGCAGCCACAAGACCCTGCTGGGATCATTAAAAAAACATTGGGTCCCTGTGCCAGGCCACCGTGCAGACTGTGGAGAGCAGTAGTTCCTAAGCGCCCAACTAATGAATGTAATAAAACTTTTTTATGGTAATTTTGGCTGCGATCTAACGCTTGATTAAAACTGACTTGACCATTGTAACTTGTAGAAGTCTTAATTATTTGCTTTTGTTGTGAACTTACAAGTCATTTTATTAGCTCGGCTTATTAATAGCATTTTCTATAAGCAATGAGTATGCAGAACGGGGAAAACTGCCCATAAACAGCACAAAATATCCTCATAGCAAGGATCCAGGCAAGAAAAAAGTGGTTTCAGTAATATACAGTGGTGTATAGATCTCCCCCTGCAGAGGGCTGGGGTTAGTTATCTCCAGAGGACTGAGCCCCAATGTACCATATGCACCAGGCCGCCAACTATAAGGTATTATTTATGGTACTGGAGACTTATGGGCTCTAAGGCTCTTGGGACTGGATGCACCCCCTTAAGTTACACCCCTGATCTCCATGTTCATTATGGGACTGCAGTTGCCTTGAGACACAATTATGTCACATCCTAAAGAGGTTACACCTCTTAAAGGGGTGTTCCAGGATTTTGATGGTGGTGTCAACTGGGGTTCCTCTTGGGGGCTCACCCTTCATCACCCTTCAGGGAGTATCCTTCAATATAATGGTGTTCAGCATTGATCCCATTGGAGGATACTCTACTCTACAGGTTAACTGCCGTGATTGGTACCAGCACTGACCATGACAGTAACAGGCGGGTGTCAGCTGTACTATACAGCCGACACCCGCTGTGTATGGAGAGAGCTCAGCCTGTGAGCTCTCGCCAAACAGCCCCCGCAGCACCAGGATGTAATTGTACATCCTGGTGTGCAAAGGTGTTAATAGATGTATATTGGTAAATTACTTAATATCCTGCCCCCCAAACTTACACACACATTACAAAAAACATGGCCAACCCCTTTAACTATAAACAGGACATGAGACTGATGTGACATCACATCAGAGCTGGTAGTGGTATAGAGAGTATAGAGATAGTATAGGTCATTGCCATCCTGGGTGCTATAATTACAAGCCTATAAAACCTGGTACATGGTAATGGAAAGCAGAACCTCAGGCACTTTGCTCTTGTGAAGTGTCCTCATTTCGGGGGAAGAGTTCCTGAGACCTTGCCGCGGAGCAGATGTGTGATTTAATAGATGCATAATTGCAAGGCTAAAAGGTATATTGTGTGCAGTGTGACCTCACCCCGATGCAGCACCGTACAATAGAGATCACACACATCAAACTAATGCTCCAGTTTTACCTTTACACATATCTTATATTATTTTACAATATCCACTGGAAGTACAAATCCTACTGATCTCTTATGTTAGTTATGACCATAACTGGGAAACTGGTGGTTCTGCTGTGGGGTCCAGGTTTTGGACACCAACTGATTTGATACTGATGATCTATCTAGAGGAAAATATGTTTACTTGCGGCTCTGTCCATAACATTCAACAACTGATAGGTGGAACAGGATATGGGTTAATATATTGTTAGTTGAGGTCCAGCCATCTGGTCCCTGATCCCACTAATGCATGGAGCATGAGGTCAGGGGCAGTGCAATTACTTGACCTGTTGCTCAACCCTCTTTCATCTAGTGGCAGTGCACGTCCTTGACCTGTTACTCGACTCCTTTTGATCTAGGGGCAGTTCACATTCTCAAGCTATTGCTTGACTCCTTTTCAGGTAGTGGCAGTGCACATCCTCGACCTGTGGCTTGACTCTTTTGGATTTAACGTCAGTGTACGTCTCCCCAACCTGTGTACTTTCCATCTAGTTAGTGGCAGTGCATGTCCTAGACCTGTTGCTAGACTACTTTCCATCTTGTGGCAGAGCATGTCCTAAACCTGTTGCTCGACTCCTTTCCTTCTAGTGGCAGTGCACATCCTTGACCTGTTACTCAATTCCTTTCCATCTAGTGGCATTTCCATCTAGTGCAAGGTCACTTCCTCGAACCTGTTGCTCGACTCCTTTCCATCTAGTGGCAGTGCACATCCTTGACCTGTTACTCAATTCCTTTCCATCTAGTGGCAGTGCACGTCCTCGACCTGTTGCTCAACCTCCTTTCATCTAATGGTCCACCTTTCAACATTATATCTTGAGAGAACCCCCTTCAGCTATACACCAGCCATTGCTGGCTTACATCTCCTATATGACAGTACACAGCCTATCCATCTCTCCACAGCTCTTTCATTACATCCCTACATGATCACTCTCTAGACTTATAGCATATCCCTTCCTGTCACATTTTTGATTCATGCCTATCCCAGAAAGCCATTGACCTGTCCGTATTAGCGGCAGAACAGCCGTAGCCGGTAACAGAACAGGTCTGCGCCAAGGTTTTCCCGGAATAAAAGGTTATAATGTGCGAGGCTATAAGAAATGTATAGTCCGAAGAGAACATTTTCACTCAATCAATCAATACAAGCGAGCGGTGACAATGGACTGTCGGCCATTCATCTTCAGCATCATCACTCACGGAGGACAGCTGTCTGTCTAATTGTATCAGCAGCCAAGTCTGGAGATAATGGGATACAGCACCGGAGCTGCACTGCGTCTTGTGCTGACCAGCTATATACTGATAGCGTATAATGCTCACTGACCGGGGGTGGTGGAGGGGGGGAGGCGATGCCAGATAAGTAGATAAAAAGCATATAACAGACAATATTATACCTAATAGAGATCTGCATGGTCTGGCAATTCAATCTACACAGAAATAAGGGAATGCCACTGGGAAAATCAGACTGGAGCCTGGATCTTCATACCAAGCCTTACCACTCATGATAGAAGACCTTGGCATGTGTTGTATCACTGCTGCACTGCGCAAAATTCGGCACTGAAGTGGGCGTTCTGGGGCTCAGTCGGACCGCGGGACAGATTTAACATGCAAAGTGTGATAGAAAAGTGGCGCACTCCTCATGTTAAAAGGTGCAACAAAACAATTTGGCGCACTCTGTCGGAGCAGTGCAAAATTCATGAAAAACAGGCATCACAATTCATAAATCTGTCACAGGGCACTGCACATAGCACAGTTTGCACAGTTTTTAGTAAATGTGCCCCAATTTGCTCAAATATCCATATTCGCAAGTCAAAATTTTGTATTATGGTTGACGGTACACTAGCAATACCTTTGGATGCTTGTGCGTATGTTCTTAATGGGAGTAGAGGCTAAGTTGAAAGTTCTATCTTTCCTTAAAGCAGCGACCTGTGGGTCGGGACCCCTCTGGGGGTCAACGGCCCTTTCACAGGGGTCTCCCAACAGGGCAGAGTGCTTGCCTCCACATGGGGCTGCAGAGCAAGGGAGCTTTCAGCTCTCCACAGCTCTCCATGTGTTGCAAGGACATGATCCGTTTTATAGATGTGGCGTCAGGCGATGTTTGATGACGCTTCCACCCGTGCCGTGTCAGAGGCTGCAGCGACCTATGACAAGAAATGAATGGGGGTCACTACAACAAGAGGAACTGTATAAAAGGGTCACAACATGAGGACGGTTGAGAACCACTGCCTTATAGGGATCTTACTACCTCACAAATTATTAGAATTTAGTGGTAGCATGTTTTAGAAAAATGTGCTATTCTTTCAAAATGTCTTTTTGCCATCCATACAGCTAACAAATTCCCATTTTATGCTAATAAGGCAGTCGGTGCACTTAAAGGAATTCTACCACTTTGAAAATCCCTATTTAAACGAGCCATACCTCCTTGTAGCTGTCTGTTCCCTGGTGCAGGATCGATTCTTGATTATCCACAAAACCTTGTGGTTTCTGAATACAAAAGTTTTTTATGTGTATGTTACATAGGGAGCTCCAGCACCGTATTTGCATCTAATCATGCACGCCTCCTGCGTGCTGTGTAATCTACCCACTCCCTCCCATTCCACAGTTCCCAAGAGCCTATGAGGTCACCTGACTCTTGGAAACTTTCACATTTAAAAATCTATTTTCATTCAGGAAGCACAAGGGTTTTTTTTATAATCAAGAATAGATCTTGCATCAGGATGTAGTCAGCTAGAAGAAGGTATACTTAGTTTAAATAGGGATTTTCATAGCGGCAGATTTCCTTTAAAGCATATTATTAGCACTTATTCCTGCTTGGACCACTACCCCTCCATAAGGTTAGCAGCAGATTTGATTTGTAAGAAGTATGGGACAATACTAGGAGAAGAGGTAAGGGATTTAGGCAGGAATAACAGTGCTCCAAGGGCAGAGAACACTATTTAGTGCACCAACTGCCTTATTAACATACTCATCAAGCTGAGAATATCATGGATATAGGATATATATTGGAGACCACAGAGCATTTCTCTACAACTCTTGGCGAACTAGTAGAATCCCTTTAATCTGTAGGGAAGAGGTTGGAGCACACAATGGGGGTCATTTACTAAGGGCCCGATTCGCGTTTTCCTGACGTGTTACCCAAATATTTCCGATTTGCGCCGATTTCCCCTGAATTGCCCCCTTGGCGCACGCGATCAGATTGTGGCGCATCGGCGCTGGCATGCACGCGACGGAAATCGGGGGGCGTGGCCGAACGAAAACCCGATGGATTCGGAAAAACCGCCGCATTTAAAACAAAAAATCTGTCGCAGAGCTTGAACTTACCTTCACTCAGCCCGGCTCGGTGAACTCCAGTGCGTTCCGATGCTTTTCAGGGCAGCAGCGCCACCTGGTGGACGGCGGAGGAACTACTTTAATAAATCCCGGCCGGGCCCGAATCCAGCTCAGAGAACGCGCCGCTGGATCGCGAATGGACCGGGTAAGTAAATCTGCCCCAATGATTTCAGATATAGTATTTGATGTGATATGATTAGAGATGAGCGAGCACTAAAATGCTCGGGTGCTCGTTACTCGAGCCGAACATTTCCTGATGCTCGAGTGCTCGTTTTGAGTAACGAGCCCCATTGAAATCAATGGGAGACCCGAGCATTTTTCAGTAAAATTATAAACTGAACGAGCACAGTGAAAGAACACAGTGCAGAACAGATTGCAGATGTTCGGGAACATCTGCGATCTGTTCCGGAGACACGCGTGCAGAACGGTGTTCTCTGCAATCGAGGGTCTTCTCCCACGATTGCTTAGTTTGGTTGGTGAGCCAGGTCGATCTGCAATCTATTCTGCGCTGTGTTATTTCACTGTTTTCTTCAATTAAATGATTAAATTAAATGTTTTAATTGTATTTTTTTACTGTTCTTCACTTCTTTTTTTTTAATTAAATGCTCATTATCGAGCAGGGCAAATACTCGTCCGAGCAACAAGCCGGTCCGAGTATGCTAATACTCGACCGAGCATCAAGCTCGGAGGAGTATACTCGCTCATCACTAGATATGATAAAATTTGTAGGCAATGACTGCGCTGCTCTAATCTGGATGGACATGTTGTGTATCTGCGGATCTGGAAGCTCTTGGCCTCATGACACTTCTGTCTTCTGTTTCTCCCATATTCGAGTTTTGTCTGCTACATATGTAATAGATGTCGGGTGATAATAATAATTATAATTCCTTTATTTATATATATAACGACTACAGATTACACAGCGCTGCACAAAGCATGGCAAATTGGTCCATGTCCCCAATGGGTCTTACAATCTAAACAACCTAACAGAATGTTTTGGAGTGTGGGAGGAAACCGGAGGAAACCCATGCGAACATGGAGAGAACATACAAACTCTAGGTCTAATTAGGGTATCACGCTGCTCTGAATATACTCCATGTGGCTTATAGATAAGTGTAATTTGCTCAGTCTGTGTAGATGTCAGTCCATACTGTAGTTTTTGCATTAGATTCAAGAGCCAGAATAAAATAATATAACTCTTCTACATTGCATAGACCATAGAAAGAACTTTGTTTTTTCTTTACTCTACCATTCATTTAAGGGGGGGTCTCCTAAAATATCTATTGAATGGGGTGGGACGTGAATGCCTGGAGAGCCACCTCTGTTTCCCTAATACAATGACTACATCCCTCATTTCGTAGAGTTGGCGTCTAATCACATAATAGTATTTTACCAACCTGCAAAACCTACAATTTCCCCTAGAAAAAGGGCACTATGTGCAGACAATATAATTACCGGGGGGAATTTCTATCATTTTAGAAATAGTGGGTTTTTATTCTAATGTAAAATTGTAAGGCGGAATTTTATTCTTTACGGAACGTAAGCGCGAAACGGCGAGAAGGAATCCAGGCCCAGAAGCTTCTGCCAAGCGCAAGGCCATAATAGAAGATAGTGTTGCAAGCGTTCAACGTGGCACCGGTGCCCAATGCCTGAGGATACAAAGGCCTTCCTATCCATAAGGTGCGGGCTGAATCCTCTCCAGCTCCCCCAGAATCCTCTTCTTTCTAAAAGCAGCGATTGGCAAGCGGCAACTCTCTGGTTATTCATTAAATTCCCCTAAATTTGAAGATTTTCTTGGTTATAAAGTGGCTGGGAGAGCCAGGCGTAATCTCATTAAAAAGCTGAGCAGGGTGGCTATAATTCAGCTGGCTGTTCCCATTGCATCCTCTGTCATACTGACCCCCATGACCTGGACTGTCTTCAGCTATGCGGCTGATATCTTATACAAATTCCAGTAAGCCATTAAAGAAAATCTCACTCGCATATATTATGGTCTGGAAGCTGTAGCCGCCCGTCACTTCCTTGGCACGGAGGCGTGCTGGGATGGCATAAGGGTGCTTTAGCTGGATGCTGCGCTGGGTATGGGGACTGCCAAGTTACAAATGTAATTCATTTCGGGAGCCTGCAGTGTAGAGGAGGGTCTGAATAGCAGCAAGAATTAGTGAAATGACAAATCGGAAATAGCACGACACAACGGGCGCCAAACAACGAACGCTTAGGCCATAGCTCAATACACTAAGTGTCGAAATATGGATTGTAAAGATGGGCTACAAGGATATGTCGGAAGCATAACACAATGCAGCAATAGACTCTCACTATATTGTAGTAAACCTACAGTATATATACAGTATATGGATGGAATTGCAACTTTTTCACTGCTTGTATGCCATAAAACTGGTGTGAAAGCCATGATAAATTCCCCATATAAGATTAGCTCCTTCTGCTCTATAACATGCTAACTACTGACACTAGTTTTAATCTGCTCCATTTCTCCTAGTCTGTTACATACTCCCTGCAGATTATACAATGATATAAAATTATACAATATTCTCAGCTTCTCCTGCTGATTGAACTACATTCTACTCAGCTCCTCCTGCTCTATGACATGCTGCCTGCAGATAGAACACTATGGGGCAGATTTACTTACCCGGTCCATTGACGATCCAGCGGCGCGTTCTCTGCGGTGGATTCGGGTCTTCCGGCGATTCACTGAGGCAGTTCCTCCGACGCCCACCAGGTGTCGCTGCTGCGCTGAAGTCCGCCGAGGTCCGCCGGAGTTCACAATCCTATTCCTGGTGAAGGTAAGCGCGTGTCCAGCGACACTTTTTTTTTAAAAATGCGGCGTTTTCTCCGGATTCGGTTTTCGTTCGGCCACGCCCCCGATTTACGCCGCATGCATGCCGGCGCTGATGCGCCACAATCCGATCGCGTGCGCCCAAAACCCGGGGCAATTGAGGGAAAATCGGCGCAAATCGGAAATATTTGGGTAAAACGTCGGGAAACCGCGAATCGGGCCCTTAGTAAACGACCCCCTATGTTCATTCTACTCAGCTCCTCCTGCTCTATAACATGCTGCCTGTAGATTATACAATGAGTACAATAGTTTCAGCTCCTCCTGCTCTATTACATGCTGCCTGCAAATTGGACAATGACTACATTCTACTCAGCTCCTCCTGCTCTATTACATGCTGCCTGCAAATTGGACAATGACTACATTCTACTCAGCTCCTCCTGCTCTATAACATGCTACCTGCAGATAGGACACTATGGACATTCTACTCAGCTCCTACTGCTCTATAAAATGCTGCCTGCAGATTGGACACTATGTAAAATCTACTCATCTCCTCCTGCTCTATAACCAGCGTCAGACTGGGATACCTTGGGCCCACCAGTAAAATCTAATCCTGGGGCCCACCACAGCTATAAGTTTGTTACATAATCTATTAATGTAATCATATAAATACATAGGATAGTTGAGCTGCTCTATGCTAAATATATGTATAAATGACAGAAAGGGAACCTTGTCCAGCACTTCTTATGCAGGGCCTTGGGGCCCACCTAACTCAAGGGCCCGCTGATAGATCCACCTGTTCACCTGTGGGCCAGTCCGAGCTTGTCTATAACATGCTGCCTGCAGTTAGGACACTATGTAAAATTTGCTCAGTGCCTCCTGCTCTATAACAGGCTGTCTGCATATTGGACAATGATAACAATCTGCTCAGCTACCACTGCTCTATAACATGCTGTCTGGATATAAGAAACTTTGAAGAACCTTCTAAGCTGCTCCTTTAATATAACATTCTACCTGTAGACAGGAATTTATTTACAGTCTGTCAAGCTCATGCTACTTTATAACATGCTGCTTTCAGATATGGCACTATGTACAATCTGCTCTATCTATCTATCTATCTATCTATCTATCTATCTCATATCTATCTATCTATCTATCTATCTATCTATCTATCTATCTATCTATCCTATCTATCTATCTATCTATCTCATATCTAACTATCTATCTATCTATCTATCTATCTATCTATCTATCTACTAGACACCTGTACCAAGCAGAGAATAGTAAAGGTGAGGGACCCTACCACTAGGCATCTGTACCAAGCAGAGAATAGTAAAGGTGAGGGACCCTCCCCCTAGACATCTGTACCAAGCAGAGAATAATTAAGTTGAGGGACCCTCCCACTAGGCATCTGTACCAAGCAGGGAATAGTAAAGATGATTGATCCGCCCACCAGGAACATGCACCAAGTAAAGAATAAAAAAGGATATGGACTATTCTGCTAGGAACCTGTACCGAGCAGACAATAGTTATGTAGAAGGAGCCTCCCCTACATACTGTTATAATGATGTGCACTGGACCTCATAGTTTATAGCTAAGGCGTTATGGTATCTAAAGACAAGTACAATGGGCTCATGGCTTTTCCACAAAGAGCTTTGCATGTTGGAATAATTGTATATTCAGCACTTTCTTTATTTGTCATGTTCTGGCTTCATAATTAACCCTCGTCAGCATGTGATGAAAATGGGTTTTGTATGTTTGTTCTTTGAGACATCATGGAAGTCACAGGTCAAGGGACGTATTATCTGCAAACAAAAGCCTCAATTCATTAAGTCCTTCACCAGGGGACACCTCCATAAGCAATGTCTTACATCCTTCTTCATTATATTCCAAAGGTCAGTAGCCAATTGTCTCCACTTACCCTGGACCTGTCACATAGGCATCAAACATGATAACAAATCACACAGCTGTATGGTAGTCCTGTACCATATAGACTATGAATTCTCTCCAGCTCTGCTACATCTGTATGTTCTCACCTCCTCGTGCGTCAGGGAGGAATCCATCACCTGACACAACGAGGGATTCCTGCACTCTCAAGCTATTTTAGTTGGCTCTGTGGGGGCCCTTTAGCAGTTTTCTCTCGCAGAGGGAGACCAGACATAATCAATTTCTCTCTATGAGCCACCAAGGTGCAAGACGTGCTGTGACTATTACATAGCTCGACCTTAGGACTGAGTGTAGACAAAGTGGATTGAACTCTATCTATCTATCTATCTATCTATCTATCTATCTATCTATCTATCTATCTATCTATCATCTATTTACTGTATCCACCCATACGTCCCAGTCAATGAGTGAACAGAGAAGTATATATTTGCTTCTTAAAGGCTTGTCAGAAGGACTCATTTTGGAATATACCAGGTCAATGGAGACGTATACATGTTTGGTGAATGTGCTAGTTTTTTTCCTCCAGACATAACTTTTATCCCTACAAGTTAAACCCCCAATGTCACAAAAAGGGGATTCCACAAGCCTCCTACGTGGTGCTGCATATACTTAGACACTGCTGCCATTTATCCTATATGTGTACAAATTCTCCATTCATGCAGGGGATTTGAGGACCTACAGGGTGTTTCTGGGGGTCCAAATGGTTGCAAGTCCAAAAATCATACCCTTATAGGGCAATGGCCTAATTTAAAGGGGTTTGCCCATGAAAGAAAGTTCTCAAATCTGAACCCCCTAGTGATATTTACACAATAAAGATCATTTATAACCCCCTTACTTTTCAATTTTACTCAGTTTTATTGCTGTTTAGCTCCTACTACTCAGTGAGGGTCAGTGTAAGATTCCAGAGTGTGGGTGGGGTCTTTCTAAGCAGACACTTCATGATTCCTCTGTGCTATGAGATGCTGCGTGCTGACAATGTGCTTAGATTATCAGGGTACAGTTTTACAGACACTTTCATATAGCTTCTGAACATTCTACTAGTCGAAAAAGAGATATGAAATAGATCAGAAACGAGATGCATATAACACATAATGACACACTTCAGCTTTGCTACATCTGAGCTATAACAAACATTGGGCCACATTTATCACTTTTGTGCGCCTAAGTGTAGTAGTTGCGCCTAAATTCGGGCGCACTGTTTTGCCAGAATTATCACAAGCTACAACCATCTGTGATAAGTATATTTTCTGCATCTTATTAATCACTTTACTTTAACACAGTTTAGGCGCAGTTTAGGCGCAATGTTAGATTCGGGCACTTACATGTCATCCTGCTACAAGCTCCTCTCTGCTTCTCCCACATCCCAGAATGAAGATAACACTCACAGCAGCACCCAGGTGTGTGACACCCTGCACCCAGTGACCTCCTCAGCAGTGGCTTCTCCTGGAGGGGATCCCCCAGTGCTGGTCTCTTGCTGCACCCCTGTAATTCTGCACAATATCCCCCTCAGACACTGTGCAGAATTACATGGGGGACACTTGTATGTCGTATCTGCAAACTTCTGCAAGCTTCTGCAAACTTGTGCAAACTTCTCTTGCTCTTGCTGTGAGCTCAGCGTTTTGCAGAATATTTTGTAAATAGAAGGTGATGAACTGTAAATAGAGTCTGCAGCTCCTGTCTGTAATGTATCTAATGTATCTATTATATGTTCCAGTGTCTGTAATGTATCTAATGTATCTATTATGTGTTCTAGTGTCTGCAGTGTATCTAATGTATCTATTATATGTTCTAGTGTCTGTAATGTATCTAATGTATCTATTATATGCTCCAGTGTCTGGCTGAGCTCTGCTGCTAGAAATGAGCTGTTCTGCAAAGGGGCTCAGTGCTTTCCTCTCAGATAACGCCACCTTCGGGCTGGAGTGTTTTTGCGCCCGTTTTTGCGCCTAAATGCAAAAGTCGCACGTGATGAATATCATTAGGCGCAGCAAAACATCTGAAATTGAACGATAGATGAGGGAAAGGTGGTTATTTTAGCTGCGCGGCTAATTTGACGTTTAATCGCAAAAATGGCGCAAAAACGGTGCGCCTAAACGAAAAGGCGCAAAAACAACAGAAAAAACAAGTGATAAATGTGGCCCATTGTCAGCCCTGCTACATCTGAGCTATAACACATACAGAGTGCCTCCCTCCCCCCAGACAAAGACTTTATCTTGCCTCTGACTCGTAGAGTAAATCAATGCACACCGCTGCTGGCCAGCAGAAAGTGTCTGTGTATGAGCACATCTGGTAATGGAGGGGGCAGACAGCACACTGCATCGTGCAGACAGGAGAAGCTTTTCATGAGAAGAATCTGCTCTGCCGGCCATAGACGATAGAAGATTTCCGGTCAGATCTTGGGGCAACCAAATTGTGTACACAAGGACTGATAGAGACAGGTGGAATTATATCTGTTAAATGTTGTATTTTTGTTAATAACAGTGAATTAGAGAATGTGTTATTTTGCTATCCTGAGTATATTTAAGAATCTTGTCCTTGTGGGAATACCCCTTTAAAGCTGACGGCCCGCAGTGCAAATGTGTACCAGGCCCCTAATTTTCATGTATTGTTTATAGTACTTCTCATATAGGAAAGGTACACCATATGGACCCCCTAGACCTCTTGGTTCCGGGTTGCAACCGCAAACTCTGCACCTTTTCAAGTTATGCCCCTGTTAAAGGGGTTGTCCACTTTCAGAAAATAATTTATATGGTTTGAGTAAGGAAAAGTTATGCAATATTCCAATATATTTTCTGTATCGATTCCTCACAGTTTTCTAAAACTCTGCTTGCTGCCCTGTAAAAGAAAGCTTCTAGGTTTACTTCCAGTGGGCAGAATTCTGTCCATGGACCTGTGATGTCACACAGTGTGATCACATGACAATGGACAGTTTTCAGTCCACTGGAAGTAAACAGAGACACTTTCTTTTACAGGGCAGCAAGCAGAGATCTAGAAAACCGCAAGGAATTGATACAGAAAATATATTGGAAAATTGTATAACATTTCCTTACACAAACAATATCAATCATTTGCTGAAAGTTGACAACCCCTTTAACTCTTGCCCTCTTGGTAGAGGATATATGGAAGAGCAGTAAGCTCTCGGTACATGCTCCAAATGAATCCACTGACCTAATATACTATATGCCAAAAAGTTGTTCCTTATGGCTCCTGTTATTACATGTATCACAGATTACAGCAGAATGAAATGTGCAATGTGTTCTCCTACCAGGATATCACTAGGAAGGAGAATATCACATGACGAGGAGGCCGTATGATAAGTATATTTCTGTCACTTACACCCTTAATGTGGAGTTGATGGATATGACCCACCTTCTTACACTATAATGGAAGAAATCCTTCACTTCCAAGTTGGACCATTTGACCTAAACCTAATAAAAAAAGGAACAAGCGAGCAAATTAACCACAATAAACAACGTCCCCCAACCATTAGTGTGATTGAGGATATTAGGAGGTGAGAATCGATGGGTTTTTGTAAGAAGGCGAGTAATAGGTTGAAGGATCTCTCCAGAGGTTAAGGGAAGCAAAGGACATTTTTCTCCTTAAATAAAACCTATTAAAAACTCGGCACAAAGCCCCCATACATCTTCTCAGTTCTGCTTTCTGAATAATTCTGACCTGTGCCCCCCAGCTAAAGGTCACATTTTTATATATTCCTTCCTCCTGGAAGCTGCCGAAATGCCAGGACGACCGAGTGAAAATGCGGATGTCTTGTAATTAGAATCAGAGGAGAGGTTAAGTGAGTGCAGCGGCAGACGAGGCTCTGTTATCTAGCACAAAAATACTTCTAAATTACCTTGGCATCACATTAACACTGCCAGAGGACAGCTCCTGATTATTGGGGGGTGCGAGGGAGAAGCTTTAGGTTCACACATATCGTTAGAAAGGAAACATCTCTTTGGGACTCTTAGAGAGTGTTCCTAGAAAAGGGCGTAACTTGAGGGGGTGCAGAGGTTGCGGTCACACCTGGCCCAAGAGGTTTAGGGGGCCCTTATGGTGTCACTTTCCCATATGAGAAGACTAATACTATATACCAGTGATGGCGAACCTTTTAGAGACCGAGTGCCCAAACTACAACCAAAATCCACTTATTTACCATGAAGTGCCAACATGGCATTTCACGCAGTAACTTATTGCTACCTGTTCTTCAACATCATTTAATTGTTTTGGCCGCCTGAGGCCACCAATACAGTTTAAAGAAGGTGGGCAAATTCAGACCATTATTGTCCAGGAAGAATGGTGGGTCCAGCAGGAAGACCTTCAAAGACAATGCAGTTCTGCAGCACTGTTGTTAAGTTGCTTGGGACTGCAGGAAGATTTGGTGGATTTGGTCCTGTTTGGTGAAATTGGGGCGATGGCCTGAGTGCCCACAGAAAGGGCTCCGAGTGCCACCTCTGGCACCAGTGCCATAGGTTCGCCACCACTGCTATAAACCATACATTATAGTCGGGGGCCTGGCACAGACTTTGCACTGGACCTGTCTGCAGAGTATCTAATGTATCTATTATATGTTCCAGTGTCTGGCTGAGCTTTGCTGCTAGAAATGAGCTCTTCTGCAAAGGGGCTCAGTGCTTTCTTCTCAGATAACGCCACCTTCGGGCTGGAGTGTTTTTGCGCCTAAATGAAAACGTTGCAAGTGATGAATATCATTAGGCGCAGCAAAACATCTGGATTGGTAAGATAGATGAGGGAAAGCTGCTTCTTTTTTCTGCGCGGCTAGTTTGGCGTTTAATCGCAAAAATGGCGCAAAAACGGTGCGCCTGAATGAAAAGGCGCAAAAACAACAGAAAAATCGAGTGTTAAATGTGGCCCACTGTAAACTTAATTATTTTGGTTTTAACATAAACCATCTTTGGTGCCAATGTATCTTAATAATACAAGGAACGGAGGAACCGCACACTTGTTGAATTGGGGGTTGTGCACCAGTAGGATTCTCAGTCCTGAACTAGTAGAATGTGAGAGCAGGGCACACACCAATGTAGATTGCGCATTATTTATTTTATTTTTTAATCATCAGTAGTATATGAACATCAATTTTCCTTCAACAGGTTATGAAAAATCATAAACCGTACTTTTAAAAAATGTCATGCAGATCAGAAGAGGATGACATTTCGGTCTATTATGACCTTTGTCTGAATATAAATGCAACTGTACAGGGTCTGGGTGGTGGGTGGACCAAAAAAATATAGAACCTGAACCAAATGTTTTGAAAATTCCATTGCCTCTACTAATCGATTCTTGGACAATTTGCACCCTACTTCAGAAAATTACAATAATACTCTTTCAACCATCTAGAAATATTCTTATTCTTATTTTTTTGCTTTTATCCTAGGTGGCAAAGGTAAATTAGGACCATAATGCTGAAATAATAATAATAATAATAATAATAATAATGTTGAGTAAAAATCATATATAATAACAATGCTGCCAGTCCAAAAGATAGATGTGGGGCAGCACCATGTATGTGGAAAACGGCAGGTGCAGGTCTTCTAAGAGGGTCCGACAGCAACCCCAGGAACCAATATAAATCGACGGTGAAGCAGCACTTCAGGAGTGCTGCTTCACAGTTGATTGATATAATAACAATACTAGTGCATATGTTCAGCTATAAGCAATACCAACCAGGCTGAATATTAAATTATGGGCCAAGGGTGACCACACGACCACATGACAGATGCCCAGAAAGTGCTGACTGTATGTTTTATTGATTAGATGAGGCAGCATAGGTGAGTGTGTCATTGATTGTTATATCCAGCTCTCATCTCTTTTTCTATGTCTCAGATACTAGTACAATATTCAGAAGCTAAATAAAACTGTGTGTATAAACCTGGACCCTGACAATCTAAGCACATTGTCAGCACACAGCATCTCACAGAACTAGATGGATCATGAAGTGTTGGTTTAGAGAGTCCCCGCCCGCACTCTGAAATCTTACACTGACCACTGAGTGATAGGAGCTAAAACAACAATAAATCTGAGTAAAATTGCAATGTAAGGGGGTTAAAATGATCTTTATTGTGTAAGTATTACTGGGGGGATTCAAATTTGAGAACTTTCTTTAAGTGAAATCTTTATTACATTGTGTGATGAATAGTGCTGTCTGATTCACACTGCCCATAGACCACTTCCATACTACACCACACACTACACTGTCGCAACCTCTCACCTTCCCATCGCCGTTCTCAACACATTCCCTACGTACTTGCACTTAAACTCGCTTTACATCAACCTTGTAATACATAAAGCCAGCTGTCACTCCTGTCATTTTATCTGCGTTCCTATTATTCATCTTTTCACTTAGCAATAATGTCTACCTATTCGCAGCATTTTACATTTCATTAAGGTGTTAGCCTTTCTCCTCAGCTGGGATCCTACTTCACATTCTCTGAAGCTGACACTTGTCATTCACATTTCCTTTTAATGAATGTTTTCCATGCTTGTTATAACTCCGCTCCGCGCCATTTGAGACTTTTATCAATTCAATTTATGTACAAGAGCCTTGTACCCTCTGTAATGTTACAGAAGGGCACGTATAGAAATGTAGAGAACGCCAAACAAATCCATTCGTCATGACCAAAAATCCCATGTTTTGGACAATACAGACTAAAATCTAGTCCAATACAACTCCTATCCGTGAGGCATATGAGGACAAAGGGAAATTGGAGAGTAACGTGAAACCCTAAAACAAACCCCCATTTACCATAATAGTAGTCAAAGTCAAAGTCCTGGTAAGTTCATCTTGACTTGATGGTTGAATTTGGTCCTGAAGACCCTAATTTTAACAGCCAGAAATAGATTATTACATATGAAGTGTCATAAATATTATTTAAAGAGAACCCGTCATGCAAAATAACCCCCCTAACCTAAATATATTTTCATAAACTGCCATTAGAGAACATTGCCTCTATCCCTTCATTGTCCCTCTACATGCCTGTAACCCTAAGCAATGAGGTCCTAAAGCTGTATGCAAATGACCTGTGAAATGTCCAATGAAGCATTAGCATATTCAAGCTGTCCACTCTATTCATGAGTGGGAGGCACAGCCACACCCCCAGTGCATGACTGACAGCCTGTATAATGATGTGAGGCTGTATAATGATGTGCTTCCTGGTGCTGGCGCCCCCTGCAGCCTGTGTGTGCATGTGTGTGTGTGTATAGGAGAGATACAGCAGCTCCATGCAGCCATGTTACAGCAGAACATGTCAGATTCATGTGTAGCTGATGTCTGTGTCTCTCACCTGTGTATTAGGAGGATGCAGCATGTCAGCAGATGACATACACACACACTAGCCATGCTTTACTATACATTACACACAGACATGAGCAGGGGGAGGAGAGGGGAGGGGGAACAGGGGTGACATCACTGCCTCTGACCATGTGACCAGCCTCATTTACATGATAAAAAATAGATGATTTTACAATGAATAATGTATGAAATAACTAGATAAAGGCTGGGATGGGATCCTTGTGAGCTGCTCCAACAGGTAGAGGTGACAGGACAAGTGACACAGACCTGATGACAGGTGTCCTTTAAAGGTTGACTGGATGTGACTACTACTGTGAATCTACGGTAAATCCCACCCCACCGCTGTCCCTATCCCTATACTCTTCACCCTTTTAGGACATAACAAGCTAATTTTTCTCAGATTTTTACAGAAAATTCTGAAGATTTAGGGCAAAACTCATAGCTATATACTTGATAGACATCATGGTAGAGGGGGCCTACTTAGGAACTCCTCTTATCATCTTGAGAGAAGGGCCTGAATTTTGAGGGACCTCCTTACCCATTGACGTTAATGAGCACCATGTCTTATAGCACATTCATCCTGCATGACAAAGACCATGGGTCACATCACTGGAGAAATGGGTCCTAGAATAGATCATTCCTGAAATATCTGCTACTGAAAAACTTTTGGTGAGGTTTGGGGATGTTTTGCATTAAACTCTGGTTCTTTAACTGTACTCTTCTAAGAAGGCCCTTTTTTTGGGTCAATAAGCAATCAACGTCAAACCTTATGTTACATTAAAAACATCCTTACATTATAAAAAGATTGGATCTGTGAACATACTGGGGTTCATTTACTAAGGGCCAGATTCGCGTTTTCCCGACGTGTTACCCGAATATTTCCGATTTGCGCCGATTTCCCCTGAATTGCCCTGGGATTTTGGCGCACGCGATCGGATTGTGGCGCATTGACGCTGGCATGCACGCGACGGAAATCGGGGGGCGTGGCCGAACGAAAACCCGACGGATTCGGAAAAACCGCCACATTTTTTTAAAAAAATCTGTCGCGGAGCTTGCACTTACCTTCACTGAGCCCGGCTCGGTGAACTTCAGCGCGTTCCGATGCTTTTCAGCGCAGCAGGGCCATCTGGTGGGCAGCGGAGGAACTACCTTAATGAATCCCGGCCGGACCCGAATCCAGCACAGAAAACGCGCCGCTGGATCGCAAATGGACCGGGTAAGTAAATCTGCCCCACTGAGCATAAAAGACACATCTTCTGCCAGTTCAGAGAACTTTAGGGCAACCAGTTCTCTGAGTAACTTAGGTCTGGCAGATGCAGAATCCAGTTTAAGATGGTGGTCACACAAGTGAGAGCCTCTAACTTGATTGGAGTTATTCTAGGTGGATAAAGTGTGAAGTAACAGGGATTCCAATAGTACTGACATGGTGGTAAGAAGTACCCTATCATAACTGAGATTGAAGTTTAGAACTCCCTAGACCAACTTTTAGATGCTGGAATTTTGTGCCACAAAACAAGTTGGAAAAATAGAAGCATCAGAAAACTGTTGGATTCACAAGTGGGGTCAAAATTTAGCACCCAAATAAAGAAAAAGTTGAAAGTGTCGGAATACACCAATATCGTGGCGCCAACACTTTATAAATTAAGGTGCATGAGGCACAGTTTTCTGCTTGAAAGGCGATAATAAATGCCCCATATGTATCTACTAGAACTGCTTTCACCCTAGATCAGTGATGGCGAACCTATGGCACGGGTGCCAGAGGTGGCACTCGGAGCCCTTTCTGTGGGCACCCAGACTGTTGCCCCAGGACAGAGTTTAGCAGACAGGACTGGAATCTTCCTGCTGCTCTCAATTCTCTTTTTAGATGACACATCCTTGACTTATTAGAACTGCAGAAAGAGTGAGAAGGTGTGAACAGGACCAGGTTATCTTTTGATGGCCCCATGATTTTTCCAGTACAGAGAGACTCTGGAGAGAAGCTATAAATTTGCCCTCCTGCTTTCAACTATATTGGTGTACTCAGGGGGCCAATACGATGAATGTTGTGGAAGAACAGGGAGCAATAAGTTACTGTTTAAATTGTCAAGTTGGCACTTGATGGTAAATAACTGGGTTTTGGTTTTAGTTTGGGCACCCAGCCTATAAAAGGTTCGCCATCACTGCCCTAGATGATGGGATTTGTAAGATTCATACAGTCTCTCCAAGCTTTAAGGAAAATTAACTCCATTTTGAATTTTTTTTAAAGCTAAACTTTGTTTTTTTTTTAAACTATCTTGTGACATCAACCCCTTGTCTGCTGTGAAACTTACATGATGTGATTATTGTTGTAAAATGTACTGTTCAACAATCACGACTGAACATTTACAGTATTTTACAAGAGGCTGATGGAAATGTATCTTAATTTAGATGTCACCCTTTATATGTCACCTCATGGTCTTCAGGCACATCACATGTATTACTTAGCTCGGGACATCAATGTACTTGCACTATTTGTTCTTCCACAGATTTTGGTCTTCATGGCTGGAGAGATACTTGTACAATACTAAGAAGCGCTAATTCTTATTAGTATTACTTAGGGGGAACATGTAGGCAGCAAATCCCTTGCTTTTAGTAATGAGTAAAATGTTAAAGTTTAGTCTAAGTTTGTTTTGGAAAAATCAACCAAACACTAGTTATGAGCCCTATTCTTTAAGGGGTTTCCAATTATTTGACTGTGGAGATCCTTGAAATTTCACACAGTGGAAGGGAATAAAGTGGTGGTCCAATATGTGCACCTTATCCTGATTTACATGGAGGCTTAGAGGCTTTTATGGGACAAGCTCCCCTGATCACTGGATGTCCGAGTGGTTGGACCCCTAACTGTAATATTATAGATAGTGGATATTTCTGAGAAACCCCCTTGAAACAATAAGGTGGCTTCAACCCCTCTACCCTCATGGCTGTCCCATAGGATCATGTAACATGATGACAATAGCCCTTCAACTATTCCACTGAGCAAATGCAACAATAACTGGTTGCATCATACAATTTCCATTACACAAATAAGAATATATATGAAAAAATTATTGGTAGAGATCCAGGAAAATCTATTCATAAGACCTTATTATGACTTGAACTCACTACCTCCGCATTGGAAGCACAATGGGGAACATTTTAGACCAGAGACTAGAAACCTTCTGCTGGAGCTAGAGGGGAACATGTTATTATGGCCTCATCAAACCTCCGGTCATACTGGTGTCCAAGATTTTCTTTACAGAGTTAATGTTGCAGAACATAAGTCATACACTCAGATCATGGCAGCCGTGAGTAAAAAATATTAACATCAGATAAGCTGCCTTGAAAAACTCATCCTTCTGGATCCAATTTCATTATATATATTTATACATATAGATAGAGTCAATTTGATTATATAGATTATATATAGATTTGATTCGATTCCCAGACCTCTCTTCATTGCTATAAAATGCCCCCTCAGATGTTCACCGACTACTCTGATTAAACTTAGTGGCCAACTGGGGGATTAAAAACCAGAGGAATTGGAATTGAATCAAATCAGAGGAATCTCAACAGGAATTCACATGGCAGATCAATTTTACATCATGTGCAGAAACTATTGAGCATTTTAATCCCATATGGATTTAAAGACCCCATTCACATTATATAAAGAATATCAAATATCAGCCAATTTTGAGTGAGCAGCTGGAGTGTATGGGGTCACCATCCAGTAATAGAAGATATCAGAGTAGTCAGTGATAAACTGAGCTAACGTAGACCCACCATATAAAATTATTCTAAAAACTCTTCATCACGCTACAGAAGCTATTGAGCATTTTCATCCCATGTGGATTTAAAGACCACATTCACATTAGATAAAGAACGTCAGAATCAACCAATTTTGAGTGAGAAGCTGGAGTGAATGGAGCCACCATCAAGTAGTAGAAGATATCAGAGTAGACATGGATAAACTGAGCTTACGTAGGCCCACCATGTAAAATTCTTCTGTGGTCCACTCTTCATCAAGCTAGAGAAACTATTGAGCATTTTTATCCTATGTGGATTTAAAGACTCCAGTCACATTGGATAAAGAAAAACATAATCAGCCAATTGTGAGTGAGCAATTAGTGTGTATGGGCCCACCATCCAGAAGTTGAAGATATCGGAGTAGTCAGTGATAAACTGAGTTTACGTAGACCCACCGTATAAAAAATTCTTCTGTGGTCCACTCTTCATCAAGCTACAGAAACTATTGAGCATTTTCATCCCATGTGGATTTAAAGACCCCATTCACATTGGATAAAGAATATCAGAAACAGCCAATTGTGAGTGAGCAGCTGGAGTGTATGGGGTCACCACCCAGTAATAGAAGATATCAGAGTGGACAGTGACAAACTGAGCTTATGTTGGCCCACGATATAAAATTCAGTGATAAAACAAGACAAATGTTGCTAAATACACTTGTACACCAATGTAAAACTTGGATACATAATGTGAACTGTACATGTAACTTGTTACCACATTCTGACCAAATAAAGCTGTTTAAAAAAAAAATGCTTCTGTGGTCTACTCTTCATCATGCTACAGAAACTATTGAGCATTTTCATCCCGCGCGGATTTAAAGACCCCTTTCACATTAGATACAGAATATCAGAATCAGCCAATTATGAGTGAGCAGCTAGTGTGTATGGGGCCACCATCCAGTGGTAGAAGATATCAGAGTAGACAGTGACAAACTGAGCTAACGTAGGCCCACCATTTAAATTATTCTTTGGTCCACTCTTCATCAAGCTAGAGAAACTAATGAGCATTTTTATCCTATGTGGATATAAAGACCCCAGTCACATTGAATACAGAATAACAGAATCAGCCAATTTTGAGTGAGAAGCTGGAGTGAATGGAGCCACCATCAAGTAGTAGAAGATATCAGAGTAGACAGTGATAAACTGAGCTTACATAGGCCCACCATGTAAAATTCTTCTGTGGTCTACTCTTCATCACGCTACAGAAACTATTGAGCATTTTCATCCCATGTGGATTTAAAGACCCCAGTCACATTGGATAAAGAATAACAGAATCAGCCAATTTAGAGTGAGCAGCTAGTGTGTATGGGGCCACCACCCTTTAGTAGAAGATATCAGAGTAGACAGTGACAAACTTAGCTAACGTAGGCCCACCATTCTGTGGTCCACTCTTCATCATAGATTCTCATGATAAAGACATAGTTTTGCCCTTATACAAATCCCTGGTCAGACCACACATGGAATATTGTGTACAGTTTTGGGCACCAGTGTATAAAAAGGATATAGTAGAGCTGGAACGGGTGCAGAGGAGAGCAACCAGGATTATTAGGGGAATGGGGGAACTAGAATACACTGACAGATTACAAAATTTGGGATTATTCAGTTTAGAAAAAAGATGACTGAGGGGAGACCTCATTACAATGTACAAATACCTGAACGGACAGTACAAGGATCTCTCCAAAGATCTTTTTATACCTAGGCCTGTGACCAGGACAAGGGGGCATCCTCTACGTCTAGAGGAGAGGCGATTTTACCATCACCATAGACAAAGGTTCTTTACTGTAAGAGCAGTGAGACTGTGGAACTCTCTGCCGCAGGAGGTTGTTATGGCCGACTCTATGTACATGTTCAAGAGAGGCCTGGATGACTTTCTGGAGAGAAAAAATATCACGGGTTATGGGGATAAAACATTTATTTAATTCTTAAAGGTTGGACTTGATGGACTTGCGTCTTTTTCCAGCCTTATATACTATGATACTATGATAAGCTACAGAAACTAATGAGCATTTTTATCCCATGTGGATTTAAGGACCCCATTCACATTAGATAACATATATCAGATTACATTGAAGCATCTATGTTTTCCTACAAGTGATATGGATTATGAACACACATTATGCTCGTAACCCAAGATTCCACTGACTCCTCCACATATCCACCTAGATATAATCTGTCACCTGATGACTTCCATGATAATCAAATCCTGGAAACACACACGGCATCTAGTGGAATGAAGATCTTCTCATTTCGTACCCAACCCCGATACAATAAACTCCAGTCACGTTCAGTATCGCTCTGGCAGCTTTCATACATTAGGAAGTATTCAGATAAACAGAGGGATTTGTTTACGAGCTGTAGCTGAGGAAATAGCAGGTTGGGAGGCTGAATTTCTGAAGGTCTGATCATTACCAACTCATTACATATTCATTCTAACCGCATCAATCATTGTATTCCAATCTGATATTCATGTGAAAATCTCACTTGTATGGGTTTATTGCAACAGTAATCATGAGCCTGGAGTGTTCAGTCTTACTCTACGCCGACTGCTTATCGGCACACAGCAACTTCTCCCGCAGACAACCCTCCTTTACTGTAGGTCTGTACGCTCCATCCGTACAAGGATGTGATCCTACGGAAACATGTTACAACATCACATCTGCACCACTAGTCAATATTCTCTATTAGAGATGAGCGCACCTTTAAGAATTATCTAGTCCATTGATTTTTCAAGAGGTGAATCAACTAGATTTGCAACAAATCTAAAACCTGGCAAATCAATGATCAGTCGTAGATGGAGTAAAAGTTGTGGTGGGTGTACAATGCAATGTGACAAATGGAAGGCAAAGATAGGGAATTAGAAGACATTGGCCCAAATCTTTTAATTAGCCCAAAACTGCAGTTTTTTGTCAGACTTTGCACATTCTTTTCAATACAATCTGCTTGCACATTTTCCGTATTTACTCAAGAGTATAGCCGAGGCACCTAATTTTATCACAAAAAAAATCTATTGACTCGAGTGTAAGCCTAAGGTAGGAAATGCATTTGTCACAGCCCCACCCAATATATAGCTATTTATCCCCTTGCCTCCTAGTATATACCCAGCCCATGCCCCCTAGTAATATAGCCAGCAGCCCCCTGCCCCCGAATATATAGGCAGCCACCTGCCCCTTAGTATATAGCCAGCCACCTGCCCCCTAGTATATAGCCAGCTAGCTCCTTGCCCCAAGTATTTAGCCAGTCTCCCCCCTCCCCCAGTAAATAGCTAGCCAGTCCCAGCATATAACCAAACAGAACCCAGTATATGGCCAGACAGTCCCCAGTATATAGCCAGAAACTACCCGGTATATTGCCAGTCCCTATCCCATTATATAGCCAGCCAGCACCTGTATATAGCCAGCTAGTACCCAGAATGTAACCAGCCAGCCCCCAGTATATAGCCAGCCCCAGAATACAGTCAGTCAGCACATGTCCTCCAGTATATATCCAGCCAGTAAGGTTTTTTTTCACCTTCTGCAAAAGCCAAGTTTGGGTTTTTCAGCACATTTATAAACCTGGGTATACCCGAGTATATACAGTATTTATAAAGTGTCTGCTACACAAATTTCTGCACTGAATGGGGCATTTTGGTGCACTGTTGGATTGTGCGCCACCTTTATCATGCAAAGTCCATTTGTGTCACATAACCAATGTTAAAGGTGCACCAAAAAAAGTTGGACTCTGCAGAAGGTGCACTCTGTTAGAAATGAGCAGGGAGCACCAGATTTCTGAAGAACGTGTGCCACAAATCCTGAATCTGGCGCACTCTGCACTACACACAGAGACTTTATCTAGTGCAGTAAAGGGGTTTTCCAGGCCCCAATGCAATTTACGTGCAATGAGCCCATCAGGTGTATACAGTAATGGAAGTGCTTGGGAACTGCAATTCCTCTCCTACACTAAGCTGCTATTCCTTGGTCGACCATTATGTATTAGATGGAGCTGTGGTTGACTAGAAAATTGGTGTAGTACCCCAAAAACTGAAGGCCTGTCCTGAGGTTCAGTCATCAGTAAGAAAATGACCTAGGTGCCTGGAAGCCCCTTTACTTCCAACATCACATCCATAAGGCAGGATTTCTATAAGTAAAATGGTCACATAGGCAATTTACAATGATGGTGTTAGACCAGTCCATACATACACACATACATACAGCATGATCCACCATGACCTATCCCAAAGCTCAGAATTCAATCTACTTTTATTTGTCTGCACCATAATAATAGAATCGTATTTGTGTCAAGATTTGTATTCCAGTAAATAGTTATAAAAATTCCCCCTGGCTCCTGGAGAGGAATGATTTGGGGATCCTGTGGGATCCAGACACCATGGAGAAATACTTTGATTAGGTGAATGAATAAATCTCGAAAAACTGAGAAATAGGCATTAAATCTACTCCCTGCTGTGTCAGCATTTGATTGAAAACACATAGAGCAAGCTATATTGCAGCCTCAATAACATGCAAGCAGTCAGCCATATAATAACTTCTCTTTTTTTAATGCTCGCTTCATCTTTCTGAGCACGTGTGTGCGAGCATCCATGGTTTTTAAGGTTATTAATCTGCATGGCATCGAGTCAAACACTAATGTAGTCCGCGCTCTCTCTGATGGGATCTACCAACGCTCCAAGCTTCGAGAGATGTAATGGTGGCGCCAATCACATGTATCGTAAGATATGGCATTACTACGTAAAGGGTTGAATAACTATTATAAAAGGGCTTCCATAAAGGTTACTTAGAAATATTGAAACATTTTTAGTCCATTTATAAACACAAAAATATGGACTTTCAAAAATAATTATTTTTCGGCCTCTTTCACAGGAACGTATAAAAATGTCCATACGCTACCCATGCCATACCGTTTTCATACATGTTGCATATGGCTACATTAATTTCAATGGGTAATACGGCCAACCATTTACATGACCAAATTGTCATGCCTTTCCAACATTACAGTTGTGCACCATATGCTGCTGTACAGGGTCGGTTCCAGGATTCAGTGGGCCCCTGGGTTACAGAGCCTCAGTGGGCCCCTTTGCACTGAACTCACATGGCGGCATCAAAAATTCAAAAACTAAAACAGGCTCCTGTTCCCTAAAATATTCCCTATCATACAAAACAACCACCTAATGGTTATTTTATATATATCCCCCCTCACCCTATGGATTCCTTATGTACATCCTTAGTTGCCCCCCCCCCCAGCAGCTATGGGCCCCGGCAAGTGCCTGGGTATACCCAGTGCTGGCGCCGGCCCTGCTGTCCTACATGTAAGTGCAGTATCCTGGGAGACCAGAACCCGTGGGAGGTGCAGTCTGTCAGCCAGCCAATAGGCAATTCGGACCAACTTGTTGTTTGCATTATGGCGCTCACTACACAGAATTTTATTTCATAGACTGTACATGTAACATGTTTCTGATTATGTTTATTTTACTTTTATTTGGGAGTTTCAGAGAGGATTTCAGAAGTCGTAGAAACCAGTCGCCCTACGTTGAGGTCATTAGGGAGCCAAAATCTTATCTATTATGTTGGCCCGTGCACTGTAGCCTTTTCGCTAGTGTTAGTCAACCTACATCAAATCCAAATTGAAAAGTTTAACTTTCTCTAGTAAAGGTTAGCAGTACTCATCACAAGTACCATTGATGGGTGTCTGCTGTATAATACAGGAGCCGCCCACCCTGGATTGAGAGTGCTCAACATGTTAACAACCCTGCACAATTACAACATTGGGCGTTGAGAGGTTATAGGAAATCTAGTGGTTACTCTATTTTGTGCCCCTAATACTATTTAGTGTGTCCCCAACATCAAGAACATCTTTGTGGCTCCCCCCTTCTTCCATCAAATTCAAGTTATTCCCCTTCCTTTAAAATGCATCATAAAAAACCAGGGACACTTACTCATAGATCCAGGCACTGTGACTGTGGTCATATTCTTATATTCGATATCCAAGGCCTCCTTCCATCTAATATCAACTTTTAGTGCTGAGGGAGGAGAAGTAGGTAGTGAAACCTGTGAAGATAGTAATCTTATTATATATCCATGGCCTCCTTCCTTCTAAAATCAACTAGCTAATGAAGCTGAAGGGCTCCTGGGGGTGTTACCAAAGTCTCTTTGTGCTGCAGCTTCACAGGCTTCATTAGCTACTTCTCCTCCCTCAGCACTAAAAGTTGATATTAGAAGGAAGGAGGCCTTGGATATCGAATATAAGAATATGACCACAGTCATGGGGCCTGGATCTATGAGTAAGTGTCCTTGGTTTATCATGATGGATTTGGTAGATTTCCTTTAAAGGAAGGGAAATAACTTCAATTTGAGGGGGTCGCCACGTAGATGTTCTTGATGTTGGGGACACACTGAAGAGTATTAGGGACACACAATAGAGTAACCGTTACTAATTTCTCTAGAGTAACAGTTTAGTTCTCTGAAGATTTTTTTTATATGGTCGGATGAATAAAATTACAGTCGGAAGTTGAAACTCTTAAAAGGCAGATCTCCATTATATAAAGATGAGAAGCCAAGCGCGCCTCATTATAGAGCCGGAGCGCCATTACAACAACACAGCAAAGCACATTTCCCAGTTTCAGGGCAGCGGCTCCTTGCCTTCTTTTACTTCATATAGACATGGAGACAGTAGAGAAATTATTTTTGCATACACAAATAAGGCTTTTATCTGGGCACGGGCGACACACCTCATTAATCGAGGCTTTTACGATACAACCTTCTCCCTGGATCAGCACAGTTTACAAGCGCATTATCTATCACACTAGGAAATGATCCATATTGCAAGTGTTTAGAAATCATGTGTCTTGGCATATCCGCTGTACGCTGCATTGGCTACCGGTGGCTGGAGGCATTCGAAGACGTATAATGGGCTATACAGCGATCATTATACTAGGGTACGTTGATGTAGGGGCAGGGAAGGAGTGCTAGGAGGACTACTATAAGTAGAAGGATTCCTGTAAGGGAATGTAATGAAAAACCTTATTCTTGTTCATAGTATACAGCATGCTAATATAATTTAGCTTTCTACCATTGTCATGCTGTTGGATGCTTGGAAGAGCCTTGTTTTGGCATGTACGCTCTGTAATGCAGATATCACGTTTCACGTTACAAGAGGGAGCAACTTCCACATAGACAGTAGCATGGACAAGACTAGCGGGACAGTCATGGAGATCCTCACCAATCTCATGCATCTCTGATCTGTCTCATCTCTCTTTCTATGTGTCAGTGTGTTAGTACAATGTCAGAAGCCAGATGAAAGTGTAAATACACCTTGTACCCTGATAATCTAACCACATTGTCACCACACAAAGCTAGATGGGTCATAATTAGAGATGAGCGAGCACTAAAATGCTCGGGTGCTCGTTACTCGAGCCGAACATTTCCAGATGCTCGAGTGCTCGTTTCGAGTAACGAGCCCCATTGAAGTCAATGGGAGACCCGAGCATTTTTCAAAGGGACCATGGTTCGGGAATAAAATGTGTTATTTAATTGAAAAAGAATGTCTTCTGATAATTTGCAAACATCTGCGATCTATTCTTCACTGTTCCGCGCGTATATTATCTCCCGACAAGTTAGCAGATGTAAAGAACAGTGAAGAATAGAATAAAAACAGTGAACACAGTGAACACAGTGAACACAGGATCATTTAAGATAAAAACACAGTGCAGAACACAGTGCAGAATAGATTACAGATGTTCGGCACATCTGCTTACTTGTCGGGAGATACGCGCGGAACGGCGCGTACAAAATAGCATGTGAAGAACAATATATATGTGTGAAGAAGACATTGCAGATGTATGGAAACATCTGCAATGTGTTCTTTACACACATATATATTGTTCTTCACATGCTATTTTGTTCGCGCCGTTCCGCGCGTATCTCCCGACAAGTAAGCAGATGTGCCGAACATCTGTAATCTATTCTGCACTGTGTTCTGCACTGTGTTTTTATCTTAAATGATCCTGTGTTCACTGTTTTTATTCTATTCTTCATTGTTCTTCACTGTGTTTTTTTAATTAAATGCTCGATCTCGAGCAGGGGAAATACTCGTCCGAGCAACGAGCCGTCTCGAGTACCCTAATGCTCGACCGAGCATCAAGCTCGGACGAGCATGTTCGCTCATCTCTAGTCATAATGTGTCTGCTTAGTGAGCCTCGCCCACACCCTGGGATTTTGCACTGAGCAGTCTAGGGAGTCATAGGAGCTAAAACAGCAATAACACTGAGTAAAATTGTAAAGTAAAGGGTTAAACTGATCTTTATTCTGTTAACATCACTTGGGGATAGAAATGTGAGAATTTTCTTTCGTGGGAAAACCCTTTTAACATAGATTGTTGGACACAGTAAGATAAATGTAGCAACTGTGCACCTGAACACCCATTTGTGTGCAGAAATTTATACCCGTCGGGTATGGTACAGCCGCGACACATATGTGATGCAGACATAAAGAGAGAACCCCCTGATGTCATAGGGCCTGGCACAGCTTTGGTCTTTGTATTTTATCAAAGATTTTGTAACCTACTGAACTGTATGCAGATCCACATTAAATACAGTGGCATGATACGCTTGCTCCAGATGCAGCAGATATCTCGTGGCTGATTTTTGGGAGCGATCCATACATGGTTAGTTAGATTTTCTAAGCATAGTAATGTCTAACAGGCACAAAGTGTCCCAGAAATCAATGAAGTGGCTGATCTGACATTGATTAAGAGAAGGGTCCTCTCACCTTCCCATTCATCCTGGGTTATACAGTTAGACACCAGTAACACCATTGATTTTTTTTTCTCCTCTTGTACCGCAACCTGTCACTAAACACAATACAGATCTGGAGCTGCTGAGATTCCCGCTAAGTCCTTGCATGGCTCTAATCCTGCCAGCCTGGAGGTCATTTCGAAAGATAAGTCTGCTGAACCGGTGACATGGGCCTCTGGTTGTGTGTGACAGCTATATGTAGAATATCAGCTCCTCAACTGCACTGACAAGTCCGATCAATACCCATTGTGAAACATGAATTACAAAAACCCCTGCAATTCAATGGGATATAGAGAACTAAGAGAGGATAGCCTAACTAAATCTGCCTGATGCAGCGCTGTCTGAATGTGTCCTATCACATCTAGCTTTCCAGGGCCATGCATCAGATATACTGGGAGGCTGAAGACTCTCAGGGGCATATTTATCATACCCTGATGAACTTAATCCAAGCCCCCGTACTCCGGCTCTCCAGCATCCTCCAGATATATCAAGAGGCTTTAGCCGGTGAAGAATAGCACTCTAGCTTGTGCCTGATCGGTCGCAGGCCATTGGAAGTGTGCAGACGAAGGGTTTGGACACCACAGGCCAGCGCTGCCCCCTACCCGCCCACCGTCATAGACAACGGAGAAGTCGCAAATCTTAGATCGTTGTTTTAAGGTGTACTGTACAAGTCATGATAAATCCCCCCCTTAGTACATTCAGCTTTATCTGCAACATCTTTTTTTGTAAAACAACATTTTTATTAAATTTAAAAATTTTATAACAAATAAGGGTAACAAGGATCTTCCCCCGATACGTTGCCAACAAGTGGTTGTGAAGTGCTTCTCAGCCTATTGATAGCCTTTGGCAATAATATATTGGATTTGTACCATAAATTGAGATTCTTAGTGAATATTTTGAAGACAGTCACGTTTGTACTTATAGAGAAGTAGTAGGTAAGTCTGGGTCTCCTCCTGATCTCATTAGACATGACAGATACATCTTTGCATGGACCCATTCCCCCATTCACCTCATTCTAGATAAAAATGAAATTGGTCCTGAGGACTTTGTTTCTCCTCTCTCTCCCTACCTAGATCCCGGACTCGTCTTGATAACTGTATCTCGTCTGTTTAAGCTCTTCATTAAGGTGCTTTATTTGGCAAACCCGTCTGAGCGCAGATCCCGTCTACTGACAAGGCAGCTGCTCGGCGGTGCAGATCCGCTGACACTGGACGGATATTAATTTAGTGCGGAGGAATCCCAGGACGACGTTTCTGTAACTCTTTGTTAGCTGTTCCTTTCTCCAGAGTATATTATTCAATTACAATCTGTTGTAAACTCACAAAACGGTTTACTTTTCTCCTTCCTAGGCAGGATTGTCACGAAAACTGCCATGGCAACACTATATATGGCAGCACATAAGCTGCCGGCGCCTGCGTGCGCCTGTGTCCTCCGCTCTCCGGTATTGAATGTCGGACTATTTCAAGCGTCTATTGAATTCTTCCGTCTCTGCGCCGATATGTGTGTTTCTAAAGAAAATTGCAGGTAAATAGAAGATAAAGACTTGTCCTTTAAATAAGTACATATATAGTAGGCGATAATTTTCCTCTCTCTGAAGCTAAAGAAACATAGTTTCGTTTTACCTTCATCCCTTCAGCCGTCACTTGATTGAAAGTTACGTAAGATAAAATGAAAAGTGTGATGGCCATTCATTTACCTCATGGTTGCTCTGAAATTGACTATTAGATCTAATTTAGTCTTGTGTCTGTTATCACTCTCATGGAGCTTCAGCGTAGCATCTCATGGGTAGATAGATGGGTATCATGTATGCCTGCTGGGAGGACAGTGTACTAATCCTTCTCACTATATCCTATATTTATAAGGTAACAAGGAATGAAATCACATGGCCAATCATTTACCTGCCATGAAGCCTCCAGCCGGCTGCAAACTTCACAATTAGATTTAAATTACTCTGTTGCCTGTTATTAATCCCACAGTGCTTCAGCACACAATCACATGTGCAGATAGAGATAGTGTCATGCCTGCTGGGATGATAGTGTAACAGTCCTGCATCCTAGATTTATAAAATAACATGCAAAGAAGTCACACGACCACTCAGCAAACTCCCGATCTTGACTTTTAAATTTCTCTTATTCTTGTCTGATATCAATCCCATGGTGCCTCGGCATGACATCACATGTGCAGAGATTGTATCATGTAGGTAGTTGTCATATACATACACTCCTAATTCAGGTGCGCTGGAAGGGTTCCTACCCCTTACATGATACCAGAAAATTCCAGGCACAAAACAAATGAATTCTTATGATTTTTCTGCGACCAAGATTCGGCAAACGCTGTCTTTGTCAAACACTACAAATGAAACATACAACATGTAATAACAATATGAAGAAATGATATTATAGACTTTGTTCTCTTCACAAATAGAGCTAGACAAAGTCATCTCAAAGTAACATTGTAGGAAAAATGAGATTGGAAAAAAGTGGCATTTTGAGACTTATCAGGCGCAAAATTTTAAAATAAATCTGCCCCTATATATATTTTAGATTGTCAACCAGCATACTGTAATGCTGTAATCCCACTGCCCCAGTATATAGCCTGCCAGCCCCCTGCCCCGGTGTACAGCCTGCCAGGCCCCTGCCCCGGTATACAGCCTGCCAGCCCCCTGCCCCATCGGTCAGCGGCTCCCCCGTCCCATCGGTCAGCGGCTCCCCCGTCCCATCAGTCAGCGGCTCCCCCGTCCCATCGGTCAGCGGCTCCCCCGTCCCGTCGGTCAGCGGCTCCCCCGTCCCGTCGGTCAGCGGCTCCCCCGTCCCGTCGGTCAGCGGCTCCCCCGTCCCGTCGGTCAGCGGCTCCCCCGTCCCGTCGGTCAGCGGCTTGTGCGTCCCGTCAGTCAGGGGTTTGTGCGTCCCGTAGGTCAGCGGTTCCCCCGTCCCATCAGTCAGCGGCTCCCCCATCCCATCGGTCAGCGGCTCCCCCGTCCCATCGGTCAGCGGCTCGTGCGTCCCGTCAGTCAGCTGCTCGTGCGTCCCATCGGTCAGCGGCTTGTGCATCCCGTAGGTCAGTGGTTCCCCCATCCCGTCGGTCAGTGGCTCCTGCATCCCGTCGGGCAGTTGCTCCCCCAGTGGTGCAGCTAGTTGATTAAAAATATAAATAAATCAAAACTCATCTTTCCGGCGCCCCCCTCAGGTCTTCTGTGCGATCCGCCCTGCCCGCTGTGTGTGCCAATACCATGTGACATCGCACGGACCCGCCGCCGCTGCCAGGCGGATCGCACAGAAGACCTGTATATATATATATACACAGGCGGACCCCTAGTTACAAATGGACCTCTGGATGTTGGTGATTTACTGTACTTTATCCTTAGCCTACAATAATCAGCTATAACAGTTATCACAGGTGTCTGTAATGAAGCTTTAGTGTTAATTTTGGTTCTTATGACAATACAACATTTTTAAAATCCAATTGTCACAGAGACCAAAAAATATTTGCCTGGGATTACAATGATAAAATATACAGTTCCGACTTCCATACAAATTCAACTTAAAAACAAACCTACAGACCCTATCTTGTATGTAACCCGGGGACTGCCTGTAAAAACAGTATATATATATAGTCTATGTATAGTCTATGTATATCCATTCACACTACTGATTCTTGGAAGACCACGACCTCTCTTGCCCTTGGTCTATCATTGTGTGTGGGAGTGCACAGCACCGGCCCGATACAAAGGAACAAGCTGAGTATAAATGAAAGCGCAAGCCCCCAGCCCAGCACCATCTCTTCATTGTATCCGCTGTTCCCCTGACAGCGAGGGGTGAGATGAGCAGCCGCACTTGTGGGAAGTTTTCACTTTTGCTGGTTATTTACGGAAATCCAATCTCTGCTCTAAATTGATCCAAATTAACCGTCTCTACAATGATTACAGCGTTCAATCCGATGTGATGAGGGATTTATTTTTGTGGCTTGTATTGGGCCGCCATCATGAAAACAAATTGCTCTGGGTTTACAATCTATTCCTGATGTGTGCAGTGATGTGGGTGCAATGCAGAAAGATGAAACCGAAGTAGTACACCCTGGATTCATTGCACAAGTGCTGGAAATACACAACGTGCACTATGAAACCGAAGTAGTACACCCTGGCTTCATTACACAAGTGCTGGAGGTACACAACATGCACAATGAAGCAATGAGTAGTACACCCAGTGCAAAGCCTGTGACTGCAATGTATGGTTTATAGTACTATTTTTTTCTTATGGGAAAATGACACCTTTTGCTTCACTACCTTAAGTTACACCCCTGCTCATTGGACTCACAAGTATAAACACCACACAGGTCCTGTGGGCCATGTTCTCTTTAACAAATCCAAGATGGCGCTGGTAGAAGTCAGACTGAAGAGACAGGAAAAGTACAGAGATGTGTCCTGTAAATCACAATGTTATGTACTGTGATTATTAATAAGAAGGGCTGATGACTATATGGTCAATGTTTGGTGAAAAACTGGCACACCTGGGTTGGGGCCCCACTTGGGTGTGTTTTGCCCCCCCTATACTGAACCCCGAGCTACTCTACTGCCTTTCATGATTTGTGGGGTACCAGCAAAAGGTGGATTTATGCTTTAATGTGCTCTTAAAAAATGGACCCCCATTTGTACTATTTATTTCATGGTATGCCTTACTTACTACTTCTTGGGAAGCTTCTTGGGGAAGTTTAAGGGGTTCATTCTGTTTGCTTTCAGTTCTGTAGTTCATGGACCTTTGGAGAACTTTCAAATATCCTGTAAGGACATTTAACACATCTGGGTAGGGAGCTGGCACAAATGTATGATGAGAACAGGACTGTAGACCCTTCTCTTTATCATCTAAAGGGGCTACTATCAAAATAAGAAGCCTTAGATCCCAAGTGGCTGCCAAAACGGCCTACATTATAATCTACTGCTGATCCCTACAGTCAGACCACCAGCCAAGACCACCTGTCTTGTGGAAGCGGGAGAACATTAAATCTACAAATTTGGTTGCTTTGGTTGTATTGCATTGCATTATGGGACAGAAAGAGGTTACAGAGAACCTAGAGAACACAATAAAGCCATCTTAAGGCCTATTCTACTAGAAGTATACAGCATGTGCCTCTTTCATAATGTAACGTAGTGTATTTTAGAAAAGGTTTGGTGCTATGGAGTGTTCTTGGCCGCCGCTTGAACCGTCAATATAAAAATTAAGAGCAGTAGCGATATAAGATGGCCACTCAGTGTATGAATGAAGCAGATAGGCGTGAAAGCAATCTAGATAAGAGAGGGACAAATGTGTGGAGGCGAGGAGGCGCCTGGAAAGCTGATGCAGGAGAAGAGGTTGATGAGGTCGCTTTTAATCCCATAAGAAGTAAAAAGTGGAAAGTTGATTCATCAGCAAGACAAAGACGTCCGGGAGATGGAGGGCAGGAACCTAGATCACTATTCACTTATGTGGATGAAGCGCGGAGAAACGGCTTGAAATGACTGAAAAGGAACCTATGTGTCTGGTTTACAAATATTCATCTCTATGCCGGCTACAAAGAGTGTCCCTCACTCTGGAGGCCTAGTCTGTAATATTAGCCATACTCTTATAATAATCTGTAATACTGCAATGACACTAGACACTTGTGAAAGGCATCACCTATAGAGTAGTGCAAAACAAAATAGAAAAACATTAGTGTCAGCTCACCTGGTCCAGAGCTTGGAGTGAGAGTCCGTGCAACGGTGGTGAACCTGGTCCGATGCCGGGGACTGGCAGTAAATGTATGGCAAAAAAGGGAGGTGCCATCAGCATCAGGCAAAATAATTAAAAGTAGACATTTATTGAAGAAAAAAAATGTAAAAGTGATCATGTGGGGAAGATGTTGCCTGGTGCCGATGTTACCTTCCTTTTTGTGCCGAACCTATAGAGTAGTGGTTGATCTCAATGAGCCTCATGAAAGTTACCCTTTCCAATACATCTTTGGTCTTGAAGGGTGGAAGACTTCCCTCTATATAGGATCGGATACTCTACTAGGTGAGCCAAAAGCCCCAGTACCCCCCCTGTATTTCTGAACCAAATGATGTGCCTGAATACCCCAGCAAGTAAAAGATGTGGGGGTCTATCTTAAAGACTATTTCGGAACATGGCTGCCATATTGAATCAAGGGCAAGTTTTCCCAATGTGAAAGGTGGTCATGTAGCATATGAAAGAATTGTCCAAAAAATCAATTGCTACACTAAGATCTTTTGTGGTTCGAAAGTTACCAACACAGAAAGTTGTAAAAGCAATCCAGGAATGTGCTCTGTGATGCACAGATATTTGACGTCTTGTCCATGGTGCTGAAAAACAGAGCTGAAGGTGCCGGATCCAATCAACATAACAATCCACAAAGAATCTCTGGTTTTGACTTTTGGACCAGCAGAAATATTGAAAGCAATCAGTTACTGAGACCATTCTGGTCTTTCCTTTGGAAAGGTCTTGATCCAATATGCCGAGATGGCGGCTATATTCTAGACATAGCCTAAAAGATAGCCACCCCACGATCTGTAAACTTTCTTTAAACTTTTCATTTTAGCATTTTATTATAAAAACACTTAGGCAACACTTGTGCAGACTATTCTCTATGGGGGAGCTACAAAAGGGGCTCCTAAAGACCGGTTCCCTTTAGGGTGGGCCAGTCTGACCTTGCTTTTTACACCCAACAAACCTCACCCCCCCTCCACACACAAGGCTCTCCTCTGGGGGCCCTCGTTATGATGCATCCTGATATTATTATGTTGGCAGGCTACACGCATAGAATGGCAATGCATTATTGAGAGACAATATTCCTCGTATTTGTCTGCCGCTTTGATATGCCGTAAGCAATGTTTACAATGCGGGATGATGAGAAGTCATCTGTTAGACTCCATCGCTCAGTCTAAAATTAAATAATTTATCAGGAACCATGCATATTAAGAAACTCATATGAGACATGGAGGAGTAAAGAGAAACCTTCCAGTCTGTGCCATTACCATACAGACATGTATAGTGCTATAGGAAGAGGAGACAATGGTTTGCAATTTACACCGACGCGGAAAAACATCTCATGTGTCTATTCCAATATATATAATATTTATAAGAAATATCTCAGCAGGACGTCGCCTGTATTTATATGGATAGCTCTACACAATCTTATCACGTAGGGATCATTATATTCCATATCACCGCTACATGTACACAGCAGCCTGACATGGATATACCTCTTCACTGAAGGCTGCAGCACTTGTACATCTTGGTAATGATCTGAGTTAAAGGGATCTGCACCTTGAGAATGGGAAAATAGTATACTGTAGATATTTCTATATTCTTATTCTGTCATTGTCTGCTTGTTTGACTGCAAGTTCAGAGCTCCATGCCCTGTCCTCCCCCTCTGTATCTGTTTGTTCGGCCTCTTGCTTCTAAATTACAGCCTATTTTCCACTTGCTCTTAGTAAAAGCTGCACCAGGTTTCTGGTAGTTTCTACAGCAGTCATTCAGAGCATAGGGAGGGTCTACGGAGCAGTTCAATGCAGAGATCTAAGACCACAGCAGTGTGAGGATAGTCCACACAGCACTTGGAGTCATTTCAAAGTCTTTCTTCTACTTCCTAAATTAACTAAAACACTGAAACAGTGCTGTCTACAGTACCTTATGGAATAAGGTTTGGTCTTTATCTTGTATCATGTCATTAGGTTTCCTGAAAGTCATACTTGGTGTTAAGGGGGCTGCCTTACAACTTAGCTCAGAAGCATGGTTCTCCTTATCCCATTTTGGCAAACATGTTTACATATTTCTTAGAATCCCCCAGTGGAACGTCAATGGCTGTTAGTCTCCACCCGCCTGTAGAGGCCTCTCATCAGCCCAAAAGCTAAGCCACTTCCATACACTGTACTGCCAAGATGCATATTTTAATATCAACATTAACAGAGAGATGAATGCATAGCTCTCCAGGGGGGAACACTTAGCCCTTGCATGGTCAAAACTGCTGACAGATTCCCTTTAGAGGGTTTGTGTCAAGTTTGATTGTCCACAGCGTAGGGGATAACTATCTGAACTATGGGTTGTATATGCAGAGATCCCTACAGATCATGAGAACGGTCTCGTTCAATAGTTTCAGAAAGTAGGAAACTAGACCTTCCACACCATCGAATACTGAGAACAGGTCCATTCTTGTGATCGGTGGTGTTCCCAGCAGTCAGACCCCCATTGTAACAATCAAACTGAGTACAATCCCTTTAATGACCTGGCCAACAGTTGTAGAGAAGACATTTTAGGGGCACTTTTAAGAAATAACTTATTTAGGGATGAGTGATTCGACATGGGATTTTGTCTTCCCGTGAACCATTTGTGGACAACTACCCGTCGCTGCTCGATGTAATCGGTTGCCTAGAGACAGACTTCCAGAACAACACATGGAGAGGCTGTTAATAGCACATTTTACAGAAACGTTGCGACTGCAACCGGAGCTGATGGATTGTGGTATGAGCGCGGCTACGAACACAGCCGTGGTGACAACTTACAAGTGCGCCAAGGCCAGCGACAGCTGCAAACGCCAACTGAGCTGCTAGGACACACATCAGTGACAATGACAGCCAGACACAAAACCTGTATGGGAACATCGGAGGACGTTTCCCTGCAGCCCGGGATGTCCTTTAACTCTTTAGTCTCTAGAATAACTCCTGTTAACAATGTCATAGGCTCTCCAAGGTGCACACTCGGCTGTGCTGAGCTGTTCTACACCTAGTGTAGTGCAATATTTAGGACAATGAAGGAGCCATCGGGCGATGTTACTGGTATATACCTGGCTCCGCATTTCATTCATTTTCTAACCATAGAAATAAAAGTAAGTCAGCGTAGTCTCTCCTCCCAATCTGCCTCTGCAGCTGTGCTACAAGTAAAGTGTAATGGAGTATTTTATGGAGTATTGTCTTCCCCACGGCCACAGGAAGACTTATATCCTGTGCAGGGAAGGAGATTCCATACTATACATAGAAACTCAATAAGAGGGGCACAGGGACGGATTATGACTGCCATGGACTCTGGGCTGTATGAATATTATACAAGTTTGGAATTCCATTACACTAGAATCGGGGAATGGAGCATGTGTCCCTTCTGTCTGCTTTCAATCTGCGGTTTCAGAACCTTTTGAGGGACATTCAAAGGTCCTGGAATGGCTCTTGTGTGCATGGGGCAATAGGTAAGAGTTCTCCTTATGGAGAGTTTGCCAATTAAGGCCGCCTTATAGGTGTCTGGAGACTTATAGCCATTGATGCTCTACTAGGGGATTCTGGTAAATATGGAAATATGTTTTCCAAGGTGGGAAATGGAAAAAAATGCCTCCTTTTGCTACCTTGAGAGGCAGCCCCCTTAACACCAAGCATGACCACCTACAAGAACATGATGTCTTAAGTCTTGCGGACACGTATTGAGAGCAGGAACAGGTGTATGAAGATTTCATGGGTAAAGGTCTTTCTCAGTGGTGGGTGGTGATGGGTAGTTTGGTTGGCCATTGGCCTCCTAGAAGGCTTTGGCCCTGGGACACCCCCTATATTATTATCCACTATTAGAGGGGCATGTATTATTTGTGCCATCTTTATTCTCTGTTTTACCATTGTTTGTCTTGTTATTAATCATATGGCGTATAGAGATTGATACATTTTTTATGCAATTACTTACTATTGATTCTGTAATGTAATTGGTGTAAATAAATAGGTGCTGCACCCTCATTATCAGGAGCCTGTACACACTGTGCTGCCTTGGACTTTTTTTCATAGATGATAGATAGAAAGATAGATAGATAGATAGATAGATAGATAGATAGATAGATAGATAGATATGGGCTAGATATAGATGAGAAAAGATAGATAGATGATAGATAGATAGGAAGATGATAGATAGATAGATAGATAGATATAGATAGATAGATAGATAGATAGATAGATAGATACAGAAGTAGCTGAGTAATAGATAAGTAGGAGATAGATAGTCGAAGATAGATAGATAGATAGATAGATAGATGATAGATAGATAGATAGATAGATAGATAGGAGATAGATAGATAGATAGATAGATAGATAGATAGATAGATAGATAGATAGATAGATAGATACATAGATGATAAGTAGGAGATAGATAGATAGATAGATAGATAGATAGATAGATAGATGATAAGTAGGAGATAGATAGATAGATAGATAGATAGATAGATAGATAGATAGTAGATAGATAGATAGATAGATAGATAGATAGATCTCAAAAAGGGGGAGTTCATAGCCCAAGGCACCTGGTGAGGGATAGAAGTAGGAAAAAAAAGCAGCGCTCCAGGACCAAGGTGATTTGAAGGGGAATATTATTCCATGCAGTAGCAATGTTTTGGTTTCAATCTTGACAAAGGTGTTGCTATACTGAGACATAGCCACCGCATGTAATAAACTTCACCTTCAAATCACATTTGGACCTGCATTTTCTTCTACTTTTAGGCAGATAGATAGACAGACAGACCCCAGGGCTCTTGCACATTGGGGCACATTTACTAAAACAGTCTAGTCTGTACTATGTGCAGTTTTCCGGTGTAGCATTCAGGGGGCCCCCTTTTTTTTTTTCGGTGCACCTTTAACATGGGGCGTGTGACACGGTCTGGTGCACGGTCCGACTGAGCACCAGAATGCTCTTTTCATTCAGAAATTTGTGTCGCATGAAGAATAGTGCAGCCTGCTACAAAACGGTCACGTGTGACAAAAATGTGGCGTGGACACTTTTTAATAGAAAGTCTGACAGAAAACTGGTGGGGGCCTTAGTATAGGTGCCCCAATCTCTTTTCCCCTTTACTTGATCTAAGAACTTTCCGCTAATTGCAGTCTATGTAATCTTCAGTTTTCTGTCTGCGGTTGTGAAGTTCTCATCTTGCTAAGTACAGATAAATCAGAGGACATGGATGGATAGCTCCGCTGTCTCATCCTTCCTTAGTGGGACCGCTTCAATGGCTGGAAATCTTTCTGTACATTTGGAGGCCATACCCCCTACTGCCTTCAACTTGTGTACAGTCAGCTCCAGCCTTCAGAACAGCGCGTTCCCCAATTCCCTGGGACGCTCCTCTGATGGACTATTACTTATTCATGAGGACCGGCTTTGCTTTGCTGGTGAGGAGCGGATGCCACAAACATCTCTAAAAATATATTCATCGGACAGTGGATACTTTGTAATGAAAAGGAATATGTTACCTTCTTCTAGTGGGTAAGTAATAACCGAGAGAGGCCACTACCTATATGCTTTCTTCTAGAAACAACGCCACCCCTGTCCATAGGTTGTCTTTGGTATTGCAGTTCAAATCTAATTATTTCATTGGTGCTAAGGGCAATACCAGAGGATAGATGTGATGCTGTTTCTGTTCTAATTTCAAGCTCCAGGGTCCTTATGCATATTCAGTGGTTACTTGCATTGCCCTGCCTCCTTGTTCCTGATTGACAGGTCTCACTGCTACATAACATTGAGAGAGAGCTCTCTTACATAATTGGGCACATCATGTCACGTGAACAGGGTGATGTCATTTAAGATCTTTTCCCAGTTACATCTGCAACTTCTACCCCATATATGTATCTGATCACATGAAATCACAGCATACCTCCACGGAGGATGGGAAAGAGTAGAAGTCCATGGAGGCATGCTCTGATTTCATTTGGTCATTATATATATATATACATTGGGTAGACATTGCAAATGTAAAATGACCTTAGATGATATCGCCCTTGTCACATGACAAACAGAGAAGTGGCATGGTACTTGGGGAGGAGTAGATGGGAGGGACTGGCCGAGCAGGACACGCCCTTTCCTGATGCCAGGTACTATAACCTAAAGGGGAAACAAGGGTGTCAGTTAGTTAATAGGGCTCTATGGGAACCTGTAACTAGCTGGAGGGTCTCCTCACTCACAATGGACTGGGTGAAGTTGCCAGCTCTACACCCTCATAGCAGTTCCTCCAGTATAACCTTAGGAAAGCACTATTATAGTATAAGAGGACCCCCTGATGACTTTATGAAGTTCCTGCAGAAGACAAACCCATTCGTTGGTGACTTTGTCCACACTGAATTCAGTCCAAATATAGATTCACTTAGATTCGACAAATCTTGTATATAAGATAATAGTAATGTCTAGCGGATCTATTGATTTCAACAGATTTTGATAGTTTCTGTTGAGGGGTTTTATACCAAATTTCAGAAGAAATGTTGGTTCAGTCCAAATCAAATAAAAAAAAAATTAGGCAAACGTGAATGTAACTTAGCTGCGCTACGAGATCCAGCCTAAGGGTGAGAGGGGTGCTGGTTTTGTTTAGTATTTCATACAATATTTTTAGAATATGTGAAGGTTGGTTTTATACATTTATTTATAGAGACAGACCAGATTTTGGCCATATTTTCCCAACTCAAGGGTGTGAAAGACTCCAGACTTACATCATCATAGTCATCTATGAGTCACTACCTCCTTGTGGGAATACAGTCCTATACTTAAGCAGAATCTCGCAGTTGTCTTGCGAGGATCCAATGACTCAGAGCATCATAGAGACTCTTATGCTGTGAGTCAAGATCCCCAAAGTGTTCTGTTTGTTAAATATGCTTGTCCAATGAGTAATAACTCATGGGTAGTAACAGGTGAACCCATTTGGCTACGGATCAGCCGAGTTCGGATGAACCTAAACCTGAAAGTTCTGTTCAGGTTCAAGTTACAAACCAAAATGCTCACCGCCACTGGTAATAACCAACAACCAATAACTGTTGACGGTAAAGCAGAAACATCATTGAGGAGCTACAATTATTGGGAAAATGGCGGTGTACCACTAGCATTACAACGGTGGTGCTCACCCCTGGTGTTAACACATGAGGATGTTCACTCTTTAAATGCCGCCAGTAAGCTGGGACATCATCGGGGAGCAACCATCCTTCGGAAAATGCATTTTAATGAAACCGGCAGCTTTGCTGGCACCGAACGCAGGCGTTGCCAACAGAAGGGGGGGGGGGAATTGGCAGACCTGAGCTGCAATGTTTGGGTCCGCTTATCACTACCCATGGGTAGGGTCACAGCCCCTCTGATACCCCATAAGCTAAGCACAGAGAACAACTCCATCCTCCATCTCTACAGAGCAAAGGCTTAGTAAGTTCACACACACAAAAAAAAAGGCAAAAAATAAATAAAACCCCTAATGACCTCATTACTCTAATGGAATATACATACCAATCAGCTCGTCTCTGAAATGCCTGGCAATATAAATCAAGGGCTCGAACGTTTTGCTGGAGCCGCAGTCAATAAGACTATTTTTATTGTACAATGAGAAGTTCTCCAAGGAAGAAATTGGCACGGAAAGCAGCGGCTTAGAAAGGTTGTGTGATTATATAGTAAGGATCCCCTTTGGACTGTACAAAAGAGGAACACACAGGAGGTGGCGGTATGCCGGAGCTCAATGAGAGAAGAGGCATTTATAGAAAGCTTTTCAGAATTTGGATAGGAGGTGGTCAGTCCACTGGTGGCCCCGGGTGATGGAGGTAGAGCCTTTATGATACATGCTATTAGGCTACAACATGGCAGCTTTAGTACATCTACATGGGTTATCCTGAGTGTTATAGATCTTTTATTCCTACCCTGGTGAGTAGTAGTCATAAAGGGTAATCTGCTGAGTGGGAAGAAAGGTAATTCAATATCCCACCAATAAAATGGGTTTTACCCATGGAGGTCTCGAGAGGTATATGGAAATGTATGCAGAATACAAAAGTGCTTCCTTCTATTGGTACACTGGATCATTCTTATGGACTTGACCTCTGAGACCAGTTATTGGTCACCGCAATTATAGTAGCCATACTGGTTCTGGTACTAGGTTGGAAATGGGGATGAGCTGGTGGAACCCAGATAAGGAGGTGAATTACTCTTATTTTCTTTCAAACAAACCCAGGAAACCCTTTTAAAGGGCCCTCAAACACACATGACATTGTAGTATCCAGACATGTCTTATACTCCAGTTCTCGTTATAAGCCTTTTTGATGGTTCGGACATTAACTTAAAGGAGTTGTCCAAAGGAGGTGCACAGCTCATTGTATCCCTGGTCATGTGATGTCACAAGGGGCACAGCTCATTGGATCCCTGGTCATGTGATGTCACACAGGTGCACAGCTCGATATATCCCTGATCATGTGATGTCACACTAGTATGCAGCATTTTTTATCCCTGGTCATGTGATGTCACACAGGTGTGCGGATCGTTATATATCCCTAGTAATGTGATGTCACACAGGTGCAAGACTCACTATTTCCCTGGTCATTTGATGTCACATAGGTGCATGGCTTGTTACACCCCTTGTCATGTGATGTCACACAGGTGCGGGGCTTGTTATATTCCTAGTCATGTGATGCCACACAGGTGCACAGCTTGTTATATACCTAGTCATGTGATGCCACATAGGTCAGCTAAGGACGTGCCATGTGTTGTTCCAACTTAACCTATTTAATTTACATCTATTTTCATTTTTAATTATATAAAAAAACCACCCCCCTCTCAAGGACCCAGCTTTTCCCCCCATGTCTACTCAGCTGGACTCTATTGGACCGACGTCGTGTGTAACTTTCCAATTACTTATTTACGACCTGCAGATGTCTCCTTCTTTCTAATCACAGATTATTTCCTTTCCATCTAACACAAATTTTGAAAGTATTTTAACTACAAAAGCCTCTTCCTCTCTCCGCGCTGCGTTTCTCATCTCGCTATATTTGAAGCTTCCCTTGGAGATTTATTTTTTAAAGTCTCAGACTTGAGAATTCATTAGCAATCAAATCTATTGCCCAAAAAGATATCACTTGCAATTTAATTATTAACATATGTGGGAGAGGCGGGCGATGAAAAATAGGGCACATCGAGCCGGCAGGTGCAGGTGACTGGCACTTTACAGGAAAACAAAGTGGGATTGTAGGAGGAAATGGAAGAGGAATTGTTCATTAGCATCAAAGGGCAATTCAGAGATTGATAAATACTTGTCACATAATTCCTCTACGCAAATGTATTCAAATGGAGGATAAACCAGTCATATGGGATCACTCCTCTCCTCAGTGCACCCAAATAAGAAAAAAACACTACCGTACACCGTCTGTTATTGAATTTTAGACCTATAGGAACTCTATGGGGGTCATTTACTAAGGGCCAGATTCGCGTTTTCCCGACATATGCGGCGATTTTTCCTGAATTGCCCCAGGATTTTGGCGCACGCGACCAAATTGTGGCGTATCGGCGCCGGCATGCACGCAACGGAAATCAGTGGGCGTGGCCATAAAAAAACCCGACGGATTCGGAAAAAAAGCTGCATTTTAAAGAAAATAGGGTCGCTAGACACGCGCCTACCTGCACCAAGGGTAGGACGGTGAACTCTGATGCAATCCGATGGTCTTCAGCGCAGCAGCGACACCTAGTGGACATCGGGGGAACTGCCTTAGTGAATCCCGGCCGGACCTGAATCCTCCACAGAGAACGCGCCGCTTGATCGCGAATGGACCGATGTGTTATTCTGTGGTGCCTCCACGACCTAAAAATCCCATAAGACTTACAGTATCCACATAGTAAGAACCTTAAAGGGGTTGGTCACTTTACCTCATGTTTTTTGTAAAGTGTGGAGGGCAGGATATTAGGCAATTTACCAATATAAATCATAGTTCTGCTCCACTTTCTTGTTATGTGAGGTGAAGCCTCCTGTCTTTTACCTCATTAGCCAGACATTCCTGACCATAAAATGGCCGCAAATGGAGGGTCATGTCATGTGATCTTATCTGTCCTTACACTATCATACGGTCCTGGCAGGGCGATTGCTCATGGTCAGTTAGAGATCACATGACCCTCCATCTGCGGCCATTTATGGACAGGAATGTCTGGCTGATGAGGTAAAAGACCGGAGACTTCACTTTACATGTTGAAAAAGCGGCACAGAACTATTAATAGATGTATAATGGTAAATTACCAAATATCCTGCCCCGCACTGCACTGATCATCTCATGACGCACACCAGGAAAGGTAAGAAGGACACATTCTTATGTCTTAGATGACTACAACCCGGTTCTGTATTTTCCTCCCTCATCATCTCCCTTTGCTCTTTTCTCTTGCCTTCCTTTCATTTTTCGGTTCCTTGATTAAAGTCTTCTCTTTGATCCGGCTGAAGTATTCTGCTCTAACCCTTCTTCCCGTCATGGCAGGAGCCTTTATTATGGTATATGCTGTTAGATTCCCTCACACAGAATATTGTGTGCACACCGCCAAGCGTTCCTATGTAATAATACCGCGCTCAGCTCAAGTGGCCATCCCTCGTAGATTATCTGTCATTCAGCCGGCACAAAGCAGATCAGCTTTACCGAAGAAAAGGCCGCTGTTTACTTTCTACATGTGTTTCAAAGCAGATCCCGATGTGAAGGCAGCAGTAAGGGTTCCTTCTGCGTCTGCCTGCACCAAGGTGGAAAAACGCTGCCCACATTATTTTGTGTCAGATGATAGATTTGAAGACTTGCAGTGATGAAAAACCCAACCTCCTGTCTAAGGCATTAAAGCCAATCTCTTTATCCGTTTCCTTCCCATCATGGCAATGCCTGACGTCTGCGTTGGTAAAATCGTCCTATTCTAAATATGGAAAGCGTAGCGATCTTATGTCACTCGCTTGACAAGGAGCGTTTGATCGTTTGTTTTTGAAGGAGGCAACTTTACACAGTACACGGCGGTTCGATACTCGCTGACAGCATCGGCGCTCAATCATTCCGTCACAGTGGATGAATTGGAGACTGCGCTAAGTTGTAGTTTTACGTGGGCGCCTGTCGGAACCCATAAAGACCAAATTGTCGACGTAGTCAAAGTGAACACCACGAAGACACTTAAACAGTAGTGGAGAAAAGTAGACAAAGATCTTTGCTAATTGGACATTGGGGTTCTAGAGATGAGATGATTGGGGACTGAATTTAGGGCCTATTCTTCTGAAAAGCAATACTGGACAAAGAACTCCAGAGCTGCAATATGTTTTTTCAACGTATATAGACCACCATATCCCGGTGGTCCAATAAGTTGACACTAAGGCCAGTTGCCCATGAGCGTGATCTATCAGAGAAAAACTCACTGGTGGAAATTCACTGGACTGAACTCAGCTTGTTAGTTGAGTCTTTCGAACTTCATTCTTCTTCATTCGTGGACAACTGGTCTAAGTATAATTCCATTCTCCAGGCGTTAGTGGATCACCCACTTTTTAATATTCCACATATGCCTGGAATTAAAGTGCTGAGGTCTAATTTTTGTCAAATCCAATCCCTTTTTTATGGTTTCTTAGACATAACAATGAAGTAATACATTTTTTTCAAAACTCACAGGTTTTTGACATTTACGGGTCATTAGAAAATCTAATCATATTGACCAATGTATAGTACCTTGGAAGAAGAACATTTAAACCAGGACTGGTATTGAATATCACTGGAGAATTTTTTTATTATCTATTTGTTTCTTTTTTTCCATTTATCTGTTATTACGGAATCCTGTTACTCCCTCTGATAAGCAGTACAAAGGACCCCTTGATCTACTCAGGACTAAAGTCATGTCCTTACATGTGGCTGTCCTTGGTACTCAGTCTTCTGGCGCTTTATGGCTTCTTCTTTCATCTAGTTGCTGTTGTTTCAGAAAGAGGTTGTCCAGAAGTTAAAAAACATGACTGATTTCTTCAATAAACAGTGTCATGCATGGTTTCTGCCACTATTGCAGCTCAATTGTATGGAGAGGACAGAAGCTTAGTTGCAATACCAAACCCCACCCATGGTCAGAAGGGGAGCTGTTTTTGGAAGAAAATAGCCATGTTTTTTAAACCAACCCATTTTAGGTTTTTAATCTCAGGCTACCATTTAGTTGAAACAGGTCTTTCCTCAAGTTCACACTACCCCACTATGGTACCAGGACACTTCCCAGACGACCCTTCCACTGCAATTATTAGTCTGAAAGATTCAGCAGAAGACTTGGAGGTTTGGAGGTTATTTGGAAACCACCCACTTGCTTTTGTAGACTGTTTCTTAAATATGACCTGGAAACAGTCCTACATTTTCTAGAACTTCCCAAATTGTACAATGCGATCCTGGAAAACTCATTTGGTTTGGCTTCTATAATGAGAGATGATGGACAGTCCAAGGCATGGAGCTCAACTTACACTATATTTACTTAGCTATGAGAAGCTGGTAAGTATATAAAAAATTATTCATCTTTAGTGCTTCGTGCTGGGGTAGCAGTCATAGCAGTGGCTGCGGCTACTACAGCTTTATGTGCTTGTACATCAGTGGCGTAACTAGGAGAGTCAGGGCCCCATAGCAGATTTCTTAATGGGGCCCCCCTCCCCCTTAGGGTGCGGTCACACGTTGCAGTTCAAACTGCATCGCAATCAAATTTGAGGTGGTTTTAGGTGCAGTTTTGTTAATTTAACAGGTAAAAGACATGAACTGAATGATTTAATTTTATTTTAAATGGGAAAATTGTTCCACAAATGCCTTTCACTTGTTAAATTAACAAAACTGCACCTAAAACCCCCTCAAAACTGACTGTGATGCAGTTTTAACTGACCGCACCGTGAAAGATATTCATACATACACACACGTTTATATAATCACACACATTTATACACTTATACACACACACAAGATTCTACACTCACTTTTATGTACTCGTCCACACATACATACGTATACACATATGCACACATTTATGTACTCATACATACATTTACATACACTAATACATACAGTATATACAAACTCATACTGTATATACATAAAGTATATATGCATCAAAGTTGTATATACAGTATACTGTTTATATACATACATATAGCATACATACATCATATTCTTTTACATACGGTATACATCCAATGTGTATACACATACATGCAGTATAAAAACACCATATACACACACATACTGAATCTACATACAGCATATTCACACATACATACAGTGTATATAGTGTATACACACATAATGCATATACATACAGCATAGACACATACATACAGTATATATAGTGTATACATACATAATGCATATACATACAGCATATTCACATATATACAGTAAATACAGCAGATACACATGGTATATACAACATTTACACACATACTGCGTATACATGCAGTATATACACACCTACATATGGTATATACATACATACATACAGCAAATACACATACATACAGTATATACACACATACATACAGTATATACTGTACAGCAAATACACATACATACAGTATATACACACACATACATACAGTATATACTGTACAGCATATACACATACATACAACAAATACACACATACAGTATATACTGTACAGCATATACACACATACAGCACACACACACACATACATACAGTATATACACACATACATACAGTATATACTGTACAGCATATACACACATACAGCACATACACACATACAGTATATACTGTACAGCATATACACATACATACAGCAAATACACACATACATACAGTATATACTGTACAGCAAATACACACATACATACAGTATATACTGTACAGCAAATACACACAAGTACAGCAAATACACACATACAGCATACATTCATATAGATATACATACATATATATATATAGGTACTTACATTTCTTGGAGACCGGCTGTTGTGGCATCATGCCAGCGGGTTTCTTCTGGCTGGTAGATGGCTGTGGCATCGCGCGGGCCTACGCGCCCGGGGAGTCACAGAAGTAGTAGGCGGCTGTGGATGGAGTGAGGTCGGACAGCCGCAGACGGAGTGGGCCGGCCGCGTACATACTGGGCTGGGCAGCCGCGGAACGGGCGGCCACAGATGAGTCAGAACGGGCGCCTGCGGTTGGAGTAGGACGCCGAGTGGCCGCCGGTGGAGTGAGTTGTTCGGCAGCCACGGACGGAGTGGGCTGGGCGGCCGCGGATGGCCTAGGCCCGGGGGCGGCAGCCGTTGCAGTAGACCGAGTAGGCGGGCCCGGCAGCAGGCTCAGGCCCGGCAGCAGGCTCAGTTGAAATGGTCAGGCCATGCGCGCCGCTGCTGGAGCTGTCAGGGGCGGATTGGCCGTGGAGCTGTCAGGGGCGGATTGGCCGCAAATGAAGAGGTGGAGTCGGGTGGCCACAGATGAGGTGGGCGGACAGGGGCGGCACAGGGGCCCGTATTGATGTCCCATTGCCCTAGTACGCAGGGAAGGATGGGCTGCAGGGCATGAGAAAATACAGTTTATAAATTTTGTCTTGGCTGTTCATCCCGGGCCCCTGTGCCGCCGGGCCCCGTAGCAACCGCTACGGCTGCTACGGCTATTGTTACGCCACTGTTGTACATGATGAATATACACTGTATGTACGTGAATATTTGATGTTTATCTACTGTAGGTGTGTACCTGATGTTTATAGGGTTACTTTAGTTTATGTACCTGATGGGGGACATTTATCATACGTCGGCGCGTGTGCGCTCCCGCTGCTGCATTTTCGTAGCGCAATACATTAAGAGGCTTCAGTATTGGGCAGTAGGTGCAAGCAAGAGCGCAGGCGCAGGGACGGTAACACCCCGTGCCAACCCACTCTCGGCCAACCACACCCTCCACTCGGCTTTGGCCTTTTAATGTATCCATCGGGGATACATAAGAAATAAACACAGCCAGCTGATTTTCTTGCTCCTCCACCCCTGATGTGAAGGTGGCGGATAGAAGAAAATAATGTGACCTGTCGAAGAAGCCCTGATAAATATCCCCCATGACATGTATGTGCTATTTATGTATGTACCTGACGTTTATACATTATGGGGGTCATTTATCTTATTTCCCCCTTCTCTGCGCTCTTTTTGGGTCTGTTGTGAGTCAGTTTTTTGCACCTCATTTGTCTTTGTCTTTTTGGTTCTATGACAAAGCAGGTTTTTTTGTGCCATACTAGGTGCAAATTTTTTAAAAAAAGGAGCAATTTGTTGCACAAATCATAACATTGCCTTTCCTGAGGATGGTCAGGATTGGCGAGTTATTGCACAATTATTTGCGCCCATATAGCATACATAATAAATTGGGCGCATACATCTGGAAAGAGGCGCAATGTAATGACAAAGAGGGTGTAAAAATACATGACAAATTGAGGTGTACCATTAAAAAACAATGCAAAATAGGTGTCATTATGCAGCAAAAAGGTGCAAAAACACCAACGGAAGAAAAAGATAAATGACCCCCAATGTATGCTTATACATGATGTATACAGTATATACTGTGTGTGTGTCTTTTTGATTTGTATACACTGTATGTGCATGCATAAGGTGTATGAGTTTATAAATTGTATTATTATGTTTAAGTAGAAGCCTTTCCTGTTAGCGCTGATGTCTTCTGGATGTATGATGCCTACAGCAGAGATTTATAGTGATTGAAAATGGATGAGATATGTTCTGATATTATAGATGGAGGTGGGCCCTTAGGATCTTTCCTATGGTGGGACTAAGGATCAACATCCTGACATTATATTTACATCTTTATATGTATAGAAAGCATTATAATTAGAGATGAGCGAACACTAAAATGCTCGGGTACTCGTTATTCGAGACGAACTTTTCCCGATGCTCGAGTGCTCGTCTCGAATAACGAACCCCATTGAAGTCAATGGAGACTCGAGCATTTTCAAGGGACCAAGGCTCTGCACAGGGAAGCTTGGCCAAACACACTGGGAACTCAGAAAAGGATGGAAACACCCGGAAATGGACAGGAAACACAGGGGCAGATAGATGGATGCCTCTGAGGCTGCATAATCGCACCATTATGCCAAAATTATGGGCAACAGCATGGCCATGACAGAGTGACAGAATGAAGCTAGATAGCATCTAAAACATCCAATAATTGACCCTGACACTATGGGACGGCATGCAGAGGCAGCGGCAGCCGCTAGAGAGTGTATGGCGACATACCCTAAATGGACTCAGGCTTCAAACCAATGGGTGGCAGAGAGGAACCAAAGGAGTGAGCAAGAGCGCTCAAATAATATCGGTACATGATAAAAGTTTGCCAGTATATTTTGTGGATTACACAGCAGGGTGGCGACAAAGTTAACATGGAAGCCATGAAAAACAACCCAAAATTCTGCCTGACACAGCTCGTTGATAAGGGGACGATGTATGGAGGCAGTGAACTAGTAGTAGATTAAAGGTGCTGCAAGTAAAACTATGTTAGTTGGGGATCTTGGCATGGAGCTGGCGCTCGCTGCCAGGCGAGCTTTCGCCAATCCAAGCCCCTGTCCTAGGCTACTCCCCAAAAAGCACTTCTAAGAACCTTTTTTATAAGATCAAGTGTAGTAGCGTTCTATAAGTTTAGGATATGGCGGGTGAGGGGAATGTAAACAGATGCCAAGAAGCGTGAAATAATATCCCTAAATGGTAAAAATTTGCAAGTATATTTTGGGGATTACACAGCAGGGTGGACAAAGTTAACAACTTGATGTGAATGCCCTGTAATAGCTCTTGGGCGGTGTGCCTTTTATCGCCTAGGCTCAGCAGTTCAGCACGCTGCTGGTCGCTCTAGCGACGGCACTGCTGCTGTGCCTAGAGCTACCGACTGATGGCGCCATGCCCACGGATGGTAATTCGGAGGAGGAGGAGGTGGAGGAGGTGTGGGAGGAAGGGTTATAGTAGGCCTTTGAGACTGGACCGAGGTAGGCCCCGCAATTCTCTGCGTCGGCAGTATATGACCAGCCCCAGGGTCAGACTCGGTCCCAGCCTGCACCAAGTTAAGTGTAGTAGCGTTCTCATAAGTTTGGGATATGGGGGTGAGGGGAAGTAAACAGATGCGCAAGAAGCGCATGATGGCGCTGGAGCTGGCGTTCCGCTGCAGGCGAGCTTTCGCCAATTCAAGCCCCTGTCTCTAGGCTACTCCCCAAACAGCACTTCTAAGAAACCTTTGTATAAGATCAAGTGTAGTAGCGTTCTTTAAGTTTAGGATATGGCGGGTGAGGGGAATGTAAACAGATGCGCAAGAAGCGCTGAAATAATATCCCTAAATGGTAAAAGTTTCCAGTGTATTTTGTTGATAACACAGCAGGGTGGCGACAAAGTTAACAACTTTGATGTGGAATCCATGAAAACAACCCAAATTTCTGCCTGACACACTCGTTTGATAAAGGGACGATGTATGGGGCATATTGGACGACTTTGGAGGTAGCAATGGAGACAACGTGTGGAGGCTGCTATGGAGACAATTTAATTGGATAGTGCTGTATGTGGCAGCCAACATTTTCAAACCAGAGGAGCAGGTAGGTGGCCCTCCAGTAAAATGGGATAGATTGAGTGCCTGTATGTGGCAGTCCCAAAAATGTTTCAACCAGAGGAGCAGGTAGGTGGCCCTCCAGTAAAATGGAATAGATTGAGTGCCTGTATGTGGCAGTCCCAAAAATTGTTCAAACCAGAGGAGCAGGTAGGTGGCCCTGCAGTAAAATGGAATAGTTGAGTGCCTGTATGTGGCAGTCCCAAAAATGTTTCAAACCAGAGGAGCAGGTAGGTGGCCCTGCAGTAAAATGGAATAGATTGAGTGCCTGTATGTGGCCGTCCCAAAAATGTTTCAAACCAGAGAAGCAGGTAGGGGGCCCTGCAGTAAATGGAATAGATTGAGTGCCTGTATGTGGCAGTCCCAAAAATTGTTCAAACCAGAGGAGCAGGTAGGTGGCCCTGCAGTAAATGGAATAGATTGGTGCCTGTATGTGGCAGTCCCAAAAATGTTTCAAACCAGAGGAGCAGGTAGGTGGCCCTCCAGTAAAATGGAATAGATTGAGTGCCTGGATGTGGCAGTCCCAAAATTGTTCAAACCAGAGGAGCAGTAGGTGGCCCTGCAGTAAAATGGAATAGATTGAGTGCCTGTATGTGGCAGTCCCAAAAATTGTTCAAACCAGAGGAGCAGGTAGGTGGCCCTGCAGTAAAATGGAATAGATTGAGTGCCTGTATGTGGCAGTCCCAAAAATTGTTCAAACCAGAGGAGCAGGTAGGTGGCCCTGCAGTAAAATGGAATAGATTGAGTGCCTGTATGTGGCAGTCCCAAAAATGTTTAAACCAGAGGGCAGGTAGGGGGCCCTGCAGTAAAGAGAATAGATGAGGCCTGGATGTGGCACTCACAAAAATTGTTTCAAACAGAGGACCGGGTAGGTGGCCCCTCCAGAAAATTAATGCATGAGTACTATAGAAGAGCCAGTGGGCCCTGTCAAAAAATAGCCGTTTCTCTGCTTTACTGTACAAAGAGGAGGAGAAGGAGGAAATGAGGAGGAGGAGGGGAGTGGATCAATTATTCAGGTTGAGCTTCCTTCTGGTGGGATTGAAAATCTGAGAAATCCAGCCTTTATTCATTTTAATAAGCGTCAGCCTGTCAGCTGTCAGTCGACAGGCGTGACGCTATCGGTGATGATGCCACCAGCTGCACTGAAAACCCGCTCGGAACAAGACGCTAGCGGGCAGGCAGGCAAGAACCTCCAAGGCGTTTAGAGCGCCAGTTCGTGCCACATGTCCAGCTTTGAAACCCAGTAGTTGTAGGGAGTTGTGTGATCATTTAGGACGATTGTATGGTCAGCTACGTATCCCTCACCATCTTCTGTAAAGATCAGCCACTCTGCGAATGGGACAGTGACATTTGCTGGGGTGACATAAAGCTAACTATTGTAGACTATCCTCGGTGTGCAGCGCCAGCTTCAGTCTAGCGCGCCTTTCCCGTCTGGACTAACAGGAGTCCGCGGGCTTTCAGTTGCCCAGGCGTTGGATGTGTTGGCAAAAGCTTGTAAAGCGTATGCAGTGCTGGACAAGGGCTGCTGCCCAACTCCCTCGTACTGTCCCGACAGAACTACGCACTCTGCGCTAGCGCTGCAGAAGGAAATATGTTAGGTGTGCACCGGGCTTGGATTCGTTTCACACTCTCTCTCCGAGGATGGAGATGGAGATTTTGTGTACGGGGTCCAGGAGAGTGAACACCCAGTAATCGGTGCTGGAATAAATTCTTTGAACGCGAGGGTCACGGGAAGGCAGCCTAGCATGAAATATGCCATTGCGCCAGAGTACCAACGCGTAGAATTCACTCCTCACTGGCTGAACTGTCCATTTCCTCCTCCTCCAACTCCTCCAATCCTCTTCTTCTGCCCATACACGCTGAACAGTGAAGGACTCAACAATGGGTCCCCTCTTGTGTCTCGCCAACATTCTCCTCCTCTTCTCCTCATCCTCTCCACCTCCCACCTCCTCCGATATGCGTGGAGAAACAGACTCAGGGTGCTTGGTATCAACAAGGGAATATTCTTCCCACGTCTCTTGTGACGAGCGCAAAGCTTCCGACTCATGCTGACCAGAGAGTTTTTCAACCGGCAAGCAGCGGGATGGTGAGGCTGATGATGGCGGCATCGCCACTGACCATCTGTGTTGACTCCTCAAAGTTACTCAGCACCCTGACAGATATCAGACATCCACGTCCACTCCTCATTGTAGACTGGAGGAAGCTGACTGACCTGACTACCAGTTCTGGTGGAAGTTGACATCTGGCAGTCTACAACGCTCTGCGCTCTGGTAAACTCTGGATAACATGGTCAGTGTTGAATTCCACTCGTGGCACGTCGCACAACAGTCGGTGAGGGGCAGTTGGAGGCGGCGCTGCGCTGCCCCTGAGAGTGGCAGCATCGGGCGGACTTCCGGAATGCGCACAGATGCGGCGCACCTTGTGAGCAAATCAGACAGATTGGGGTATGTCTTGAGGAAAACGCTGCACTATCAGATTTAACACATGGGCCAGGCATGGCACATGTGTCAGTCTGCCGAGTTGCAGAGCCGCCACCAGGTTACGGCCGTTGTCACACACAAAAATTCCCGGCTTGAGGTTCAGCGGTGCCAGCCACAGATCAGTCTGCGCGTGATGCCCTGTAATAGCTCCTTGGGGCGGTGTGCTTTTGTCGCTAGATCAAGCAGTTTGAGCACCGCCTGCTGTCGCCTTAGCGACGGCCTGTGCTGTGCCTAGAGCTACCGACTGATGGCGCCGTGCCCACGGATGGTAGTTCGGAGGAGGAGGTGAGGAGGGGGGAGGAGGAGGAGGCATAGGTAGGCCCTGAAACACCTGGACCGAGGTGGTAGGCCCGCAATCTCGGCGTCGGCAGTATATGAGCAGCCCCAGGGTCAGACTCGGTCCAGCCTCACCAAGTTAACCCAATGTGCCGGCAGCAATATTATGTGGCCCTGCCCGGCAGCACTGTCCACAGTGTCCGTGGTCAGGTGGACCTTGTCGAAAACGGCGTTTGGTCAGGGCAGGTGATGATTGTCTGACACGTGCTGGTGCAGGGCTGGGACGGCACATCGGGGAAAAGTAGTGGCGGCTGGGGACGAATACCGAGGGGCGGCCCGCCGCCATGAGGTTGCGAAGGGCCTCGGTTCTCTCTAGCCTATAGGGCAGCATCTCCAGCTAAGCAATCTGGAGAGTTGCACATTAGGAGTGGGCGTGCGGGTGGGCTTGCACTATATTTGCCGTTTCCGCTCCAGCGTCTGGGGTATGGAGAGTGAACGCTGGTGTGATGCTGTGGGACGGGTTTGGAGGCGACGATGGTGTTTTTGTGCCAGGGTCCTGGGCAGGGGGCTGACTAGCAGCTGACACAGGGAGGAGCATGGTGGCACGGCCGTAGGTGAACGGGCGTGTTGCCACTGAGTGGGTGCTTAGCATTCATATGCTGCGCATACTGGTGGTAGTTAAGCTAGTAGTGGTGGAACCCCTGCTGACCTGGTTGGCAAATGTTGCAAACCACCAAGTCGTCGTCATCCGGTGAGTTTCCTTAAAGACCTCACACTTCTAGATTCTGACCCTGCCGCAAAGAAAGCCCTCACCCGGAGCTCACTAGTTGACATGGGTCTGATGCAGCCAGCCTCTGGCCGCTGCCTCTCCGGCGCCCCACAACCTCTGTCCACCTGTGCAAGGTGCGAGTGACTCTCCTCCGTCTCAGATAGCACTGTGTTCACCCGGCCTCGCAACCCAGCTTGGGTCTGTCACCTCATCATTCTCCGATCCCTCAGTGCTGCCCCCCTCGACTTCTGCCCCGCAACACTTCCCCACTGTCTGACAACCGTGTCTCCTCATCTCGACACCTCTTTTACACACTTCCACTACGGTCAGAAGGTTCAATCCATCACCCACAGAAGGTTGGTGGGGGGGTGAAACTGTGCATCGGAAAGGGGGGGGGGGGCCAGGCGCGGGGAGGGGGGTGGGAGGGGGTGGGGGGGGTGGGGGGGGGGGGGGGGGGGGGTTCGGCGGGGGGGCGGGGCGTGGGGGAGGGGGGGGGGGGGGGGGGGGGGGGTGGGGGGGGGGGGGGGGGGGATGTGGTGTCCGGGGGGGGGGGGGGGGGGGGGGGTGTGGGGGGGCGGGTGGGCGGGGGGGGGGGGGGGGGGGGGGGGCGGAGGGGGGGGGGTGGGGAGGTGGGGGTGGGGGGGGGGTGGGGGGGGGGGGGGGGGGGGGGGGGGGGGGGGGGGGGGGGGGGGGGGGGTGGGGGGGGGGGGGGGTGGGGGGGAAGTGGGGGGGGGGGGGGGTGGGGGGGCAGGGGGGTGGGGGGGGGGGGGGGTGGGGGGGGGGGGTGGGGGGAGGGGGGGGGGGTGGGGGGGGGGGTGGGGTGGGGGGGGGGGGGGGGGGGGGGGGGGGGGATGGGGGGGGGGGGGGGGGGGTGGGGGGGGGGGGGGGGGGGTGGGGGGGGGGGGGGGTGGGGGGGGGGGGGGGGGGGGTGGGGGGTGGGGGGGGGGGGGGGGGGGGGCGGGGGGGGGGGGGGGGGTGGGGGGCTGGACTGGGGAAAAACCGCATGAAATTGTCAGCAGCAAGCAGTTGGACGGAGGTGACAGCAGGTATGCCGGTTCAAATGCCAATTTTCCTGGGAGGGGGCGAGATGGGGGGAGAGAGGCTGAGGGCAGGAGCGTGGAGGATGGCGATTTCGGTGACCATGGGTGACTGCGTGGAAGACGGACTGTGTGGTGGACAATTGCTCGAAGCATTGTCAGCCAATCAACGACTCACCGTTCGCACTGTTCTGGCCTCAACAGGTGCTCTACCACGAGTCCCGTAACTTCAGACATGAACTAGGGAGTGTAGCTTGCGGCGTTCACACTGCCTCCATCATCAGCAGGTGGTGTCTCACCCCGCCCAGGACCACGGCCTCTGACCCGCCAGTCGTTGGACGGTCCCACGTCCCCGCACTCGTTGCCTCTACCCACTAACCCTCGGTTAAACATTTTTAATGAGAGTATAACTTATTTTTTTTTTTTACTTTTTTTTGTTTTTTTTTGTGTTTTTTTTTTTTTTGTGTTTTTTTTGTTTTTTTGAGTTTTTCAAACCAAACAATGCGTATCCTATTGCTATGGCTTATTTTCTAGCCAAAGTATCAAAGCACACTACTATGCCAGATAGGATGACACGAGTTATTGGATAAGATAATCCAACCCCTACGAATTTTGCCACGTCAGCCTTTTGCTATGGATATTTGCGCCACTAGCGCAGAACACAGCGGTCGCCAAGTCCTCACACAAATTGCTCAGAATGGCAAGTACATGCATCGCAGAAAACAGCCACCAGCAATCAACCAGAAATCAAAGTATATAGAACGCTACTGTAGCGTAACAAGAAGTGTTTGTATTCTCCTATGTCTATTTCTAGCCAAAAGTATCAAAGGAAGCACAGTACTAGCCAGATGGATGACACTGAGTTATTGCCCTAATAGAAATCACCCCTATCGGAATTTTGCCACTTCGCCTTTGCTAGGACTGTGCGCCACTAAGCGCAAACACAGCGGGTCGCAGTTCACTACAAATTTGCTCAGATTGGCAATACATGCACTGCGAAACTACAGCCACCAAGATCAACCAGAAATCAAATCATAGAACGCTACTGTAGGCTTCAAGAAGCTGTTTGTATTCTCTATGGCGTTGTTTAGACCAATATCAAAGGACAGCACAGTACTATGACCAAGAGAGATGACACTGAGGTTATTGGATAATGAAATCCACCCACACTGAAATTTTGACCACTCGGCCTTTGCTATGGATAGTGCGCCACCTAAGCGCAGAACCCAGCGGCGCAAGTCTCACTACAAATTGGCTCAGATTGGCAAGCACTGCACTGCAGAACTAAAAGCCACCAGACAGCTCAACCAGAATCAAATATATAGAACGCTACGGTAGCTTCAAACGAGAGCTGTTGTATTCTATATGGCTAGTTCGAGCCAAGTATCAAGGTAAGACCACATTACTATGCCAGATGAGATGCCACTACTGATTATTGCACTAATAGAATCCAACCCCTACTGAATTTTGCCACTTTGGCCTTTTGCGATGGTATCGTGGCCCTCAATAGCGAGAACACAGTGGTCGCAAGTCCGCTACAAATTGCTCAGATTGGCAAGGACATGACTGCAGAAACTACAGCCACCAGACCCCCCCAGAGCAACCAGAAATCAAATATAATAAACGCTACTGTAGGCTTCCAGAAGCTGTTTGGTATTCTCCTAATGGCTATTTTCTAGCCAGTATCAAAGGAAGCACAGTACTATGCCATGAGATGAACTGATTATTGCCTAATACGAAATCCAACCCCTACTGAATTTGCACCTTCGCCCCTTTTGCTATGGATATGTGCGCCACTCAAGCGAGAACACAGCGGTTCGCAAGTATTCACTCACACCAATTGTCAGAATTGGCAGTACATGCACTCAGAAACTACAGCACCAGCAATCACCAGAATCAAACTATATAGAACGCGTACTGTAGGCTTCAAGGAGCTGCTTGGATTCGCCTTATGGACTATTTTCTACCAAGATCAAGGAAGCCAGCAGTCTATGCCGATGAATGACACTGATGATTGGCTAATAGAAATCCAACCCCTACTGAATTTGACCCACTTGGCCTTTGCATATGGATAGTGCGCCTCTAAGCCAGAACACAACAGCGAGGCGCAAGTCCGCACTACAATTAGTGCTCAGTAATTGGCAAGGACAGCACTCTGCAGAACTACAGCCGAACCAGCAGAGCCAGATCACCAGAAATCAAAATATATAGAACGCTACTGTAGGCTTCAAGAAGCTATTTGTATTCTCCTATGGCTATTTTCTAGCCAAGTATCAAAGGAAGCACACTACTATGCCAGATGAGATGACACTGAGTTATTGCCTAATAGAAATCCAACCCCTACTGAATTTTCCCACTTCGGTCTTTGCTATGGATATGTGTGCCACTAAGAGCTAAACACAGCGGTAGCAAGTCCCCCTGCTAATTCCTCACAAAATGGTAAAAGATGCAAATTAAAATAAAAAAAGTAGAACGTTATTGTAGCCCTAAGAAGGGCTGTTGGGTTCTTTGAGAATCACTCCTGCCTAACAGTAAGCTAATAGAACACCCTAACGCTTTCCCTGACCAGCAGCAGCTCTCTCCCTAGCGGCATCCAGAGACAGAATGATCCGAGCAGCGCGGCCAGCGGCTAGTCTATCCCAGGGTCACCTGATCTGGCCAGCCAACCACGTGACTGGGAAAAACCGGGCATCGGAAAATTGCTCAGCAGCAACGGACAAGTGTTTGTGGACTGTGGGAAGGGTCCAGAAAAACAGTTCCTCAGAGTATGCCGGTTCAAAATGCCAAATTTTCCTGGGAGGGGGCGAACTGGGGGGGAGGAGGCTGAGGTGCAGGGAGCTGGAGGATGGCGATTTCGGTGACATGGGTGACTGCGTGAAGACTGACTGGTGGTGGACAATTGCTCGAAGCATTGTTCACAATCCACGACATCACCTGTTCGCACTGTTCTGGCTCCAAAGTGCTCTACCACGAGTCCCAGTAACTCAGACATGAACCTAGGGAGTGTAGCTCTGCGGCGTTCCCCTGCTCCCTATCAGCAGGTGGTTGCTCCACCCGCCCAGGACCACGGCCTCTGACCCCTGCAGTAGTTGGACGCCCACGTCCCCGCCTCGTCCTCTACCCCTAGCCCTCGGTTAAACATTTTTAAAATGAGAGTATAACTTTATTTTTTTTTTTTTACTTTTTTTTGTTTTTTGTGTTGTTTTTTTTTTTTTTGTTTTTTGTTTTTTTTTGAGTTTTTAAAACCAACAATGCTATCCTATTGCTATGGCTATTTTCTAGCAAGTATCAAAGCACACTACTATGCCAGAGAGATGACACTGAGTTATTGGCTATAGAAATCCAACCCCTACTGAATTTTGGCACTTCGGCCTTTGCTATGGATATGTGCGCCACTAGCGCAGAACACAGCGGTCGCAAGTCTCACTACAAATTGCTCAGAATTGGCAAGTACATGCACTGCGAAAACTACCAGCCACCAGCAGATCAACCAGACAAAATATATAGAACGCTACTGTAGGCTTCAAGAAGCTGTTTGTATTCTCCTATGGCTATTTCTAGCCAAGTATCAAAGGAAGCACAGTACTATGCCAGATGAGATGACATGAGTTATTGCCTAATAGAAATCCAACCCCTACTGAATTTTGCCACTTCGGCCTTTGCTATGGATATGTGCGCCACTAAGCGCAGAACACAGCGGTCGCAAGTCTCACTACAAATTGCTCAGAATTGGCAAGTACATGCACTGCAGAAACTACAGCCACCAGCAGATCAACCAGAAATCAAATATATAGAACGCTACTGTAGGCTTCAAGAAGCTGTTGTATTCTCCTATGGCTTTTCTAGCCAAGTATCAAAGGAAGCACAGTACTATGCCAGATGAGATGACACTGAGTTATTGGCTAATAAGAATCCAACCCCTACTGAATTTGTGCCACTTCGGCCTTTGCTATGGATATGTGCGCCACTAAGCGCAGAACACAGCGGTCGCAAGTTCACTACAAATTGCTCGAAATTGGCAAGTCATGCACTGCAGAAACTACAGCCACCAGCAGATCAACCAGAAATCAAATATATAGAACGCTACTGTAGGCTTCAAGAAGCTGTTTGTTTCTCCTATGGCTATTTTCTAGCCAAGTATCAAAGGAAGCACAGTACTATGCCAGATGAGATGACACTGAGTTATTGCCTAATAAATCCAACCCCTACTGGTTTTGCCACTTCGGCCTTTGCTATGGATATGTGCGCCACTAAGCGCAGAACACAGCGGTCGCAAGTCTCACTACAAATTGCTCAGAAATGGCAGTACATGCACTGCAGAAACTACAGCCACCAGCAGATCAACCAGAAATCAATATATAGAACGCTACTGTAGGCTTCAAAGAGCTGTTTGTATTCTCCTATGGCTATTTCTAGCAAGTATCAAAGGAAGACAGTACTATGCCAGATGAGATGACACTGAGTTATTGCCTAATAGAAATCCAACCCCTATGAATTTTGCCACTTCGGCCTTTGCTATGGATATGTGCGCCACTAAGCGCAGAACACAGGGTCGCAAGTCTCACTACAAATTGCTCAGAATTTGCAAGTACATGCATGCAGAAACTACAGCCACCAGCAGATCAACCAGAAATCAAATATATAGAACGCTACTGTAGGCTTCAAGAAGCTGTTGTATTCTCCTATGGCTATTTTCTAGCCAAGTATCAAGGAAGCACAGTACTATGCCAGATGAGATGACACTGAGTTATGGCTAATAGAAATCCAACCCCTACTGAATTTTGCCACTTCGGCCTTTGCTATGGATATGTGCGCCTAAGCGCAGAAACACAGCGGTCGCAAGTCTCACTACAAATTGCTCAGAATTGGCAAGTACATGCACTGCAGAAACTACAGCCACCAGCAGATCAACCAGAAATCAAATATATAGAACGCTACTGTAGGCTTCAAGAAGCTGTTTGTATTCTCCTATGGCTATTTTTAGCCAAGTATCAAAGGAAGCACACTACTATGCCAGATGAGATGACACTGAGTTATGTGCTAATAGAAATCCAACCCTACTGAATTTTCCCACTTCGGTCTTGCTATGGATATGTGCGCCACTAAGCGCAGAACACAGCGGGTAGCAAGTCCCCCTGCTAATTCCTCACAAAATGGTAAAAGATGCAAATTAAAAAAAAAAAGTAGAAAGTTATTGTAGCCTAAGAAGGGCTGTTGGGTTCTTTGAGAATCACTCCGCCTAACAGTAAGCTAAATAGAACACCCTAACGCTTTCCCTGACCAGCAGCAGCTCTCTCTCCTAGAGGATCAGAGACAGAATGATCCGAGCAGCGCGGCCAGCGGCTAGTCTATCCCAGGGTCACCTGATCTGGCCAGCCAACCACTGCTATCGACGTGTAAGGGTACCACGTCATGCTGGGTGGAGTGCAGAGTCTCCTGGCTTGTGATTGGCTCTGTTTCTGCGCCAAAAGCAAAACGGCGGGAGCTGCCATTTTCTCGAGGGGCGAAGTATTTCGTCCGAGTAACGAGCAGTTTCGAGTACCCTAATGCTCGATGCTCGACCGAGCATCAAGCTCGGACGAGCATGTTCGCTCATCTCTAATTATAATACATAGTAATACAAAATCTTCTCTGCGTTCCAAGATCTTCAAGATGCATGGTCGGCCTTGTTCATGTCTTCAAAGATCATCAGTTCATTCATTTGTATTAATAGCCGTAGCGTTCTATGTAATTTGTTGTGTTGCGCTGTGCAATCTATTGATGTACTATGAATAATAGATAATATAACCAGGACTGAGTCATCCCGTACTTCTCTATCGCACATGAAGGCTACAGATCTACAAATAATGATATTGATTGAGCGGAATAGCACATTTTGTAAGATCTAGGCCGCACGGGGGAAATATTACCTCACATGAACGATGCATTGTGGAATGAAGGAAACATCTGTTCATATTTAGGCTCCAATCCACATTATTTTATCATTTCATTAGATACATCTGACAAAGTTTTCTCTTTCCGTTTTTCTCTCTCCGGGCATGAAAGGGTTTGGAACAAATAACAACTGCGCAGCGGTGGTGATTTGTGATGGTGACTGTTTCGCCTTCATTGTGTAGGAATGTGACGATGAGTTTTCTTAACCAAGATGATGAGGCCAGACCCGTATGAGGCCCGGCTCTGATTTGACGCACGAAGCTCTACAAGACACCTGATGGAATCATTAACACCTCCAGCTCGGCTCTTTTTATTTCCACCTCATCAACATATGGAAAGTGGCTAAATTTAGCCAGCCGAGTGTAAAAAAAAAAAATTGCAAATTCAAGTCTCGGGTCAAACAGAAAGACACAATAATCATAGACAGCCGGCAGAAGAACAATTTGCTTGTGGAACCTAATAATTTAGTTTCTTTATTTTCCGAAATTCTGTTGTTTATTTATATACACCCTGTGTGATTCTGACAATGGAGAACGGCGGCAACATATCATCCCAGGGGTCAGCACTATTGTCCCGCAGTCCTACTGACCTTGGTTTACGTACAATCAAGGGCGTATGTTCTACCATTGTTGGACTACATTGGATTCCTGCCATACTCTAAAAACATCTACTGATCTAGAAGAGACATTGGGGCTTATTTACTAAGGGATCGCATGTTCATTGGTCTGTTCGTCGTTTTCGGGTTTTGTGCAGCTTTGACCGATTTCTAACAGGGGTTTGCACTGGGATGGTGTCGCACACAATCGGATTGTGGAGCAGCTACGCTGGCTTTCATGCAACGCTAATGGGGGGGGGGGGTCGGACGATCCGTCTGATTCGAGATGTGCACAGGATTTAACATTCAAATTGTGTCGCACTTACATGCAGGGAAGCGACACATGCAGGATGTCGGGCGCACAATCGTAGTGAATTGCCTCACAGTACATTGTCGTCGGACAATGCACTTTCAGGAACTCTGAGGGACCGGATAAGTAAATGTGCCCCAGTGTCCTGTCTACAGGGAGCATGTTATAAAGCAGGAGGAATTGAGTAGATTGTATATAGTGTCCTATCTGCAAGCAGCCTGTTTTAGAGCAGGAGAAATAGAGCAAATGGGGCTCATTTACTAAGGGTCCTGCGGCCGCAATTCCATCGGGTCTTCCCGAATACCTCCGATTTGCGCTGTTTTGCGCAGAATTGCCCCGGCGTTTTTGCACACGCTATCGGATTGTGGCGCATCGGTGCCGGCTTTCACGCAACAGAAATCGGGGGGTGTGGCTGTCGGACACCCCGACGGATTCCGAAAAGCCACAGAATTTAAAAAACGATTTGTGTTGCAAGATCAGCACTTCAATGCACCAGGAAGAAGAAGGTGAACTCCGGCGGAACTCTGCGCAGGAGCGACACATGCTGGGTATCGGGCGCACGGACCTTAGTGAATCCCGGCAGAACGCGAATCCTCGTCAGACAACGCTCCACGGGATCGCGACTGGTCCGGGTAAGTAAATCTGCCCCAGTGTCTTTTATGCAGCATGTTATAAAGCAGGAGTAGCTGAGAAGATTGTACATAGTGTCCCATCTGCAGGCAGCATGTTATAGAGCAGGAGGAATTGAGCATTTTTTATATATAGTGCTTTCTGCAAGCAGCCCATTATAGAGCAGGAGGGGCTGTGAAGATTGTATGTAATGTCCTATCTGTGAGTAGCATGTTATAGAGCAGGAGGAGCTAAGCAGATTTTACATAGTGTGCTATCCGCAGGCAGCATGTTATAGAGCAGGAGGAGCTAAGCAGATTGTACATAGAGTCCTATCGGCAGGCAGCATATTATAGAGCAGGAGGAGCTGAGCAGATTGTACATAGAGTCCTATCGGCAGGCAGCATATTATAGAGCAGGAGGAATTGAGCATATTCTGCATAGAGTACTTTCTGCAAGTAGCCTGTTATAGAGCAGGAGGAGCTGAGCTGATTGCCTTCTATCTGCAAATAGCATATTATATGCTAAAGATCACAAAGACTGTAAATTATAGGCACTGTACCCTGAATGATGACATTATTGTTAAGAAAAAGCTCTTAGGCCTCTAAGTACAATTAGTTTATTCATGTTCCATGGTGAGGGTAGGCTCTGATACAAATTGTATTACAGAGGCCTAGATCATGTATTATTCCTCCCCCAAATGCATGAGGTTGCCATTAATATTTAGCATCCAAACCCATCATAACCCTAACCAACAAATCTGAACCTTATAGAAATTGATTCAGCCCTAATGGAGGAGACATCTATCTGCCTTCTACTACTCAACCTTGATGGCAGCGTCTCATTGTGAGGGGCAGGGTTACGAGTTGATAAACTATTCACCAAAAGTCGAATATCTGTGTATCCTGTGTAACCTCCGAAAATGGCTCTTATAAAGAATCCAGCAACTTCCAGCATCGACAGGCAATGGATAAATGAATAATTGTAATGAAATAACCATAATGTAAAGAGCAACTTCTTGGAAGAGAGGCTCCCGCGTGGAAGTATCAGCTCGGCTGCAGCTTTCACTGTTGATTCAGGGTTTTATTGTTATTGAATTTCCTCTAGACCAGCCTACTTGGAGGAAAGATTTAGATCATTGATCATAATTAGGAAGTATAGCTCCTGGAGATTTTCATCCCTCCCAGGCATAATACAAAGTGGACAATAAGTCATTAGAAAATGAATTACACAATGATTTCCAAAAATGTCGAGCATCTAGCAAACGTATGGCGCGGCGGAGCCAAGTAATTAAAGCAGACGCTAAGAAAATACTTTGTTTTCTTAAGAAGGTAAATGAATTGTGAGGTTCACTGCTCAAGTCTGAAGCCCAGCACCACGCACCAGCGCATGGAGGCGACTGCTATTAAATGGCATCTATTTAAAGGGCACCTGTCATGTTCAACAAGCCGTCTGTCTGCCAGTGATATGTTATAAAGCAGGGGGAGAAGAGCAGATTGTATTTTATTGTTAAAAAGTCTGACTATATACTTAATTTCTAAGATCTATAACATACTGCCTGCAAATAGGACACTATGTACAATCTGCTCAGCTCCTCCTGCTCTATAACATACTGCCTGAAGATAGGACACTATGTACAATCTGCACAGCTCCTCCTGCTCTATAACATGCTGCCAAGAGGGAACAAACTGTGAGTAGAGATAAAAATATAACATTTATGCACAGCTGCATTAAACCTAATAAAATAGTGATAACACCCATTGTGTGTAGTGTCATTTCCCCACTATATACAGAAAAGTAGAACATATTCCAGGAAGGGTATATTACAGATGTATCACCTCCGATCACTGAAGATTGCTAATAACGTGTCCTGAGAGAGGTTACCTAGCGAACGGCACACACTCTAAGTTACCCAATGATAGATGCAGGTAAGAAGTAAAAAGCTAGCTCGGCTCTGTGTGTGATATACCAGTATCCCCCACTCTCATGCCAACACCTAAAGATAATAACCTGACCCTATGCTCTTATAGTAGTCCTATCATCAGGGATCAACACAATATTCAATTTAATATGATGAACTGAGCAATGTGGGCTCACGCTGTCGCATTGATATTAGTGGCCTGATATTAGAACACTGCGTACATTACACTGTACATGTGTCGCTTCCCCGCTCAGGTCCGCCGGAGTTCACCTTCTTCTTCCCGGTGTATGTAAGTGCATTGGATGCAACACAATTTGAATATCAAATCCTGCGCTCAGTCGGAATTAGGCGGATCGTCTGATGGCCCGCCCACCGATTTCACCCGCATGAAAGCTGGTGCCGCTGCGCCAAAAAGCTGATTGTGTGTGACACAATCCCCTTCTAAATACCATTCCCAGCGGGGCAAATCCCCAAAAACCTTGAACAGTCCGACGGAAATGCGATCCGCGGACCCTTAGTAAATAAGCCCCACTATATCTGAAGGGCTTTATGATTGCTCATTTCTACTGCAAAGAGAATCTGAGCACAGCTCACTGTGGCTGGGTGAGTAGCACTTCTGCCTTGCAGCGCTGGGGTCCTGGGTTCGAATTCCACCCAGGTCAACATCTGCAAAGAGTTTGTATGTTCTCTCCGTGTTTGCGTGGGTTTCCTCCGGGTACTCTGGTTTCCTCCCACACTCTGAAACATACTGTTAGGTTGTTTAGATTGTGAGCCCCATGGGGACAGGGACGAATTTGACATGCTTTGTGCAGCGCTGCATAATCTGTGTGCGCTATATAAATAAAGAATTATTATTATATATTATTATCTTCAGGAGTCATAGGTGAAGGTAGTGGCTCCCTTGATATTGGTTGAAAGGGACGGCAGAACTTGCGCTTGTCTTTGTGATAGGCGAGGAGCTACAATCTATTTGGTATTGGAAGTAATGATCTCAGTATTTCTATCTCCATGTTTGCCATAGTAACAGATATGAAGAGCCTGGAGACTGCGAGAGCGGAGCTGGCAGTGTACTGAAGGCAGGTCCGATGGAGGTCCATTCTCTGAGGACCTCCTCTCCAGGCCTGCAGTGTTTGTAGGGATCAGCTATCACCATGGCCTCTCCACATATCTGTAATTCCCCAGTCCCATTTCTCTCTGACTTCTAATGATAGAGAAAGGTCTGACCTGCTCCGCTCCCACAGCTCCAGTCCTGTAAATGCCATAGATTGTTAGAGTGATTTTTTGCAAGATAGTGAAATTGCTTCATGGCGTATGAATCTTTAACCCTGAGAGTAAAAAGCCATTATTAGATTAGGAGGTTGCGGTATATGGGACATGCCACCATTCATTTACTGCCGGCTGCACATCAATGGGAAATTACATTATGGATCATTACGGTAGTTTGGTCATTACACAACCTTTGATCCTCTTATACATTTATTGGATTCTATGTTGTGACATATAAAGCGCTGCAATAACCGCGGCAATGTGGGGTTTTCCAGGGAAGATGGTAAAATAATAAAGTCACTAATAAACTGACCGGGCGGCCACAGGTAGACAGCATAGACCTCAGGTGTCAGAGGATGGGGAAGGATACGTCACACGGAGTAAAAAGTTAGGACGGACACATCTATATGTGATAATGTGATGACCAGAGATGCTCAAACTGTCCCGTATTTTGCGGTTCTCCCCATAGAAAGGGAAGGGGATTCTGTAGCAATTTGTAAAAATTCCTGGATGGATTAACACTGACATGGCATCGGTTCAAAGGTTATTCACCTTAGATTCTCAACACCTTAGGCTGAATTCAGACGCCCGTTCAGGGAACGTATAATCGGCAATGTATATAGGTCGCATACACGTCCCCCATAGGCCGATAATGGGTGTATGCCTCCGCACGGGAGGCACACGTGCGGCAACATACTGTTCCAACATACCGTGTGCCATATATCCCTATGGAGAGGGGCGGGGCTGATCGGCGCTCACCTCCTCCTCCTCCTATCCCCCGCACCACCCTGTGCTCCGCCTTCTACGGTACAGCGGGCAACGGCAGTGTAAATGCGCCATTAGGTTCATAACAACTGGATTGTGCGGCTTCAGGTCAGTGTTCAGCACCATGGACAGCACATCACACAATCGATTTCTGGGACAATGGGGCACATTTACTGAGGGCCGCGTGCCAGTTTTCTGTCGGACTTTGCACGTTCTTTTACGTGTAGACTGCTTGCACGGGTATTTAGGAAGCGTCCGCCCCACTATTGTTTCACATGTGACCCTTTTGTGGAGCAGCTGCACTAGGCACAATGTGACACAAATTAGGGGGAGTTCCGGAGCTCAGTCACACCGTGACCGGGCCCATTATGTTATTTGGGGGTTATACTGCAAGAGGTAATGGAAGAGGCTACACCACCCAGAGAAGGGCAAAAGGAACCCAATGGGGTTAGGATCCATTACTTATCCGATGTAAATTTGCTGCAACGTTTATCAATCTTCCTTTCTGCTACAAGTAGGGAGATGAGCAGAGTTACTGTAGGGAATCATTGTTGCTCTCTTCTAATTTCAGCTCTATAATTGGTAAATTTAGCCTGTTTGATGCTGTGTATACCAGGAATATGCCTCCCTTTACTTGTAAATCATGGATTTGCATAAACAGCAATTCCTTAATAAATAGATATATTAAAGAATCACAGTTTATGCAAATCCCTAATCTCAGAGTGTAGGTTCAGCAAAGGTAAAATGATAATTTAATGTAGGAGAACGGTGCGCAGGCTACGTCCCCAGCACAAGTTTTACTTTTCAGTTATTTTAATGATGTATCTCATGATATAAGACTTGGCTATGGCAAGGAAAAATGAGAAATCGCTTCTTCACCCAGATAAAACAAATCCAGCTGCCAGTGGTAATTCTGCTTGCCTCTGGGGATGAATAATATAAAAAACACATGGCAGTTTAAGAGTAAACTGCGGATCAAATTAAAATTCAATATAACCAACAGAAAAAGAAATAAATTCATTTCATTATTCGTCTGGATTCCTCATCGAAGATTTATTCCTGGAGCAGCTGCTTTCTGGCCTTGTAAATGTGGCGGACTTATTATGGTAATGGGTTATGGATACACCGGTGGGGAGGAAGCCGCAGACCCCCACGTAACGCATTTACTTCTCATAATTATCAGGCGATTATTAACGATTGACCTCGTTAAACAACATCAAGCTCAATGTGTACAAACCCTGGCAACAAGGACCCAGCACCCGTGCATTACACCCAATGGAAGGTCCCGGATTTCAATCAATGCTATGAGTACTTCACAACATTGCCGGACTGGGACTCATAGATAAACCTTACCAGCCCACAAATAATATTACCTCCCCCATAACAAAGCGTTGTGAATGTACCCGTTCATCCCTCTTAGTACTGGGTAATATTTGGGTTACTCCCACAGTAAATGTAAATGGGGCTTAGTGGTCAAGTGTATACATGTACTCAATGATTACACAAGAGCGCTGTATCCCTCTGGGGAGAAACTGATTTATGGTACAGGTTAGGAATAAGATAAGCAGGGTTGTCAGAGTAGCCCACACTATGGGTGGCCCAAAAGGAATCTGCTGGCTAAGCATATTGTAAATCCAGGCCATCCCCAAACTTGAATACCAATATCAATTCTGGTAAATTGGAATATTTCTTCCCTTAAAAGGGGTGAGATTTATAGAAGTCCCAACCAAAAATAGCAAAGGGAAACTGTCACCAGGAATGTAATTTTTAGCTGGTGACAGCTTCCAATAGCCTCTGCTGTGCTGATTTTAAATGCTTTTGTCAGCATTCCAAAACATTTCAGTACCTTATAAAACTTTATTTCACATTACCTGGCTCCCTGGTAGCTGTGTGTTGGTGTGCCCATGATAATGGGAGGCAGCTGAATCAGCCTGCGTGCCTGTGTCTTAGTCTCCTCCCCTCCAAGCTCATCCAACTTCCACCCATCCCCACTTCCTGTCATGTGCATTAAGCAGACAAGGGAGAGTGGGGTGAGGAAGAATTTATGAGTAGACTGAGACATGGACACGCAGGTTGCTACATCTGCATCTCCCCCTCACTGGACTTATCATAAGCTGTTGGAAGCAAGGTAATGTGAAATAACGTTTTTTTAAGAGTTGAAATGATTTAGAATGCTGACAAAAGTATTTTTTAAATCAGCTTAGGAAAGGCAATTGAAACCTGTTATCATCTAAAAATGATGTCCCTGGTGACAGGTTCACTTTAAATTATGAAAGAAAAACACTCTGGTGCTCCAGCAAGAATTTTTAAAACTTTTTTTCTGTTCTGATCCTGCGCTGCCTGTCTCGACTTCCTGTCTGACCCCCGTTTCTGTACTACGCCTTGGCCTCCACTGCGGACAAAGTAAAAAACCGGTTCCATGGCAAAAACGGTGGTACCACGTCAAAACAAGTCAAACCTGCTTTGTGGCGGGCTTTGGCGAAAACTGGGTACCACTTTGACTCTGGTCCCAGGTGTCGGCTTACCTCATCATCCACAGTGGTACAGGGGATCCACTATCACCGATCCTGCCATCCGGCTTCACTGAATAACTGCGCATGTAGTGGTAGCTGGACACTACTCTGTGGTCCTAGACATAGATGTAATAGGGAGTTTTTCCGGGTTCTTTTTAAACTACTAAAATTCAGACCCCCATTAGCCACCACTAGAGGGAGCAAACTGTCAATTGTTCATACACAGTACCCAATAATATCACATTATGCATTCGGAGCTTCAGGAAAAACTTTGACAAAGCTTTGACAATATTAAAGTAGAAGTCATTCATTTAATTTAATAACATAATAACCTAAATTATTCAAGGAATATGAGATCTATTAATGTATAAATAAGCAGTTTAGTGACTATTCATTTTTTTTTCATTAAAAGCATATTTCATGTCAACCAATCACAGTCAACATACGAATGAAAACAGTTCTCCCTGCACTATGAATATGGATGGGTCAAGGTAGCGCCAGTGTAGGTGCCAGTTAATCAACGCACATGTTCTATATCTCCATTTGCATATGCGTGGGAGTGACAAAATGTCTCCAAAAGCTCCAAATGTTTATTTCACCTTGGAAAATGTTAAAGCGCAGACAGGAAAACCTCATTTTCACCCTTTTGTCGCTTTATTTCCGAGGTATTTTCATACAAATTGCAAAGTGGATGAGAGTTTCGTACAATAACATAAAATACTGTTCTACGGAAACTTCTACAGATGATCCGGAATCTTTAGATTTACAATTTACATTTTTTTTATTTGTGAATGCAGTCAATTAATAGTTTTCGCCCAAAAAGTTTACAATTCAATGAGAATGTAAAATCGTTCCGGCGTAATCCGCGGGTGCAGCAGCTTTTTACAAGTCCCCTGACTCACACAGTAACCTATAGGGATGTCTTCTAACCTATTTTTATAAATTTAAATTCTCGCTTCGCAAATCCTGCCATGGGGCTTCCTGGAGCTGATTGACATAACTGGAAGCTCCCCAGACGCCGCTCTCCGCTTGTTGCGTTATTCTCTTCATTTTGCAAGGGCTTTGAGTAACCGTACAGGTGTCACTGGCATCGCACACACCAAATACCTCCGCCTGATAAAATATATATATATCTCTACGTGATACGTTGTCACATCGCAGGTGTCCGATACTGTGCGGCGCCTCACTGGATCTTACTGCCATAAAATCCACATCAGCACATACATCACATCAAATACTTCCTTCAATTTTCCAAGGTCTGGAACAGATTTTATGTTTGCACGGATGATACCACAAATATCTAGGGTCAGAGGTGGCTATAAGTCCATCTGGATCTGCTACAGTTTCCTACAATAATGCCAGGGATGGATTAAGATCATCATTGGCCTTCACAAGTATTTTTCTAGTTTGACATTTACTAACTACATATGGTACCAGAACCAGCCTTCTTAGGAAAGGAGGGAGACTCCTGTTCACTTTCAGTTTTGCAGTTTAAAGAGGTTTGCCTGTGAAAGAAAGTTCTCAAATCTTAACCCCTAGTGATGTTTACACAATAACATTTCTAACCTCCTTACTTTACAATTTTACTAAGTTGCATTGCTGTTTTCGCTCCTATCATGGGTCAGTGTAAGATTCCAGAGTGTGGGTGCGGATTCTTTAAGCAGACACTTCATGATCTCTCTGTGCTATGAGATGCTGTGTGCTGACAATGTGCTTAGATTGTCAGGGTACAGGGTTTATCTACACTTTTATAGAAAAAGAGAGATGAGACAGATCAGAGATGAGAAATGAGGAGTTCCATGAGATTAAAATAACACACAATGACACTCTCAGCTCTGCTCCCTCACCTAATCAATAAAAACACACAGTCATCTCTGCTATAAAGTCCTTATATGCCTGTGGCTTGTAGAGCAAGTCTCTGCACTCTGTTTGCTGGCAGGAAGTGACAGTGTCTGAGCTGGTCTTAAAGAGCAGGAGGGAGGAGCAGGAGGCAGAGAGCTCTGCAGTGTGCAGATAAGAGAAGCTATTCACAAGCAGAAACCGACCTTAGTTAGAAGATTTATTGCGGTATCCAGGGACAACCCAAATTGTAAACACCGGGACTGATAGAGACAGGTTGGAATTATGAAATGCTGCATTTTTGTTAATAACAGTGAATTGGAGAATGTGTTATTTTGTTATCCTGAGTATATTTAAGAATCTTGTCTTTGTGGGAATACCCCTTTAAGGATATTTGTTGGACCTTCAATGGTCCTGGAAAGATACTTGTATACATGTGTATCGAGAATTCCTTTACATGAGGATTTTAGGTCTGGATTATGGTCAGACAATCTCCTTATGGAGATTCTGCCAACGAAGGCCACCTTGCCAGTGTGTGAAGACCTATAGCCATTGAAGCTCCACTAAGGGTTTCTAGTCAAAAGCCTTTCTCACAGTTAAACCAATTCCCCACACTACTGAAGAGACCCAACCACATCGAAACAGAGCTGTGTGGGAATCTGTTTTTTCTGGAACATTGGTTTGTCTTTAATCCCACATGAAGTCATTAGGCTTCCTAAAAGTCATGCTGGATGGTTAGGGGGGTTGCCTTACAAGGTAGCAACAGAGGTGTGTTTTTTATTGTCCCATCCAGGAAAACGTATTTGCATATTTCCCGGGTCTGGAGTATGTCTTTTGAGAAGCATCAAACTTGGTCAGTTGTTCCGGGGGTGCCCACCTAGAAGCTTCTGGCTCCTACCACCCATATTATAATCTACTGCTTATTGTAACCTTTGAACTTCCTTCCAAGACCGAAATGTCCTGTCCCTGTAGTTTCAGGGTGATATACTATAAACCAAGTTGACTTTGACCTTGCAAGATTTTCTGCTGACAGCATCAATACTATGAGATTTTATACATGTACAGTACAAACCGCCTCTGCAGCACTTCATGGGAAAGTGAGGGGTCTATGGAGCATACCTAGACAAGAGATAGCAGGGGAGGTGCTCTAAGGATGATATGTATTGATGAAGATACCTCACTGTATTTTAGACCCTGGAGAAGGACACTTTATTGCCTGTCACTGCTGACAGATAGCATCTCTCCGCTGCTGCCGTCCTATCAATTCCCTGCTCTCTTTCCTTGTTCAACTTCATTAAAAAGGCCAGCCAACTGTCTGAACAAGTAGACAACGAGCCTCGCTGCTTTTAAAGGTACAGTAGACATCTGAGGACACTTAGTTTGACAAACCTTCAGCTATTACAAATGTAACAAACAAATGGGAGTCTACACTGCATTGCCGTATCCATACAAAAACCATTGAAAAGTCAAGTTAAAGTTTGCTAAAACTGTCTTTGTTAAAGTCAATTTTGATTTGTTTGTAATTTGTTAGTGTTTGATATCACGTAAGAGTTTACCGGCTTTTTCAGATAGGAGTTAGGTCATCAATATCTGATCAGTGGGAATCGGGACCTTCAAAGACTACAGTAGCATGTATTGTCTCGGTCTGGTGGGTGAATCAGCTCAGACAAGGGAGAAAGAAGCACAGCTCCATAGTCTATATAGTGGCCAGCCTGGGTAACTGCAGCTCATCTTCCATTCCAATGATTGAGAGTGTAGATTTAGTAACACAGCTTAGCCACTGGTCAAAAATTGGTCAAAAATGTCACTACTGGTCCCATTCTCTGTGTTGCTTTTGGAACCAGAAACAGTTGATACATGGGATTTCTGAGTGATGGGCTCCCTACTGATCTAATATTGATGACATATTGTCAGCACCTGTCCAGCAAACTGCGCAACCACAACCAGGCTTGGGACTAGCTGTCAGACTACGTAAGTGGTGGCGAACTCACCCTGCGACGTCCCTGTGGGCTAAGGCCCTGCCTAAAGCAGATAAACTGCCCTGATAAGGGCGGTACATTATCAGGAACCTAACTGACGGTCTCTGAGTGACCCTACAACAGGACAGGGGACACTTACTTTGTCTGGCAGCTGCTGGATGGTGGAGCGGACAGGTAACGGAAATACAGGTATAGACCAGTGTTCACACTGGTAACAGAAACCAACACAAGACTGAACAGGTAACCGGAATGCAGGAATAGACCAGTGTTCACACTGGTACACAGAATACAAACACAGGACTGAGACAGGGACAAAACAATAGATATATACAGGTCTACAGGCAGATAATCACAGGTCAGATCCAGATACAGGTACAGGCAGGATATACACAGGTCAGGTCAAGATCAAACGGGTTATATACAGGTCAGGTGAAGATCAAGGTCAAGCGGGTATCAGATACAGATACAGGCAGACAAACAAAGACAGGTAAAACTGAACTAGAAACACAGAGACAAGACTCAAAATAACCAGCAAGCCTGATGGATACAGGTACATGCGGGATATACACAGGTCAGGTCAAGATCAAGCAAGTATACACAGGTCAGACTCAAAATAACCAGCCAGGTGAGATGGGAATGGGCAGGTATTTAAAGCCACTCCCGGACACGCCCCCACTAGCACACTGGAGGAACTGTCTCTCAGGCTACTAACCCTTGCTGGGCAGGACAGAAATGCAAGGAGCAGGGTGTGGCTCAGTTAATCCAAACACAAGAATTAAGCCACGGTTCACACACAAATAAACGCCTCTATCCCACGAACTGCGGATAGAGCGACGTTCAGGCACGGACGTTACACATATACTATGGATATTGTATCTCACCAGTATCCCTAGAATGGACAAATGCTTTAAAGGTAAATTCTCAACACATTTTTCACAAATAGAACCATATTAACTAAATGATTAAATACACGTTACTCGTTCTGAGGAAAGGGTTAACGTTGGTGCACAAGCTAGGAAACCACCCCTAGTTGTATTAGAGAACAAATTTCTGGCACTCAAAAGTTTTGAGTGCCAGGCATTTGTTTTTTCTTATTAACTTAATGACACGTTTCTTTTAGTTAAAAAAATGTTTCCCTCATGTTCCCGTAAAATCAACTATATTATCTTACCTGGCAAACAGCCAGTGTTCAGATAGAGGTGTCCTGCTTGTTGGAGTCCAGTGGCCTCTCACCATGTCCATTGCTTTCTTCTTACCAGTCAGCACTTAATATCATGTGACCAGGGTGGTGTCCTATACCCACTAACATTTGCAATATCTTCTACTCCTCCCCATGCCTCCATGGAGGCTGCTGTGATTTCATGTCATCGGGTACATACATGGGATAGATTTGGCAAATGTAAGTGGGTAAAGCACTTTAGATAATATCATCCTGGTGACACAACATGAAGTACTGCTAGATCTGACTGTAAGCCATGCTAGATAACAAAGTTGATTTTAAGGGGATGTATGGGAAATAATTTTAGCTAAAAGAAGGTGTCATTAAGTTAATAGGACTCTATAGGAATGTGGCACTTGCTGAAATTGTTCAAAATGTGGTGACATATTTCCTTTAAAGACCACTACATCGTTTTCTGTAAGTAATTTTATGAAATAAAAGTCCATAAAAACAATAAAATCCTATAACACTCCAACGCCAATGCTCTGATGATCTTTGTCAACTCGAGTGTTGATGGGCATACATAATCATGACCACTACTGCCAAACACTGGCCTCAACAGTAATACCCACTGAGGACAGTGATTGTTAGCAGCTTTCATGTAAAGTGTGGAACCATTACTAAAGCAGAACAAAGAGTGATGTCAATCCCTAGAGCATCAGCACTGGATCGGCAGAGGATTAAGCCCACTACAGATGACTGTCACATTATCAGAATGTATCCATGGTTCTGCGGACTTATTACAGCTCATTACCGCTCCAGCTTTGCATCCATAGTCAGCTCCTTCAATAGTCTCCAACCTTTATGATGTTTACCGATTGTGACTCCTACTGTCAGCTCGCAGTCATTGTCATAAGGAAGGAATATTGTTGTAATAAGTCTACATGTACAGTAAGAGCCATGCGTTATTAAATCTCATTACTGGATTGTGTCCTTGATGATTGTACTGTAGGTGGAGGAGGCGGAGGGTGGCAGCTCGGCACGAGTAGGAGGATGCGAGATACAAGTGTCTAGAAGTAGCAGTACGAAGACGTGTTGTCTCTGCGGATGGTGTCAGACCCTGAGGATTTGGGCTTAGAGTCCCAATTCTTTCATGTGGCATTGGTAAAATGAACATTAATTGGTAATTTCAACAAACCCTCCAAGTCTGGAGTCTTCTGCTTTGTAGTGATCGGCGGGGGCTATGGTCTTGTTTTGTCACTGCTGTTATGTGCTATTGACAATCTCTGTTTGAAGAAACGCTTCGCCATGACTTCCTCATAACAGCTTCTCCAAGACAAAGAACGCATCCTTCGCGTTTTTGGCTGTTTATCGAAGGCCGAGGCAGTGAACCTTGTTCCCACGTCAGACAGCACGCTCCCGCTCCATCTCTCGTGTCACCTAAACGGGCGACACATTCCCATGAATACAAGGTCACCTCACCTATTTTCCAAGTATCTCCTTAATTAACGCCACTTTCCTTTGCTCGGCGCCCCCTCTCCTTGTGACATACTGGAAAAGTGTTGATTTCTCAGACACCAGGCGGCTCAACACTTCCTATTCTCTCACTTCACACTCTGAAGCTCGCAGGTGCATGAACGAGCGACAGCTCTGCCACACTCCCTTAAAGTAAGCATATAAAGTTTAAGTATGTTTATTGACAGCTCCGTCTGAATAATTCATCATGTATCTATCACATCTGCACGTGAAGCACAAGCTGAGCAGCTTTATGGGAACTTTAGGCCTAAAGTTTTGCTATAAGTTAAGGGTTATTCCCATCACTGCTAGGATATGCCATTGTATTATGACTAGTGGGGGTCCGACCTCTGCAATATCATCAACCCTGAGTAATCAGTATTCATTAGTGTCATCAGTTTCCTAGTCATTTCTGCAAATTATCTACAGTAGTTAATTCCAAATTCCGAAATCTGAATTCAATTCAAACACATTACACAGAGCTTCTTGAACTATTCAGACAGGACTAATCAACCTGAGCTGGATAACTCATACACAGCAGCTGGGAGATGGTGCAGCCATTGATTACTTCTGCCTGTCAGGGACAACACAGTGATTACATCATTCTCTGGATCAGTGTATAACTAGGGTAAGAGGAGAAGCACCGGAGCAGGCAGAGGAGTGTGAGCCTCATAATCATCATTTTATAATTGTTTTTTCAGCAAAACCACTCAGTTCAGAGATTAAACAAGATATGTTTCTGCATCAGTATCGCTACAGCATTCTCTATATGTTTGGTTCACAATGCATAAAAACAAATGGTAGATTTCCTTTAATGAGTTCCTCCCCATTTCATAACTTATGAATGTATAAATAGTACTCATATATTTCCAAGTCATGTGGGACACAAGTGGACACAAACCCTCTACTCAGGGCCTTTCACCTTTTGTTGAAACTTAGCTTAGCCAAACATCTTTGTGCAGCTCCTGACTAGGCTACTAGGGTATAAGTATACTAGGCTACTGTCCAAACCTCTAGCATTCTCCATATTATTTAACATACCAAGGTGCCGCACTCTCTTAGATGGAAGTTATCAATGTATTTGCTACACATTGCAACCCATAGCTGACTTTCTTTTTTGCTTTTCTAGAATACCTGCTTGTTATATGTTTTAGATGCTAAAAGACCTAACTGCTATGGGACTACAAAGGCATATTTAGCTTGAAGTTGACCCTCTTCAATATAATTGTCAGTCATCCCACATAACTTAAGGGAATTTTAGCGTTAGATGTAGACGGGACTAATTTTTTATCAAACCAATTGTAAAAGTGAATACAAGTAATTTTGCACATAGCCAATGTCTCTCTTAACTATCTCATTCCCCCTCCTTCAGGACTTCTCTTCAGCAAGTCACAAACAGCCAACATCTCCCTCATTCCTAAGGGTGGGGGAAATGAGGGAGCTGAGCCAGGGGAAACCTTTTTTTAAAAAATAGATCTAGCTATAAATTTATATACAAAAAAAGCAGAGGTCCCAGTATGAACTAGGCTGCCTTCATATCCAGTTCTGTAGCACACAGAACCATAAGCTTGATAAGATCTGAAAGATGAAATTAATTTCTTTCATGTGACACAAAAAGCATGTTTCTTGTTTCTACAGAACCAAAGATAGGGGCTTCTGAAGTGACACTTCCCCTGTAACCACTAAACATGACTCATGTGAAAATGAGAGGAGACGAGTCATATTTGCCTGACTTTGGGGGAGATTTTTTATGGGTAAACAGTGAGATTTCACAGAAAAGAGAGAATTCTAAATAGGATATTTCCTACTCTACCTGAGGGGACTATTAGCTTAGTGGGGTAAAACCTGCTGACAGGCTCCCTTTAAGAGCTGAAATATGCAAAAAATAAAATTCTCCGCAGGTAAATGACTTCTTAGACTCCATCACTGCAGAAGATTTCTTCTTCATGTGAATGCAGGTAATTGAAAAGCCTGAAATGGTCAAATGTAGAACTTTGTATGTGTCGATAAAACTCCCTGGTGGATTCTTTGTTTAGCGCGGTGTATGTGACTCAGCGCCGGCAGGCCCGAATGATTTTCCTAAATAAAAACAGCTTGACCTGCACTTCCTGCTCTTTTTCTACCTGCTGTAAAACCTCGGATCGGGTCTGACCTCTCCGTCTCCTTGATAAGCTCCCGGTGTTTATAAGAGGCATTTTGGAATTCCCTCTCTGTATTAACCTCTAACACTTTGTGCTGCGGATTCCCCCCTCCCTGTAAGAGCGAATGAATTTCACTTCATTTAGGACAAAGCTAAACCCGGCACAGATGGAGAACTGAGCGGGTCATGTCAGTTCAGCCAATGGATAAATACGAGCGCTGAGTTCAGCACGGAAAAAATCCTCAGGTGTTAGCTGATTTATACAAAGTCAACCCTCTAACCTGCTCCAATAGATACAATATCATACTCCAGCTTCTCAATCAATATCCTTCATAAATTGTTATTCATTGTCTGAAACCAAGAAGATCTACCTGAGAGGGAGAAAACAATGGGAAGCTAATATCAGTTGTCTACGAGCAAAAGATTGGATAGACAGGTCCCCCGATTACATTAAACTTGTCGTCTAGAAAAAGCACAACCTCTGTACCCCAGTATTTCCGGAATTGGAGCCCAGGTCCAACACCATATAAAACCCATAGACATGGATAGTTCTGGTTGTGGACTAAAGTAGCCATGTTTTCCTAACCATGGACAGCCCCTTCAAGGAGAAGAATAACTAGGCAACTGATTCTATGTTTTTTTACTAGGTTGGTGGGAAGATTGCCCACCGATGACTACTACTATATAGCCATGCAAACAACGAATGGTTAGAAGGTCTAATTTAATAATTAGCAGATATAATTAGCAGAAAGTGGCTACAAAGATCAGCTGTCAGCTTGTAGGGTGCTGTAGAGGTGCTGCAGAGATCTTTTCACAGTATCACGTTTCATTAGAATTTGAGGAGCAGGATGGACGGACGTCATGCACTTCCAACGAGATTAAAAAACACTAAGAGGGTGCTCCCCTAAAATTTGCCTAAAACTGATTTTTACCTCTCTAGGTCAGAGTGTTTGAGAGTTTGAGGGTTGACTTGACAATAACAGAGTTGGACAATCCTAGGATGGTTTTCCATGCCCATGTTCAGACCTAGAAACACGTCCTGTGTGCACCAGTCACATTTTCCGCACTGTCCCCAGCTGTGTAAACCTATGATGTAGGTAACTCTAGAACGGCCAAACACTACTCTACCCATCTTACAGCTTTATATAAAAGAGGTAGAGTGGTGATCCAGCCGTCCAGGACTCACAACATCATAACTGCTTATTGTTTGGGATATGGGACTTACAGACAGACGTTGTATACTAGATAGACTACGACTTTGCGGAACTGGACTAAAATAACCCTTACCAACCTAAACTTGTCTATTCTAGAATACTATAACTATATGACTCATAATGTAACACTTCTGGAGCCCCATTTTATAGATCAATACCATTCCCTTATTTTTCTCCTAAAAATTTCTTTTGGGTGCTACCATTGTCTTGTTAAAGAGCTGTGTCCCTACCAAGGGGTAGATTAAGACTGCCATGGGTCCTGAGCTGTATGAATATTAAAACACCTACACGTCTGGAGGTCCCATCCTACATGTGGTTCTAGGATCAAGCTTCTTGGGGAATGGAGGATGTGTCCCTTTTGCCTGCTTTCATTTATTAGTTTCAGGACCTTTGGAGGACCTTGTGTACTTGTGTATTTAGAGAAGGAACAAATGTATAAGGATTTCATGGGCGAGGATCCTTTTGAGTATAAAATTTGGTGGGTGAATTTGGTGGCTCAAGACCCCTTAGAAGGCTTGCCTGTATTATAATCCACTACTGGACCTTACATAGTCCAAAACGATCATAGCTGATTGGAATAATGATGGTAATGCTTCACACCTCCAACTGTTAACATCCAGTTGTCAATTCATTCTAGTAGCAATAATACCAGAAGGACACAATACAAAGATATGAGAAAAGATGCTCCAGAATGATTAATTAATGGGAAATCCAAGTATTTTTCTCGGACAGTGAAATGCATTCTAGGAGCGTCCATCCGCCTCTGTGGTCTAAATAATGCATCATTATCTAGGAAACCCTGTATATATGGTAATTACATTGCAGCTCCCTGTATCTATGCAGTTTCCCTACAGTGACTCTACTACAGTGGCGGCACTAATCCCACACCCCCGATTCATAACCTTGCTTTATGGAATATCATCTAATATTTTCCATTTTATTTCCACACGCAATTTACATCTACGGCTATAAATATTCCGATGTGACTTTACTGCCTTCCATATTTTACACCAGCAGCAGAATTGAGACATTTCTCCCAATAACCACCTCAAGGTCATCATTTATTGTGTGAAATGACGATCTTTTAGCTCCTTTATGTCAATTGCATGCCATGAATATAGTGTTGTGCGCGTAACCTTGGATGTGTATTCTGCGGATTGAGATTTGAGGATTCCTGAAACGGTAATACCCTTAAGAATGGGAAATGGCTGCCAAACGGCATTATCCTGGATTGTCTTCAAGCCAACAATGATAAACTTAACTTCAGGTTTTCGAGTTCTCGGAGCAGCATGATATCGAGGATGATGATCTGTGATCTTTACTGCAGTATACGGAAGGAGAATTTGGAAAACTTTAAGAAACCACTGAAGAGCACAATGTAAGGAGAACAATATGAGTGAAAACTGCCCAAATTTCTCCCGACTGATCACCAAATAAAGATCTCATTATGAGATTCCAGAAAACCCAACCTTTGCCGGCCTTCACCAAAGTCACGACAAGCTCAAAACTCAAGTCCCATCTACAAGGGGCAATAGTCTGGGTGTCTATAAGTAATTATTCCTGCTGATGCCCAAGCAGATATGTTTGCAGATATGAGTTTTCATATCAAAGTGCATTGTAAATGTTCCATACTGTATCTCATGAATATTATCTACCATTGTCCTGCAACAACAGAATATTACAATGAGCTTAAAGTGTTTGCCCACTTGGGAAACCACTTAATATATTAATAAATGTGTAGAGTTATGACAGTAAAGTCCTCTGTTTAGGATCTTTGGGGGGATTTAATACATGCTGGTGCACCAGAGCTTGATGTTCCTCCTAACTTTTTCGTTCCTCAGGATACATATAGAGACTCTTGCCTTTTGATACCTTTGGTATCGGGCCATGTGGTTAGGTAATGGTACACAAGATCCTGCCTTACGTAGAATTGCTTTATGACTTGCGGTAGTATTTCTAGGGTGCAGGGCAAGAATGGCCCCTTTAGACCCCTTCACTCTCACTTGGATTGAAAGTGGGGAAATAGTCACAATTCTTGGCTACGTGCCAGGAATTGCTACTTTATCAAAGCTTGCACCAGCCTTGATAAATGACCTCCCCTTACTCCTTATGTAAGTTACATAAAACCTCTCTTGTTCTAGAGGACCTTGTCCTTTGGCAATACCTTATTTCCCTTCTTGGGGCGCTGCAAGGATATTGTCACAGTTAGATTTCCCATATATAAAAGCTATAACTGAGGCTCCTATCAGTGGAAATAGTGATATCACTTACTTTTTAAGAAATGTTTCTAACAAAAGTAAAGAGCTGTTCGATGAAGCGAAGAGCTGGTCAATTAAATTAGTCATGTCTTTGTTTTTCAGTGGAAGGATATTTGGTATTTTTAACAATTAGCCAAAACAAAGAATGGCTAAAAAGAGCTGTTTGTGGAAAATCAACCATTACACAGTCATTCCATTTCTTTTAGTGGGAAACCTGTAATACTCCTATTCGCCTGCGGGGGTGCTGCAGCTACATGAAATACTTGCTCTAGGCTGCTCCACCTTTTACAGATGATTTGTGTACATTTCATAAACAAGATATTGTGTGATCAGTAGATTTCCAGTAAACCCTTCAAACAAAAAAGGGATTTTCTAAAGTGGACAGCCCCTTTAATAGAAAATGGTGTGCAGAAATAAGTATAGTCTGCAGATGAAGTTTTAATAATCTCTTTTATAAGAAAACTATACTATACTATAAAGAAAATGAGCTAGGACTATAGGTTTTCTATAACTTACCCTAAGAATATAGGTTTTTCAGCTCTTTAAGGCCTTATATATATATATATATAATAGTGCATTGTGAAGTTTGTAGAAACCTATTTCCATGTGATCCAATCCGGTAACATCTGCCTGTATCTAATTACCGCCTCACCCCCACCTCCTCGTAATGTTTCTTCCCTGAATTTTCCATAAAGTTTGGAAACAGCTGAAACATGACAATAACGCTGTAAAGTTTACAAGTCCCCCGTCTCTCTTCAAGATGGAGGAAATGACATTGAGCACGAGCGGGGGTAATGAAGTCGGATCCTCTGTTCCCTTCATATATAATTGTCCCGTTTAATGCCATGCATACATTAGTCTGCCTTAACCTCTAGGAAGGTTCACTATTAGGATCGTCATGTTCCGTCGGGAAGATGTAAGCAACGCTGAAATAAATACCAAGTCTAATCTTTTCCGTTTCGATGGATCAGCACAACTCCTGTTCAAGACAGTGCATTAGTGTATTTTAATCTTTGCAAATAGAAGGGATGAGCTTAATGAGGCCAGATAAGAGCACTGTTTAATGGGACCATTTTAGTAGGCTTACTTAAAAGAGAGAAAGCTTGCTAAGCTGTTTACACGGTAGGGGCCGCGCGGCAGATTGCATACGAATGGAGCACTGATTGAAAGAGGATTTCATCACAGCGGTAACCATTACATCTCTTGTCCTCCTTGGACAATTGGGTGGGAATGGTAACCTCAGGGGCCGTGCTGATAAGCGAGTTGTTATAATGAATTATGCAGGAATTAGCGGAATCGGGGGCGTTACACTCATTTCCACTAATTACCTTATCTCTTTATGACTGAGATGTTTAGGATTCATTGCGAGACGTCGCGCTGATTGTTGAACCGCGGTTGGGATTAGAGATGCTGACTAAGATGTTTCTGGATGGAAGTGTTATAGGAAGCTTCTTATTGTCTTTTATAGAGGCCTAGTGCCCAACTACCACCCAAACCCACACTGTACCAACACGGCAGTTTAAGCAGACTTATGGCTCCTTGTAACAGCTTTCCATTGTATTGGCATCCTGAGGACACCTATACAGTGGAAAGAAGGAGGAGAAATTGGATTATCATTGTAGCTTCCCGAGAGGAACAGCAGGAGATCCAATGAAAATCCAGTTTTATCAACACCTCCACAATCTTCCTGCATTACCAGTCAGCTACGGATGTGTCCCTTTAAAGTAGCACTGAGCTTGGTACGTCCTAGGTGGCTTCGAACTGGATGAGGCCTTGAGTCGTGTCTAGTGAACTCTTTGCTGGAATGACGGCCCAGAGAGATGGTTCTCAGTGCCACTTCTGGCACCCGTGCCTAGGTTTGATATCTTAAAGGGAGTCTACCAGTAGTTTTGATCATACAAAGTCGCAGAGAGTGTAAAGTAAAGTCATTGGAGGTATGTGTAAACATATATTTGTGTGTTGATAGAAGAAGCAGGACTGTGAAAAATGTATATTCCAAGATTGTAGCTGGATTTGAAGTCTTCACACTGCTGTGCTCTATACTGGAGGCGTGTCTTCACACTGATGGTCTGTACTGGAGGTGTGTCCTCACACTGCTGTGCTCTATACTGGAGGCGTGTCTTCACACTGATGGTCTGTACTGGAGGTGTGTCCTCACACTGCTGTGCTCTATACTGGAGGTGTGTCTTCACACTGATGGTCTGTACTGGGAGTGTGTCCTTACACTTTTCCATACCCTTACGCTCCGTGAATGACTACTGTAGAATCCAACAAAAAACCTGCTTCAGCTTTTACTGAGAGAAGGAGAATGGACTGTGGGGTTGGTCAATGCCAGAGATGAGTGAATCATTCAAGATTGGATTCACTAAAGTTTTGCAGAATTTTTCAAATCCTAACCTAATCCTTGTAAACACAGTTTTTTAATGGAAAGGTCCTATCTTGCTTTGCTTATTTTCCATAGAGTTAGCACTAGGGTTAGAATAAGAGTTAGAATTAGGGCCAACACAAATGGTAACCATAACTTTAACACTAAATAATATAGAATTAACAAAGGGAGATGGGATCTTTTTATAAAAAAAAAAAAAATCTGTGTTTCTGAGGACTATAGTTTTCCAGAAAACTGGAGTAACATTGGTTCACCCAAAGCAAACCCCCCAAAAATATGGATTTCATTCAGTGCTGGAAAATCAGCTGGTTCACATGCCGAATCAACGAATATATTTACTTGTCTCTAAACCATGTATGAAAAATAGAGCACGGCAGTGGGAGGACATAAACATAAATTGGTGGACCGGGGTTTTTTTAAACCTCAACTATAAGAAATTATTTCTATACGGGTTGATGTCTTGTATTTTATCATAAAAAAATGTTAGTAGCCATGTATTACTGTTGGTAAAGCTAGTAGGCCATAGACTGCATCCAACTGCACAATACATGGGGGTAAGGATAATTATATCCGATAAGTGTCTTTAAGAATGGAATATACATGCAGTTTTCCTAGAAAAGTGCTAAAAAAGTTCTAAACTGGAGGTGGAACTAGCGCTGTGCTTGTATGCGTGCATTGTGCAGCATCAGGCGGACTACCGGAGCTTCTGACGGGTCATGTGGATCTGTAGTGAATGGCTCTCCGTCTTTCATCCTAATGCCGCACTTTGCTCCATTTCAGTAATTCAATCTTCTTATTTTGATTGAGACACGTCTAGGATGGTGCATGAAATGTGTCTTTGAAATAAGACAAATTCGATTTGCTGCAGTTTTGCAGATTTGCTTGAAACCGGCTCCTAAAGTGGCTGAATATTACGATAGGGTGGCACTAGAAATACAAGAGGAGTCATCATCTATTGGACTGCTGCTCCGTTGTTGGGTGATATCCTAGCTTTGTGTGCTGTAAGCTTTGGTCGCTTTCACATTAGTGTCATGGTTTTATATTGTAACTAATGGCTCTGGTGTGCATGCAGCTTTATACTGCGCAAAATGGCTGAAAAAGTTAACCTTGGCATATTATTCCCTTTCTACTCTTTCTGTTCTATACCATTCATGACCTAAACTGATCACTGCAATGCAAAAGACCCGAGAAGAAAGAAGATGGCATTCAGCTTCAATTCTTACTCGGTGACCAGTCATCAAATGTGAAGACCATGGCATAAAACAGTGACGCGTTTCAGCTCCGGACCAGAGATTATATCAAGCATGCTCCGTTCTGGAGCTGAAACGCGTCGCTGTTTTATGCCATAATAAAGTCTCCACATTTGATGACTGGTCTCTGAGTAAGAATTGAAGCTCCATCCCATCCTCTTTCTTCTCTGGTCTTTTGAGTTGAGTTACGATCATTTCGGGCTCCTGGTCCTGGGGTGAACGCTGATGCAGAGGATTGGCTGCTGTATTTATACATTTTTTTCAAGGCTTTGGTCAATTTAATTTCAGGTCCTGATATATTCTTTGATTTTCTCTCGCTATTTTGAGCTGTATGACACTAGGGTTGTGTTCTGTCCCTCTTGTGCTATCCAACTTTGGGGCTAACGGGTCCTTCCCTAGCCCCTTATCACATGTAATTTTGACTGATCACTGGTCTGGCTTAGGACCACCTACTGGGCACTTTCAGGTTAATTTGTATATGTGTTAAAGGTTTATTTTCAGGCACAATGGTACAATGGTATGTTTTTGCTTCTTTATCCTTTCCCTATTTAATAGATATAAAGCATTTGCTTGTCTCTCCTTTACGCCCCATGCACAAGAAAGTGTGCATTTTGAAGTGGCAAAGGCTGAGAAATGCGACCCCCCCCCCGGCCCCTCTGACATCAGGGGTGGGGAGCACCACTCACCTCACCGATATCTATAAGAAATAACTGCCAGTGCCGCAAACTCTGGAGGAATAGGACCAACCATGTCTATTTTGGACATCCGGCACATTCCTAGCTTGGCGGTGTACACTGCCTTATGGTTCATGCACCGCATTATGATCCTGCCCCATAGAAAGCAGAACTCTTAATACATCTATGTTGGTAAATTACCAAATATCCTGCCCCCCACACTTACACACATATTAAAAAAAACATTACGTAAAGTGGCCAATCCCTTTAATCTAATATGCCATATGTACACATATACATTAGAGAGAATGAAGACTCTAAAACTTTACAATATTTGTCAAAAGTTAGAACCTCTACATAGAAGAACAGCTCCGGTGGCCACATTTACGAGACCAAAATATCTAGCCCCCAATCCAGAACAAAATACCCACATCCTTGAGCTGATAAAACATTATATTACTTTATTGGAGAAGTGATTTACAATGAGTGCATATGGAGCTTATGTTATAGTAATAATCCAGACACTCTCATGCTTCATGTTGTGTCTTGTACTGACAAAGTCTTTGGTAATGTGGCATGAATTTGGGTTGTTATAAAACAAATTCAATACAAAGTGATAGGGAAGTAGCAAATTCCTGTTACGGCCACATATAGACGTGTAGCACATCACTCCATGACACAATGGGGCACATTTACTAAGGGTCCGAATTGCGTTTTTTCCTCTGGGTTTTCCGAATTTTACCGTTTTGCGGCAAATTGCCCCAGTTTTTGGCGCACGCGATTGGATTGTGTCGCATCGACGCCGGCTTGCATGCCACAATAAACGGGGGGCGTGGCCGTCGGAAAAACTCTACGGATTCAGAAAACTTGCGCTATTTAAAAAAAAAAGTGTCCAGGAAAAGGATGGTGAACTCCGGCGGACCTCGGCGCAGCAGCGACACCTGGTGAACATCGGGCGCACGACCTTAGTGAATCACTGGAAGACCCGAATCCTCGTTGGAGAACGCGCCGCTGGATCGCAACAGGAGCAGGAAAGTAAATGTGCCCCGTTATCTCAAAATCATATGGTGGTGAAAAGCTGCTCATCTCATGACACACATATCCAGAGACATGTCCTGCCAAAGGCAAGGATGGACACACATCTGCATGAGGTCATGTCCACGTCTCGGTATTTCCTGGAGTGTTCCTTTGAGAAGATACAATGGTGATACTTTGCTGTAACGGTTACGCCTCAACATTTGAGGTAATGTCGTCTACACATTTCCAGATACTTCCAAATCAACCTGAGCTCAACAACATCCCTGTATAATTCCTCGTCACATAAGTATGCAAAGAAGTTACTTTCCTTCAGGACAAATATGGCCCCATCCCACCGGCTCCCTCTCCGATTTATGTATATTCATGCAGATTGATGGGCACAGGTCTGTGGGTGACCTACCCACAGGGCAGATTTAAGTAAAGCGAGCGCTCACAACACTGTTTTTTTAATAAATGTATAAATAATGCATTGTTAAAGTGAGGAAAACAGAAGCGAGCGATTCGCCGGATTCGTCTATGCGTCTCGGCATTCATCTGATTAATAATATTATGTATTGGACGTAACTGGGAGGGGGACGCTGCCAAGAAACACTGCAAAGTCTGCCTGATGGTTAACACTTTCCCTTCCCACCTTGTCTTGTACTTGAGATCTTGGCATCCAGCCACAGCAGAGGAGCCTCTGCACTGTGCCGAGCTGTCCACATGGTGTGTGGGGGATTGTGGATTCACTGCTGGTTGTGTAGCATGTGGGGAGCCAGCAATCACCAGCTCTACGCCTCAAGGGTTACATATAAGGGACACATTTACTAAGAACATGGGCCCGTCTAGAAAATAGTATCTCCTATAGATTATTATACACTATATTAAAAGATACATATACATTTTTTTTTCTCTCCATTTGACATGAAATCAGAATAAACTTTTATGGTTTTAGGTCAATAAGTATTTCATAATTATTGATATTTGCAAAATGCCAGAATAATGAGAGAGAGAATATTTTAAGGCAATTTTATTACTTTCGGTAAAGTCAAAAATGTACATTATTTACAGTATCTATCTAAATAAATATTTATTTATGGATCTTTTTATGCAGCTTCTATCTAATCAATATCTATGTATCTAACTACAGGCGGTCCCCTACTTAATACGACCCCTAGTTACAAACGCACCTCTGGATTTTGGTAATTTACTGTACTTTAGTCCTAGGCTACAATAATCAGCTGTAACAGTTATCACAGGTGTCTGTAATGAAGATTTAGTGTTAGTTCTGATTCTTATGACAACCTAACATTTTTAAAATCCATTTGTCACAGAGACCAAAAAAGTTCTGGCTGGGATTACAATGATAAAATATACAGTTCCGACTTACATACAAACTCAACTTAACAAACCTACAGAACCTATCTTAAATGTAACCCGGGGACTTCCTGTACATAATTATAAAAGGCTTTGATAGAGGCTGAAATGTTGTGGTGTGTTATGAATAAATCCACTTAAATGTTTCAGTTTCTAATTGTGGAGTGCTGCATTCTTTTATCTATCTATCTATCTATCTATCTATCTATCTATCTATCTATCTCATATCTATCTATTTATCTATCTCTTATCTATCTATGTATCTATCTATCTATCTATCTATCTATCTATCTATCTATCTATCTCATATCTATCTATCTCTCTATCTATCTATCTATCTATCTATCTATCTATCTATCTCATATCTATCTATCTCTCTATCTATCTATCTATCTATCTATCTATCTATCTATCTCATATCTATCATCTATCTCATATCTATCTATCTATCTATCTCATATCTATCTATCTATCTATCTATCTATCTATCTATCTATCTATCTATCATCTATCTCATATCTATCTATCTATCTATCTATCTATCTATCTCTGTTACATTTTAGCATTTATGATGTATGAATGACATCCAAAAGACCCCATCACAGGTGCATCTATCCTGCTGACCCCAGTATATAGGACTGGGTATCCGTATATACTAGACAGCACATCGGGGCTACTCAGGGGAATATGACATGTGGGAAGCTCTTTTATAACCTGTGATATACCCAGCCTGCATCACTAACATCATACAACCCCATTCCTCCTACATGGATATATAGTAGTAGTGAAAGCCATAAATATTCATTCCCCTTCCCGATGACTCCGCTTGTGTATTTTGGAACTGCCTAAAGATTACACAGGACTTAATTACTTGATGACAGATGATAGAATTAAACATTGTCCTATTTCCTCCAGAGATGACACCCCGCTGTGTGAGAGGTTCTGCTGTGAGTAGCCATCTGATGACAGCAGCACACAAGGTCTATTTATAGAGAAGAGGTCTCCGAGCTGATACCCCCATCCCGAGCCGTGACCCTGGCATTGATCTTATCCGTCTCCTTCTCTATCTGACAGTCTCTGCAGAACTAAGCGTCATCCAATGGACCATTCTTATTATAGGGAAGGGGGGAACATACACAAAGTATGGACTTTCTGGAACAAGAATGCCTATTCACCTGCCAGGAGCCAGAAGCTACGCTATGCTAAAGTAGTGATGAGCGGACCCATTAAAACTTATCCGGACCAGAATTTAAAAAAATCTCTTCAGATCTGGGTACCGAACCAGAACTTCCACAAATAACACGTAACTGTTGGCACTGATTGTGGGTGTTTACTGCTTAAAGTTGTGGGCACTAACTCGCAGACAGGACTGTGAGCCACCATTTTCGGGAGGATCGTCGCTCTTGGATGACGTCACCAGGGAGCGACAATCCTCCCCAAAAAGTGGCCATGTTCTGCTGGCATTTCAAGAGTTAAAGAGACCGCCTTTTACTAGTTGCAGCTCTTCAGAAGTCCGAGTTTCCCCTCTCCACCAATAACTTCTGCTCTCAGGTGTTATCTTTTACACGCTACGGACAAAGCCGTAAGGAAATGGAGGAAACAGGGAGATCACTGCAATCTTACATGTTGTTAAGGTCTTTGCCCAATGCATGTAAAGTTTAACACTCACGATTAGTGCCAGAACAAATTGTGGGTGTTATCAATGGGTGAGCGGACCCATTTAAAGGGATTTATTCAGGTCCTCTAAAAAAATATTCGTCAAAGGGTGTCGGCACATCTAGGAGAGACAACTGGAGACAAAGCTGGTCAGCCCCTGACACAACTGGAAATGTTGAGATAATAAAACATATGATGAAGGGAACATCTGGTAGTTACTAAATAGTTTTAGTTGGGCTACACTTTTGTGGGGCTCTTTTTTGCTTCGGGACAACAGTAGTAGCAAACGAAGCCGAGGTGAACTAGTCACCTAGATGTCTGCTATCACCTCCTACATCTGGGGGCAATGGGTAGATGATCCAACACTAAGATGATATCACCCTCTTCGATTGTCCTTGTCTACAAGCTAATAGCATTATAGCGGGTTTCCACTTCTTAACATCTAAAGTGGGTCGGGGCTGTCCTACGGATAGCTCATCAATACCAGATCAGGGGGCAACACAGAGGACAAGTAGCCATGGTCTGCCCACAACATACACAGCTACTCTCCATTCTCCATGCTGTTTTCTGGGCCAATCAGTGGGGGATCTGAATGTTGGGCTCCACCAATCTGACACTGATGACTTTCCTATAGATAAGTCATCAAACTATAAGCTGGAATTGGAAATGCCATGTAAGCAGATATCTGTATGAGCATCTTATCTGACTACCAGCTGAACTGCCCCAGGAGGGTAGATCGCTGCCAGCTCCCATGGCATTGCAGAAAGCTGAGCTACAGTGCCCAGTGCTGTATAGATACATGTGTAGTAAAGAAGGTTTACATATAACACAAAAACACAAATATAATATTCTTAGTACAATAGGTTATAAAAATCTGATATAAATAAATCAAACGTAATAATAAAATCTGGAAGGGCGGTAGAATGTGCTGTGATCCATGACAGCCAGTGAAAAAAAATTGCCAAAAAAATGGATAAATACATTAAAATCCGTCTTGCCTGATGCCCAGTAACTATACATCAGTGTGTCCCATAGGCAGGCAGCATGTTATAGAGCAGGAAGAGCTGAGCAGATTGTATCTAATGTCCTATACACAAGAAGCATGTTATGGAGAAGGTAGAGATGAGAAGATATCTAATGTCCTATACACAGGTAGCATGTTATAGAGCAGGGGGGTGCTGTGCAAATTATGCTCATTGTCTTTTGTGCAGACAGCATGTTATTGAGCATAGGAGCTGAGCAAATTGTATCTAATGTCTTATACACAGGCAGCATGTTAGCAAGCTGAGCAGCATACATAATGGGGGTCATTTACTAAGGGCCTGATTCGCATTTTCCCGACGTGTTACCCGAATATTTCCACTTTGCGCCGACTTTCCCTGAATTGCCCCGGGATTTTTGGCGCACGCGATCGGATTGTGGCATATTGACGCCGGCATGCACGCGACGGAAATCGGGGGCGTGGCCCTATGAAATTCAGATTCGGAAAAACCGCGCCATTTAAAAAAAAAGTGTCGCTTGATGCGCTTACCTTCACTCGGCCCGGCTTGGTGAACTCCAGTGCATTCAGCTCAGCAGTGACACCTGGTGGACGTCGGAGGAACTGCCTTAGTGAATCGCCGGTAGACCCGAATCCCCGCAGAGAAAGTGCCGCCGGATCAAGAATGGACCGGGTAAGTAAATCTGCCCCAATGTCCTACCTGCAGCCAGCATGTACGAGAGCAAAGGAGCTGAGTAGATTGTATCTAATGTCCTATAAACAGGCGGTATGTTATAGAGCAGGAGGAGCTGAGCAGCTTGTGCATAATGTCCTACCTGCAGCCAGCATGTTATAGAGCATAGGGACTAAGCAGTTTGTATCTAATTTCCTATACACAGGCAGCATGTGATAGAGCAGAAGGGAGCTGAACAAATTATGCTCATTGTCCTATCAGCAAGCAGCATGTTATAGAGCAAAGGAACTGAGTAGATTGTATCTAATGTCCTATAAACAGGCGGCATGTTATGGAGCAGGTGGAGTTGCGCAGATTGATATGGTTACTGTAGTCAGAAGACAGTCTTACTTCCAATGGATGAAGACCACCCAGCGAACTCCTCAGCATATTTAGAGTATTGAGTATATTAAGAGAGATGTAACAGATGCCTTTCCTCATAAAGCTGTATAAATAGTATAATGAGGCGTTTTACACAAGACATTATACATTTTTTATTCTACTTTATATGCTCTTTACCATTTTCTACCAAGTATTGTATATTCTATTTGCATTAATACATTTTCTTGTATCGTCATGGTAACAGACTATTCTGTGCATCCTGTTCTGTAACTTCTAATAAGCATGTTGTATTAAAGGGAGTTTCCCTTGAAACAAATTAGGCCCTATCCACAGGAAAATCCAATAATTTTTGGGCCCTGTCCTTAAACTAGATAGGTCCCCCTCGTTAGGTGGTACTCAAAAGTCCTTGCTTTTAACCTAGAAAACAAATTCAGGACCTATGGTGGCACTGCAGGTCCGTATTGCTTATAGCCGGTTCCAGGTGATAGTTTGGGATCCGAACAATGTGATACTCTATGATGAGCATACTTTCAAGGGTCGCCTATTAGGCTACATCTATGTAGTACAATACCCCTTAAATAAGACCAGTAAAACCTCATATATGATCACATCAAGCCCTGCATTAGAAGACTGGTCAGAGCAGGATCAGTAGATTATTATTTTCTTCAGGTCGGAGTGACGCTGCCAGTATTGCTTTGTAGCTTTTTTTCAAGATCATGCAGGTTTTCAATTAATCAAAGTCGTTTTGGCCAGGCGGCGAAAATCAATGTGTCTGCAAGGATACAGTGAACAAGAAGTAAAGGCGGAGGAGGGGGGGGGGGGATTATCAAATAGAAAGCCATCAGAGATATGTGAGAAGGTAAATGTTCTGCAGGGTACTATATTGTATGTGGTAGACATCCACCAGATCCTAGAGTTACAAGCTTCTTTGTTAGCGTTCCTCAAGAGTTCCTCATAAAGGTCAGAGACAGAAATCCAGACTCAATGCTGAAAAACTCCAGACGCAACTTATTGACTGGGGAATAAATAAGTCTTAACGGCTGAGACACCCACATATATATTCAAGGCTACAACCCCCAATAAGACATAGTGTCGGAGCTCCCTGACCAAGGAGACCGTGACCAGAAATTAAATAGAAAGAGTAAGATCTATGTTTTCGAGTCAGATCCGAAAAGTCCTCTAAGCTAATACATTAGTGAGTAACACAACAGCCGCTGAAGCATGAAAGCGCTTTACGAAGATATAGGGACTGACTCCCAGAAAAACACATTTAAATCACTGAAGGAATTGAGAACAAGTCATCGGAGAGTGCGGCATGTATTAAATAAGACCAGGCCTGCCGGGGATTGACGTAGAAGGAAGGAAGTTACATTTCTGTCCTTTATTCTTCACCTTGATGTGAACATCTTAGATCTGCTTGACTTGCATGAGTCTTGATGAGCAGGCCCTCGATGCTGAGGTGCGGAGATAACGCTCATAAGAAGGACCAGCGATAACAATCACCAGACTCCTCCTTCCTTCCCTTCCATATGGTCTACACATCGGATTTCTGAACACAACTTCATTTTTAATTCCGCCGTTCCAGACGCCTTCACTTTGTCGAAAAGCAAAGTGAAGAGTTTATTAAGAAGTGCTTTTGATTCTTTTAAGTGGTCTTTGGAAGGAGAACACCTACAGAAGCGTATTTTTTCATACTCAGTTTCTCAATGGGAAACCTCTTTTATGGCGCTGTCTGGAGAACCTGACGACATGAATATACATTTCCTGACTCAATAGTCTATTAATTGTATAATATCATGGCAGCTTGGTAGAAGCGATTACTGGGTAATTGGTTTACTACCTGTATTACCTGTCCTTGCCAAGCAGAATTGAAGCAGAATTTTGCTAATATTTGCTTTTCTCTTCTGTATAGAGATGGAGAATGACTATCCAGAGGTACCACCACTCTGTTAACTCCTTCATTACCAATACCCTGATTAACGGTAGGATAGGGGATAACAATCTGATCGGGGAGGGTCTTTCCTCAGCCTCAGAAATTGAGCATTAGGGACTGTGCTCGACAACCTAGTATTGAACGGAGCGGCATAAAACATGCTCAACACATTGTCCCATCAATAAGTGATAATGGAGACCTCCTTTGATCTGTTGAGACCCCAGAAATCAAACCACCGCCGAACAGATTATTATGCATCTCCTTTGAATAGGGGATGGCAACTAAATTTGGCACAATCCTTTTATAGACAAGAGCACAAGATCAGACATGTCTAAAGAGAACCAGTTAGGTGAATTTGGGACACAAAACCAATTACCTTTCGGACCTATGGTTTGGTGTCGCCATATGCACTGAAGCCTTCACTTGCGATGCTTTAATGAAGTCCGGATAATATCCCAGCTTCATTGTGCATGTGCAGTGCCTACAATGATTTTACAGTAAGGACCTGTGGTTGGTTTAGTGTCCAAATGTAACCTGACAGGATCCCTTAAGGACAATAAATAGGACCCCAGGCCTCATCGTCTTAAGACATCAAAAGTATGAGGAAAATTTACAAGTCATAACTCTATCAAATGGATCTTTACACATTCTAGGTTTCATTGGTTTTGACCCCAGTCCTAGCTGGAGACCCATCAACTCAGGGTCCTATGGATTTCTATCATGTATTGAAACAAGCTTTAACAACTTAAAAAAAAAATCTACTCTCAAAATGAAGCATAATAAACCAGGGACTCTTACTCATAGATCCGGGCACTGTGACTGTTGTCATCTTCTTATATGTGTTATCCATGGCCTCCTTCCTTCTAAAATCAACTAATGGGTATGCTAATAGTATGCTAATGGAGGGGGCAGTACCAAAGCTCCTCTGTGCTGTAGCTTCACAGGCTGTTACAGTGACCTCCCCACTGCTCCCTTATCACTTTTTCCACCGTTGTTGTAATCTTACACAATGGAAGGGAGGAAGTGGGGCTCTGGTAACTCCCCCACAGCACTTCTGTCTCATTAGCATAAACAGAAAAGCTGCTTTTAGAAGGAAGGAGGCCATGGATAACTCATATAAGAAGATTATCACAGTCCCGATGCCTGGATCTATGAGTAAGTGTCCCTGGTTTATCATGATGGATTTTGATGGTAGATTTCCCATATGAAACCATATAGTTACTGTGACTCAATGGGGCACATTTACTTACCCGGCCCATTCGCGATCCAGCGGCGCGTTCTCTGCACAGGATTCGGGTCCGGCTGGGATTTAAGATGGTAGTTCCTCCGCCGTCCACCAGGTGGCGCTGCAGCGCCGAAAATAATCTTAACGCCCCGGAATGCACCATCCCATAGAAGGTGAAGGTGAGCGCTCCCCAAGCGACACAGTTTCGGTTTTTAAATGCGGCGGTTTTTCCGAATACGTCGGGTTTTCGTTCGGCCACGCCCCCCCCGATTTCTGTCGCGCGCATGCCGGCCCCGATGCGCCACAATCCGATCGCGTGCGCCAAAAACCCGGGGCAATTCATGTACAAGCGGCGCAAATCGGAAATATTCGGGTAACACGTCGGGAAAACGCGAATCGGGCCCTTAGTAAATGACCCCCAATGTGACTGCAGAACGTCCGAAGATACATTTTCTGATTGCATTAGTATAATTATATTGTAGGAAGTAATTCCATGATAGGACAGTAGTAGCCACACGTAGTAGCCATAGGCTTATAGTAGCAGCGCTTGCCGCAGGCTATAGGTCTCCACACTGCAGCTGTAACATAAATGTGACTTTGTGTAATGTACATTGTGTTTATTTTTGTACATCGAAAGCTCAATTTATTAAAGTGCAAATTGAAGATTGTGGAATTTAATTCCCAGCCCGTGTTACTTTATTAAATGAAGGATTTTCTACTTGTGCGGGTGCAATCCTCTCATGATTGGAGTATTGTATGCAGGGATTGATTTTTTACTCCATTAGCTCTTTATGTAAAATGTATGTAATGATCAATTTATGTCTATTGTACTGAGCTACAGGATATATCTGTCGCTTATTATAAAAAGTGCAATAATTTTAAATCCTGCCTTATTTTCTGAGTATTGAGCAGTGACGGGGGAATGCAGACTGGAGGTATCAGGTTATCCATGCAAGTCTTGTACATGGCTGTAACTCCAAGAGTCAGTGGTCATGGTCATACCCAGAGCCGCCACTAGGAAGTTTGTGGTCCCCCACGGTATGATAATCCAGTCCTGTGTGCACACTGGGGGTCATTTACTGAGGGTCCGAATCGCTCTTTTTCATCGGGTTTCCCAAATATTTCCATTTTGCGCCAAATTGCCCCTGGTTTTTGGCGCACGCGATCGGATTGTGGAGCATCGGCGCCGGCTTGCATACGACAGAAATTGGGGGGCGTGGCCGTCGCACAACCCGACGAATTCGGACGAACCGCAGAATTTAAAAACAAAATTGTGTCGCAAGATCAAGCACTTACATGCACCCGGAAGAAGAAGGTGAACCCCGGTGGACCTCACTTGGGAAGCGACACATGAATGGACGCACAACCTTAGTGAAACGCGGCAGACCCGAATCCTCGTTGGACAAGGCGGGGATCGCGTCAGGACCGGGTAAGTAAATCTGCTCCAATATCTAGAAGCTGCTCAGCTCTTAGGTAGTGGTTTATTAGGCCACTTTCTGATGACAGGTGCCCTTTAAGGTCTGCCATGCAACATGCAGGCATTCGCATGCATTATGGTATAGTATGGTACCCTCGGTAACAGTGGAGCGCTACTATGAAAAACTTTTGACACCCCATAGACAGTGAATCCATAGACAGTGACATATAATTTTATGAGAATGGGACCCCCATTTTCCTCAACGTTGGGGATTGCAGTGGCCAGTTTGTACCACCATTTTAATTACATTTTAGCCATGTACTTCCAAATTATAAAAAAAAAATCTATCAGAAGGTCCTCAATAAGTGTCTATCTTTTCAGGATCTGCTCTGTCATCAGCAATAGCGACTCCAGGCTCTGGGGAAATCAGAAATGGAAATAAAAGAATGAAACAAATAAAATATGAAGGAGTAAACAAAATCCGGAGTAGGACAATCAGATCATGTAAGAACTTAAGCTGAAGCTCAGAGGGGAAGCATTAAAGTTTCATTGGGAGATGGTGTAATATTTATTGCATGTTGCTCGCCCCATTGATCTCCGTCCTTCTTCACACTAACATATAATAAACCATATACAATCTTTCGGCATCTCCCTCATTTTTCTAGCTCTTACCTGCATGAAGTGGCTGATCTGTCATGCTTGGCTGCAACAATAGGCCAAGCTACTTTGTTTTCTTACTCTAAAATAAATGACTCTGACCTTGAAACCTTCCTCTTTATTAACCTCATCTCCTCCGTGGAGCCGACTTCACGCTGACGATTTTTAATGGTGTACACAGTGCGTTATGCTCAGGTTTATTACATTATGGAATACATTTATGGAGTGGGCGGCCTGTTGCTCCAAGCTGTCGTGTCAGTCTATACCAGCAAAAATTTAGCAATGGAGGACGCAGGTGGAGGAGAGGCTTAACATACGTTAACCTTTTTAGCCGTAGAGTGCGTTGATTATATGGAGCGGAGGATACTGTGGAAATCAATTACTACTAATCTAAATTCACATTATATATGGCCGGTCTATTCAGTACATTTATCCAACATGCCTATAGACTATCATTACCCAGTGGCATATGTTTGTCTCGGGTGTATCGCTATAACGTTTCCTCTGTTGTATTAAAGGGAACCTGTTACCAGGGATCTCATTTTCACTGAAGACAGATTGTAAAAGCCCATGACACCTGCAGTGCAAATATGTCTTTCTGCCTGGGGTAGTCACAGGGGTTGGGCTTTGGTTTGGATGCATTTCAAAAAACAATATGTGACTTGTCTTAGCTGCAGGCTGCCTCCATCTTTGTGCTCCTGTACAGCTCCTCCCTCCCCCACTGATGTCAGGCTGACCCGGCTGTGACCTCTGAGAAGGAGCAGGAGGTGGAGCTGAACAGGAGCACAAAGGTGGGGACCAAGCTCTGAGGAGTGAGTAACACAGACAAGGCACATGTTATTTTTTAAAATGCATCCAAACCAAAGACTACCCCAGGATTCTGTCAGAGTGCAAGGTAAGTTATAACACACAATTATATTGTGATGCAAATGATTAGAAAAGGCAGAAAGGCAGATTTGCACTGCAGGTGTAATAAGCTTCTGCAACCTGTCTCTAGTGAAAATGAGGTCCCTGGTGACAGGTTCCCTTTAAATGATACTGTAGATTATACTCTTTAAAGCAATTATACACAGAAAAATAAGAAAGCATAAACTTGGAGCATATTATTTTCCGATGGGGTCAGCGGCAGACTGATCCTATTCTATAGACATACAGGACACTTACATTATACACCTGGGGGGTAGGGATGAATTTTTTTTATAGACTAGATCCACCTTCACCATTCATGTATAATGAATCATCTTAAAGTGATTAAAATTGATGCCCCGTCCTTATAAAGTGGCCATCAATATTAGATCTAAGACGCAGAGTCCCTGACAATAAGCTTAATCAAGAGGCTTCAGAAGCTTCTAATCATTAAGAAACATCTATTTTAGCTTTTACGGCTTATTTCATTTATCTACTTTTACGCCATACAAGGTCTGGGTTGCAATACCAGGCACAGCCGCTCCTAAATATTAGGTGTTGTGCCCACTATTTATTAAGAATTGTCCCCCACCAGTCAAATAATGAGTTTAAACTGAAATTTAAAATCTTCTATGGTTTTGTGTCTCCGGCATTAAAAATTCTGAAACTAAAACAGTCTCCTGTTCCCTAAATATACTATACAGCACCCTCAAGGTTATTTAATATAAAGCCCTATCACACCCTATCATTAGATACAGCCCCCCCATCTTCTCCATGGATTCCTTAAATACAGCATTATGTGCCCCCCCCAATCAGATCTGGGAGCCGCCACTTACCCAGGTATGTCCAGTGCTGGCACCGGCCCTGGTTGCACAAGACCCTTTTGTGGCGCAGCTGCGTGAATCATCATGCAACACAAATTAGGGTGCTCGGTCTGACCGTGCGCCAGATTTAACATGCAAATTCCAACAGAAGTGTGTTGCACGCCCCATGTTAAAGGTGCACCAAAAAAATAGTAGTGCACCATGTGGGAGCAGTGCAGGGGGCACCAGATTCATGAAGAACGGGTGCCACAAATCCTAAATCTGGCGCCCCCTACACACTACACTGGCAAACTGCATTTAGTGCACTTTGGACTGTTGTTAGTAAATGTGCACCATTACCGTACAGTGCGCAAAACAATTTTGTCGAGTCGCGGTAATGAATGTGCCGCATGGTCCAACTCTGCACCAGAACGCCCCTTTATGTGCAGAATTTTGTGCCGCAGTTGCAAACCAAAACTGGTGTAAATACATGTCCAAGCAGTTTGCACGTTCTTTTAGCTCAAAGTCAGACAGAAAACTGGCGCAATAACAAGTGTGGCCCAATATGTTCAGTTTCTATGTGATCCAGGAGCCGACACGTAACCTTTACAATAATTCGTGTGTCCTGGAGCCTTGATCAATGCTATCCTAAACCACTTCCATATTTTATCATGATCATTCCGGAGCATAGTATCGGATTTTTGATAGATGTCGGAAGCCCTTGTAATTAGAAAGGATTGTCATAGACTCTACATTGTAACTGTCCGCATCTTTATTAATGGGGTCAAGCGTTCCACCCCCGGTCACTGCATCTGTAGTATCAGATATAGAGTCCTGGGAGATCACTGGTAACAAGCATGAAGTTGTGACTCACCCCGAAGAGACCTCCGCCCCCTCCCCTCCTCCTCCATGTTTTAATAAAAAGTAACCTGCGCGTTTGTGTGTTTTTCAGTAACAGTTGCTCATAGTTGGCAGGATCAATATCCAATTTCCCCATACGTAGAGAAAGACTCGGCAATGTGGCCAGATGTCTTCATTCATTTGAAATTTGATTTTCCTTTTAATTGGTAATGCAGCAGAATGTATAAATCACTCCGGTACAGGAAGGGTGGACGGTATGGCATCTGCGCAAATCACGTATGTGTGCATCTACCATTATCCTTCCCTCCTCAGTCCGTAAATTCTCATAAAAAATGAAAATAGCAGACAAAATAACAAAGATACTGATAGTGGAATCAATAGTAGGAAAAAACTAATGCTAATAAATAAAAATAGTATAAAAAAATCTGCATCAGCAACTATTACCAGGCAGTTTGTTATATTACTCATGGTTGATGATTGCAGCTGCAATATGTGAAGACAGAAGAGCACAGCCGGCCACTAGGTGGCACTTAAGGCGTCTCTCTATATAGGGATGTGTTATATAGGATAAAGCACATACAGATGGTGGGAGATGTGTACTAAGAGACGTAACAACTTCAGGCTGATCTACTGAAAGCATAAGAGGTTCTTGATAGGATTGAAGGGAATCTGTCACATTGAAAATGGAATTCTGCATGACATAGAGCAGGAGGAGCAGAGCAGATAGTTAGTTTTCTGGTATAGCTAGTAAATTTCGGATTCCAAATCTATGTTCTTCATGTGCTTAGGAGTCAATGGGTGGCATAACTCATTGATTGACAGCTGCGATAAAGTCACAAACTAGGACCACCCGCTGGATTACTAGGCATAAAAAGCAGGATTTTCAGACAATAAGTTACATTTAACTATATATTTGAAAGACTTTTTTGCCCCTTTATGCTAAAATTCTTCTGCTCTAGGTCCTGCACATAGATTACTATGTATAATTAGCCCAGATCCTCCTGCTTTAAAGCAACATGCTTATAGAATTACAATCTATTCAGCTCCTCCTGCTCTATAATATGCTGCCTTCAGATAGGACCCTATGTACAATCTGCTCAGCTCCTTCTGCTCTATAACATCTATGAACAATCAATTTAGCTTCTCCTTATCTAAAAATGATGCCTGCAGATAGGACAATATGAATAATGCACTTAACTCTTCCTGCTCTATAACATGCTGCCTGCAGACAGAACACTATAAACAATCTGCCTGCACATAGAGCTCTATGTACAATTTGCTCAGCTCCTCTTGCTCTATAACATGGTTCCTGGAAATAGGACACTATGTACAATCTGCTCAGCTCCTCCTGCTCTATAACAACTATGAACAATCAATTTAGCTCCTCGTAATCTATAAATGCTGCCTGCAGATAGTACACTGTGAATGATCCACTTAGCTCCTCCTACTATATAACATGCTGCCTGCAGATAGGACACTATGTACATTCTGCTCAGCCCATACTGCTCTATAACATGATTCCTGCAGATAGAACACTATGTACAAACTGCTCAGCTCCTCCTGCTCTATAACATGCTGCCTGTAGATAAGACACTATGTACAATCTTCCCAGGTCCACCTGCTATATAACATGCTGCCTGCTGATAGGACACTATGTACAGTCTGCTCAGCTCCCCCTGCTCAATAACATGCTGCCTGTAAATAACACAGTATGCACAATATTCCCAGATCCTCCTGCTCTATAACATGCTGCCTGCAGATACAATATACAATTACAATCTGTAATATATACAATAATATAATAATAATAATATAATAATATAATTAATATAATAATTAATAATTAATATTATAATAATATAATTATATAATAATAATAATAATAATAATAATATGCCCATATATAATCTGTTCAGCCCCTACTTAATGCATATACATTATATTTGACATTGCTGACAGGTTCACTGTAAGGGATGTATTTTTGCTGGAGACTATGACATATGGGATATTAGATGGGTGACTAAGTATTATAAATATGTGGACACGGCGATGCATACAGAGATAATATCTGTATGACAGCTTAGCAGTGTGAGCAGGACATGGCTCTTCTGTGCTATACAGTAATTATTCTAAACTATGGGTGAGGAAATGCAGAAAGCGGTCACCGCTGATAATGGCCACATCCAAGAGAATTGCTAACGCCGAGGTTTCATCCTTCTATATGCTACACTGACAATACTGACACTTAGAAATACAATGCCAAGTGCTATAGTCTGCACAGGTCAATGCCAACACATGGAAATGTAATACTAGGTGCTGACCCCTAGAAATCCGATATTCTGTGTGTAGGCTTAGAAAGACAACACTTTCAGTGCTGAGATCCTGGGTGTGAACAATATGCAAATCTGATAGCTAGAAATTCACAATACTTAGAGCCGAAACCAAGAAGAACAATGCTTACTACTAAAATCTATCTGCTATACACCCATGTGCAGTGAGCTCCCCCTAGTGTCAGATATGGAATGCCAGAATTTTATCATTTAGCTAAATTACTAGGCTTTCACATAATTTGTGATACTCCTGGCCAATCATAGCCATGGCTATGGGCATCAATTTCCCCGATTGGCCATTTGGCCGCCAATCTGGCAATGTGTCCGTCTTGTGTGGCTGAACACAAATGGGAAGGGTCGGTCTGCTCATCTCTAGTCCTGACTGCTACACAGGACTATGGAATTATACAAATTCGAAAACAGCCTACACATCATGGTGCATCTTGTAGGAGTTGTAACCTGAGGCTCTGTTCAATATCAAGGGATAGTTGTGCCTGGAAGTGGCTGCTACATCTGCACTCCTTATGGCTATGCCCTTGTAGAGGGACCAAAATTTGGGATGGACGGAGGGAACAGCTCAGCCTCTTCCATCACCAACAAATAATAAGAATCTCAGGTAAAACTGTTGAGCTCAATGTACCACAACGCTCAAATCTGAGAAGGTCCAGAAGCCCAAATTTGCTGTGACTGGACCCCAGTTCCTCCACAAATGGTGGAGATTTATCATATGCACTTATGATCTTATGCTGATGACTTAGCGTTATGATAAGCTCCGCCCCTGCCGGCCATGCTGTACTGGCAGGCAAATCTAGGCCAACCTTGGCCTGTCATAGATTTGCGTAAAAAACAAAGAAACTTCTGGCCTGAAGAAGCCTGAATGTCCGCAGACTATCTGAAGAGTGCAACACCCCGTGCCAATCCACTCTGCTGGAGGCCGTGCCTTCTCCATGCCCACATGGCGCGGAAGTGGCCTAATCTCAGGATTATCACATTTTCTTCCAGTGCGCAAGAAATTGTGATTACAGTATTCCATAGACCTAGTGATAAATCCTCCCAATGGTCTTCGTTGTGAAGACCATCCCACTAGAAGACCACCTTATAATGTAATAGTAGGTGGTTTTTGTAGGTGTTTATGTTTGGTTGCTGTGTCATGTGCGCCATATTGTTTTTATGTCAATGCCACAATTTCTCTTCCGACACTCACAACTTTTTGTTTTGTCGCTCAATTTAGGCGCAGCTTTTTCAATTCCGACGTTTTTCCTGCACTTCTAGTTTTCCGAAACCTATTTCTGATGCAATTTGTGTCACACAATACGGGAACCAAAAAAATTAGCTAGCAACACAAATAATAAATATGTCCAATATATTCTACATAAACCTTGACTTATGGGAAGTAATGGAATCATGAATTCCTATATTTGATGCTGTTGTGCTCGAGCCGGAAGAATGTGCTTCCAGTGTGTACGCGACCTTCAACTTCAATGAGAATTTCAGGGGTTGTCAGATGTATTTAAGGTCAACACAACACATCAATGCGTTTAGTATAAGTTCCCGTATAATCAGCGCATTGCTCCATGTGTGGGTGTAAAGCCATAGACACATAGGGGGCATTTACTATCGCCTTCCAAACTGAAAACTGGCAGTGGTATTTTTTGCCCTTTCTACCCCTCTTGCGCCTTAATTTATGAAGAAATAGGTGTTTTCTGACACTCAATTTTTTGTTTTTGGGTGCAAAATTGTGGCGGCGCTTGTGAATCCAAAAGTTTTCTGGCGCTTCTATTTTTCCGACTTGTTTTGTGGAAAAATTTGAGCAGCTAAAAGCTGATCTAGGGATTTTTAAACCTTTTAGTCCATGTGTCTATTCATTAATAATTCCTTTTATTTATGTAGCGCACACAGATTACACACCGCTGCACAGAGCTTTCCAAATCAGTCCCTGTCCCCAATGGGACTCTCAATAAAATCAACCTACCGGTATGTTTTGGATTGTGGGAGGAAACCAGAGGAAACCCTCACAAACACGGAGAGAACATACAAACTCTTTGCAGATGGGACTCACCTAGACGGGACTTGAACCCAGGACTCCAGCGACGCAAGGCTGTAGTGCTGACCACTGAGCCACGCATAATTCATTAATTCATAATTCACTTACATCCCACTGAAAAATATAGCACGGTTCCAGCACCATGTTGCGCCCAAATTAATAAATACGCCTCGTAATATGGGGGGTGATTAGGTCCTTCAGTAACACAACACATCAATGCGTATAGTATAAGTGGGTGTAAAGCCATAGACATATAGTATGGGGGTGATTAGGCACTTAGTAACACTACACCTTCCTCTCTATAAAAAGACAAAAGTATATCCAGCGTTTATACAGCCAGATAATACCTGGCGCTAGCATTAAAAGCTTCGCGACTTATCTCCTAATGCCAGGAAACACAAAGGTAGAACATTTCAATGGATGCTACAACAAGAGCTATGAAAAGGTCAAGAAGAAGTCTGCTGTAATGATGTATTTAACACAATAATGGGTTATAGTGGTAATAAAACAGATTATCCGGAGTCCCCCTGTTTGACTGGACTAATGGATTCGCATGCAACAAAGCGCTGAAGCGAATCCAAGACTAATGCAGCACCGTAAAACTGAGTGCTCACATGTGTGACCCTGACTCCATTCAACTGGCCTTAGGATCTGTGCCGGTTCTAGTCATCAGATTCCCTAAATTTTATTATTATTTTTTTCTATCCCCTTCCGTGCCCTGCAGAGTCTGCTGTTGCCACTCTCCTTGTCAACCAATACAAAGCCCTTGCCATGTGCTCTCCTCCATGTCTAAAATATTACTTACTATTTCTAGGATTAGCTTTCCTACAAATGTTGACGTCATGGCTAGAAACCTTGGGGGTCCATTTATTATTGGCTTTGTATCAATTTTTCGACATTTTTTGTTCTGTTGCTGCTACGTATCGGCACCACAATTTGGCTATTTTCCCACGTTCACAAGTTTTTATTTTGTTGCTAAATTTGGTCGCAGCTCTTTAATCCTGACGGTTCCGATTCCGGTTCTTTGCCGGATAATTAGACCAACAAAAAGCATGTCTACCAACTTCTAAACCCCTTCATGGGTGTAGTTTGTCATTTCTGACACTTGATATTATTATGATGTGCCAAATACATTAAAGCCGTGCACCACAATATAACATTAGTGTGCTACAAACAAGTAAAATCGGTTGCCAAAAAAAACAACACTTAACACCAAAAATAATAAATGCCCAACTATTTTCTAAGATTGACATTTTAAAGGTCAGTCTTAAAATCCAACCCATCCAGCCACCGCTTGCACACAACACGGGGCATTTATCAATAATTTATAAAAAAGGGTCCTTGTTTCTAGTGCATGATTTGTGCTTCGATTTTTCACTGGGATATTAGATTGTGGTGCAAGGGGTTAATGAAGTGGCGCAGGACTGAAAAAAGGGTTCTGTCTCCACACTCATGCATTTGACATAGAACTCCTTAGACCAGCTTTTTGCATGTCTAATTTTGCAACAAAAATTGAGCCCAAAAACTTGTTGAAAAAGTAGATGCGTGAGAAAAGTGTTGGATTCACAAGCAGCGCCGAAATTGGCGCTTCAAGGGAAAAAAAACTACGCCAGTTTTCCGTTTAAAATGTCAATAATAAATGTCCCTTGGTGTCTTGGATCTACTTAGCAGCTTCAGCCTCTCCACCAGGTCGGACTGCTTAGACTAGGTATCACCTGGTAGAGATTTCAGTCTCTGCAAGTTTTCTTGTGGAAACTATAGTAAAGACAGTGGGCCAGGGTGTTCACAACTGTTTGCCTCCTCCTCACCCCATTCTCAGGGTAGGCTGAAGATCAGGTTTTTTACATGCCTTCTCCGCCAGAAAATTGGCAAGGGATGCATAGTAAATCTCCCCCAATGTGTGGTAACTTCCTATTTAGAATCAGCAGGACAGCCAGTTACATACAGGAGTTAAACAGTCTATACGACAACTAAATAGTAGAACATTTCTGACGATTTAGACAGTTATTCCACCTTGAAAGAAAATAAACAATTAAAAAAATCTTCTTCTTTTACAGGTTTTCATAGCCTTTAAGCTGGAATAAAAATGTTTTGCACCGTTTGGGGTATTAAACAGCATAGAATTATGGGTAAAGCCAACTCATTGTCAATGATCCCACTGGGAAATTAAAGGTACAGAGGCATTAAGGGAATCAGGTGAAGGTCAAATGAAGCTCAGGATGACTATTAATAAAACTGTACATGTTAAAGGGCTGAACTGCTGGGAGTTTTACTCCTGTTCTTAGAGCTTCACACAAGCTTCTTAGAGAACAGATTAATTTTTGTTATATCCATATTCCAGGAGACCCACAGAATGCCCATACACAATAATAATAATACCTACATAATTCTATGAACAGCTACATGAATGGGTCATGACTAGAACGCTACAAGCGCAGTATAGACTGACACTGGAATTTACAGTCTTCAAATGGATGCACCAATTTCACTAACACAAACACACAAACTCATGCACTTTATGCATATTTTCATGCAAATGTGCACACAGTATGCAAAAAAATTCCGGCAAAGGTTGAATTTTTAGCTGTCAGAAAATGGGATTTTTGCCCCCTTGTTCAGTTGTAATGAAAGATTATATCCCATATAACAATGTATATTCATACTCACAAAATCTCCATCACGCATGAAGCTATATATTTGTCGTATTCTGCTATTTAATATTACAGGAAGGAGTATTTTATGTTGTGTGATTTTTTTTTGCACGTAACAAGACATTGCAAATAATAAATAACGGTATGGGGCATTCTCACATAGTATATGGAAATGCAATGGCTTTTAAGTCCAATTCTCTATAAGTGCTAGAACTTTTTTGGCATGGATTTATAAGTCCCACCCATTATTATGGCAGGAGTTTTTGAGCCTCACTCTCTATAATGTGTTAATATTTTTACCCCCCCCCCCTCATTTATTGTGGCTGGTATTTTTCATTCTCCATCATCACCGTGGCTGGTATTTTTGGCAATCACTCCCCTATCATTGTGGCTGGTAATTTTGAGAGTCACTCCCCCACCACCGTGTACCACTCCCCTATCATTATGGGTGGTATTTTTGACAACCACTCCCCTATCATTGTGGCTGGTAATTTTGAGAGCCACTCCCCTATCATTGTGGCTGGTAATTTTGAGAGCCACTCCCCTATCATTGTGGCTGTTATTTCTGAGAGCCCCTTCCCCCATCATTGTGGGTGGTATTCCCCCATCACTGTGGCTTGTATTTTTGACAACCACTCCCCCATCATTGTGGGTGGTATTTTTTTGATAGCCACTCCCCATCATTGTGGTGGTAATTTTGAAGAGCCACTCCCCCCCATCATTGTGGGTGGTATTTTTAGAGCCAATCCCCATCGTTGTGGGTATATTTTTGCCGCACACGCCCCCCATCATCTTGCTGGTACTTTCGAGTCCTATCCGCTATTGTGGCTAAAATATTACTGTTACAGTATGTTGAGCCAACAAAATATTGTGCAATTTATTTCGGGTATTTCTGAACCTACTCCCTATGAGCCTGGTATTTTGAGCCCACTCTCTCTATAACAACTTGTATTTTTGTGATTCTCACTCTCCTTCGGCATTGTGTTTGGTATTTTTGAGCTCCATACTCTTATTATGGGCTGCTATTTTCAAGTGTACTGGCTTTTGAATTCCCCCCTCCTCCCCTCTATCTCTTTGTGTTTGTGTGAGAAGAAAACCTCTATATGGCTTTATATGCGAGACGTCAATTGACAACAAGAACATTATGGGTTGTCGGGCATATATCTTCAAGCTGCTGGTGACCCAATGAAAATAGAAAAACATTCCTGAAATATACGGTATTGGTAATAGTAGAGGTCTCTCTAATATGGGAAAAGACCCGTATGGCCCTTTAAGACCATGGCCCTGGGTTTTGACAGTACAGATCCCAGATAACAATGTTCTTGATCTCCTAATGGTAGAACATAACCAATAATTAGACAACATAAACTTAAAATCGAGGTGAATGTCCTGATCCAGATCATCGGATCGATTCTACACGTAATGCGATAATATCAGGCAGTTCTCCTACTTGGTCCTAATCTCCTTTACTTATATATTTATGCTGGAGATTGAAACATTGATGATTGAGCAGCGCCATAAACCACGAATTTGGGAGGGTTAATCACACAATCTGCAGCGCCATCAGATTTCTGATTAAAAGTCGGAAAGAATAGGCAGCCGACTGCAAGAGTGAGGGGTGCTTGCTGAGTTTTAACAAGATATATAAATGAAAAATTTCCTTTTCTTGGCCACAAACGATGTGTTTTTGCTAGCATAATACAAGCATAAGGGAGCTGATATCTTCCCGGCGCGGCCCTCAGCTTAATGAATCTTTATTCACTCGAAAAGAGCAAAAAAAAAAAAGTTTGTTTTATCAGAGCAGGAAAACATGATTTTTACTTTGGTTACAACGGCCTTGTAGACAAAGGACAGTAAACCGCCCAGCCGACGGAGGAGGGATCCTGCGAGCGTCTTATCGTGCCCTCGGGCCTGACTTAATATGGATGCGGTATAGAAGACGGCATCGCCATTGCCCTCATTAAATAAAATAAAATTCAATTATTTACTGAAGAACCCGGAGGATCGGAGTGTCTAAATGTCACAAACAATGGGCACAAATTTTTTGCTTCTTACTGGCAGGCCTCCCCTGATGCCCGTTACATCACTCGTGTAAAGAAACTCAGCACTACTCTCTGCTGATGATAAAGGTTTGTCAAATTTAGGAAGCATCAATATATTAGCAAGAACCGGTGTCATCATTGGGAGTACATGTAAATAGATGAGTCTGCATCCTCCTGTTAAGGTGGTCATCTGAAGAAGACATAATGGGGGAGATTTATTTTGGCTTGAATCACCCCTTCATCTCCCAGTCTCATGCCACTTTGGACAGGAATGGGGCAGTTGGAGGGTGGCCGGGCATGAATGCCTGTCTCGTCACATTTACTATAGTTCCGGCAGAGGCTAGTGCCAAAAACTGCCAGTTTCGATCTGGTCTACAAGTCGTAAGAGGCCTCTTAGTGAATATGGGTGCAGGACTCCGCCATGGAGAATTTTAAGACTAGCGTTCTACACTCCAGTCTTAATAAATTCACCCTAATGTATCCACTGCTCTTACCCCAGCCATCCCAGTTTCCTCTACCTCTATTGACAAGGGGCAATATTTCTGAAACACTTTCTTTCTGGCCTATTAATCTCCACAATCCACCCTCCTGATGGCTACTGAGGGACGCATTACATGTCTTCTCATAGGGGCATTTCAGTTTCCTGCTCTGTACTAAAAAGGGGCAAAAAAAAATCTGAAACACTTGCTGGCTGTATAACCCCCACACTGTTCGAAGTTGGTCTACTGAGAGACACATACTGAATCCATGGCTTCTCCCCAGGGTATAAAACATTTCCCCACTCTGCCCTGAAATGGGGTACATACATTACCTGCTTGGCTTATATGTTTCCCACATTGTGGCACAAGTTGTCTACTAAAGGCGAAATCTACTTAACTTTTAAACCTTTTACCAAGTCAAAACCCGTTTCCTGCTCTGCACTGATGAGGCCCAAATACTCTAAATTATCTGGTGGCTAATAAATTTTCCCCAGTCTACTGAATGGTCTTTTTTGGCCAAACACATTCAATTCTTGCACTGATGATAAATACACTGAAAAAGCTGCTGGCTTATACATCTACATCTCCGCCCTAGCGCCAAGATGGTCTATTTGAAGGAGAACCATGTCCTCCGGCCTTACCACGGCCAAACAACTTCCCTGCTGCCTGCACTATTGAGCGCCAAAAGGCTTCTGCCTGTTGTAACCTCCATATTCCTCTGCAAAGATGCTTTCCTCAGGAGACACAATTCCCATGGCCTCTACCTACCTAACAACAACCCCAACCTCCTGCTCTGATTAATTGACAATGCAGAGATATATAGCATTGCTAATTACATCGGTCAATTAGCCAGAAGACTGCAGATGAGAATGAACACATAGAACACTCCATCAAACATCACAATGGGATGATTGCTTGCTGGTCTGCGGGGGACATAACTTCTATCTACCCAGGACACATCACATATATCTCATATGTCATGATTCTGAAAATGCCCTTTAAAATATAGAAAGAGTACAATTATCTATATCACATAGGACTCTATTTTGGAATCTTCTTCTTATCTCTATTAGGATAATGAAATTGCTAAATTTTGATCTAATATCTCCATCACGACTGTAAAGTTTTTCTTGTTTTACTTAAGTTATGTGCTTAACGATAAAAAAATCTATACTGAAACATCTTATTTTAAATATCTAGCTGTGTAGAATTTGCCATATGCAGTGATTATTGGGGGTGGTAGGAGAGAGGAAGAAGGAAAAGGAGCCGCATCATACATAATGAATAGTGTCATCCTGTATTACTTGCCTACCTCTTTATTACAGGGCTGTTGACTATGGAAATCCTTCTCTGTCTCTGGTGTTCATAGCATCATCCGAAAAGTGATCTCTAGACAACAGGATCTTTATTACAAGGGTGTTTACTATGCTAATCCTTCTCTGTTTCTAGTGTTCCCAGCACAATCCGAAAAGTGATCTCTAGAAAACAGCGTATCTCATACCCGTGTACAACTGTACTGTACTAGACCAGTGTTGTAACTAATCAATCTGCCCGTTTGAACACAATGGAAAAAGTGATCTCTAGAAAACAGTATCTTTATTACAAGGGTGTTTACTATGCTAATCATTCTCCTTGTTCTAGTTTTCACAGCACCATCCAAAAAGTGATCTCTAACGAAAACGGAAGCTAAAAACACAAGAACTTTGGAAAATGCAAGATTTGAAGACCTATCGGTCATTGTCCAGAGGCCTCAAATTACACTTAACTTCATGGCAGCTCATATGTGTTCTTTTCTGAGGATGAAATGACATAGATCAGGACACCAACAAAATTACTTATACGTTTTCCCAAATTCTCTGGTTTTGCCAAATCTGAAACTTATGTTATTGGTCCCATATGTATCAGCATTGACGAGTTGAACTTAGTTCGAGGATAAGTTGTGAATAGGTAGACCGAGAGACCTTCTTCCATTGACCATGACTCTTGGGAAAGGAATTGCTAGCTGTTGTTACAGGACCAAGACTTGGAGGCATAAGCTGGGGAACCCTTGAATTTGCTTTTCTCTTATTCCCTGTATTCTATCAATTCTAAGTAGAGGCACATGGAATTTTTTGAGCAACACATTTTCTCTATAATTCATAGTGATAAGGGTGGTTAAGAGAGACTTTCGCTTGATAGTATTGAGAGCCACCACTATCTGGGAACCACCCCCAAACTCATAGAAAAGTGCACTTGGCATTAAAAGTGGAATAATTCGATATACCTCTCCTTTGGTAAACTAATAATGCAGCGCTCCACTGGCTGTATGTACAATCGCATATCATTAAATCCTAACTCATTTAGCTACTGATGGCTTCTTGGCTCAGCTTCCTCCTTCTCATAGCGTATCCACATGTCAAGTCCTATTTTTTATTGACCAGAACAGGTTAATAGAGTAAGCCGAATTTCTCGTCTCATCCTGAATACATTAATTATCTTACCTCGGCTGGCACAGCATGGCATCTCTGAAGAAGGGGAACACTTCATATACTCAAGGAGAACGACCATCCCACTGTATACAGTAATTTATGTGTATGAGACAAGGAGGTATACAGATACAGACCTGGAGGTCAAGATACGGATGGCTCATTGCTACCTTTCTATCCATCAAACTGAAGAGGGTGGCACAAAGCATATGGCAGGGAGCGCACTCACTGTGTGACTACAGCAAACAACGCAGTGTAGTAAAATGCTATAGTATAATCCATTAATTCCTATCCAGTGACTACCTGTGATTCAAAATCAACAGTACAGAATCCAGTGACTCGTGTCCAAGTTTGCCCCAAACTCCATATTCCAGTGCATCACAAGTTCGAATATAATGTGCCAAATTCCTCTTCAGCCATATCAGTCTCTTCCTATGCTTATATATTTTCCAATCTAGTCTTAGAATAAGAATTGCTTGATTTTTATTATTTGCATTATTATTATTTACATTTAAAGTAACACAATGAAGCAACACTGCATATAGATCATTTTACACTGTGGTTACAGACTACAAACAAACTCTGTGTAGTCTGATCCTCCTGTTAAAGATCACATATTATTAAGCAGAGTATTATGCATTATTAAAGGGGTTGTATAGGAATCTCCAATTTAACTCAAATTTACATTCCTTAATATGTGTTTGCCATTGGAATCTTTCCTGTCCTATCTTTGGAATATTTCCTGTCCTAACAGTGCTGTTACCCTATGTGCAGAATAGTTCCTTTTATGTAAGATGGGAAGTCCCGTCTACCTGGTATGTCCATGTGCCAGGTTGACCATTATCTTTTCTCATTATTTGGACAAGTGTCTGATCAGTGAGTATCTGACCCATATCTTAATATCAAAGCTCCTCTTACCCCCATCTAAATAGAGTAGCCGTCTCATACAGTAGGTGTGCTTCATTTATCTCTATAGTACAGTGATGGCAAACCTTTTAGACACCGAGTACCCACACATTTTTTTTTTGCAAAGTGTCAATGTAACAATTTAGGCAGTAACTTAATACTCCCTGCTCTGTCACAGGTTTAAATCGCATTGGCACCAGAGGACACCAATACAGTAAAAAGGAGAAGTTCGAATTATCATTGTAGCTTCCTTCCAGGGTCCTGAGCTGCCTGGGAGTACAAGAGGCTTTGAGTCCTGTTTGGTGAACTCTGCGCTGGGGTGAAGGCAAGGGTGCATATATAGGGGGCTCTGAGTGCCACCTCTGGCACCCGTGCCATAGGTTAGCCACCACTGCTATAGGACATTTATAGAGAGTGCTGTACTCTATATAGACCAATTGAATGGTACCAGACATGTACAACCTCAGCTCAGTTACAACAGGGGTATTCAGACCCTAAACTAATCATGGGGGTCTGAGTAATCAGTCCACTAAAAGAGGGCGTAACAACAGGGGTAGAAGCCACCGCAGCTGCTATGGGGCCCACAGGCGGCTGGCCACCTGACCTGCTACACTAATGCATGTGCACCATTATATACATATTATACTTAACATTGTACCGCATGTGTAGAGCATACAGCACAATGTGTATATGGTGTGTTTATACTGTTTGTATGTGTGTATAAATGTATGTATGAGTACATAAATGTGGGTATATATGTATGTATGTGTATAAATGTGTGTATGAGTACATAAATGTGGGTATATATGTATGTATGTATGTATGTGTATAAGTGTGTGTATGAGTGTAGAACTTTGTGTGTGAGTATGAATATGTGCGAGTGTACAAATACGTGTATTTAATTTTAAAGCAGTAATGAGGGTCCCGCTCTCTAATAATCTCACCGCCTGTTAATTATAGGGCTGGGGTTGTGATTGTAAACTATTTGTGAAGGACTGCCTCCCACATCCACTCATTAACACCTCTTAGGAAAAAAAAAAGAAACACTTAAAACAGACAACAATGGAAATATAGCCCAAATTTTTCAAAACTGAAAATTAATGTTGCATAAATAATAGGAGTTTGTGGCCGGAGGACCATTAGATAGTCAGTAAATACAGCAGGGAATTGATCATAGTCCTGGAGACGGGGATGTGACCACAAACAATTAAATCCAGCAAGAATCACATTGTGTTTCCCTGTAGGGCACTTATTCAGAAGAGCATGCTGTCGTCTCCGCCGAGTCCCCTATAAGTGGAATATTTCTATCGTACATGAATTCCGGCTTTGCTCTATGATGTTACGCTAATGTAATGCGACGTTGCTTGGATAGTTGTGCACAGTGTGTACGTGGAGTAATTATTATCCGTCCTGTCTCATTGCTGGTGCCAACGATTCATTCACTCCGGTGATGCATTCCCTACACTGGAAGACATTGCCCGCTTATCATCCTACTATAGTAGTAATGGCTTATGGATCCATTAGAGACCTGCATTAACTGGCACAACTATGGCCTATTGGGTGCCAGTAGTGGATTAAAATGTAGGCAGTTCGGGTGGTAGCCCAAGGCCCAAGACTTCTAGAGGGCCCATGGGTACCCAAACCACCCACCAAATTGTAAACTGAGAAGGACCTTCACCCATGGAATCCTTATACATCTGTTCATTCTCTCAATATACATGTACGCCAGAGCCATTTCAGGGCCTTTGAAAGTCCTCAATAGATTGAATGCAGGCAGAAGGGACGCATCCTAGTACAATATGTAGGAAGAGAAGTCTAGAATTGTAGGGGACTCATACAGCCCAGGGCCCATGGCAGTCTTAATCCACCCCTGTTGGGTGCTGTGGTGCCTTCACATTGGGGGCCTGGCACAGACTTTGCACTCGGGCCCATCAGCTTTAAGTTATGCCTCTGTTTAGGATCCCCTCTTCATCGTTGACCCTCTACCATTGCTGTGTGCGGCAGAGGCCGCCAAGTACGATGTGATGACATCAATGCACTTTCTGGCTATAGAGAAGAAGAAAGGGAAGCTCTGTTTTGGTGGAACAGATTATGTGGGAGCCGCTAAAAGGGCATCATACTTGTGGGGCACACTAGTGGTTGCATTTAGGCACTAAATTAAATTTGAAGGAACAATTATATTTTGTAGTGGTTGGTATAATGACATAGGGAGACAGTATTGTCAAAGTTTCCTGCTGACCCATTCATTTCTAGTTAAGTGCCTATGCTGCTTAATGTGATATATAAACTTTTGGCAGGTGAACTAGATTTATCAGAGGCCTTTAACACATTGAAGATGATGGTTTTGTTGATATCGATGTCCTCCCAGGAGAATCATAATTTAAGATCAATGAGTATCCCCTGTTCTCTGTAGCCTCAAACCTCAATTGTATAAGTTGCAGTACCCTGGCATGACCAGTATACAGTAGAAGCAGTCTTCTGCATATAGCTCCAACTGTTTAATGGTAGTGGTACTGAAGGCTCCTGAGAACAGCTGATCCATAGGACTGCCCAGTGTCAGATTTATACAGATTTGAATATCAAAAATTATCCAAAAGCCTGGAAAACCATTAAGTGGTGGTCACATATGGACAGCTTAATAAAAAACAAGGGGATTGGATGGGCTTTACTTGTTCTTCTGTTTCCAGACTCTACTTTACTTCCTTCCCCACAAGTGACTGTGCTGGGCACATGCCACTTGTGCCAAGGAGCCCTTAGTTTGTTTAGCAGTAAAAAGAAATATGGACCATCCCTTTAAGCAATAAAATGAATGTTATTAATATGAGAAGGGTTCAGTTTCTCAGCACAGTGGTTACATATTTAGCTGTTCACTAATTTTGCTGGAATGAAATTATTGATGTAACTTCCATATGGTTCCTTCTGAGACATCAATAGCTGAACATCAGACGAAGTCCTGACTGCCTTTTCTCTTAGAAAAAAACACTATCTAGCAACCCAACTAGGTATCCAAAATCAGAACACTGCTCACACTAAGTGGTGACTTTCTCTAAATTGTTTATTTACTGCTCTGTTTTAGGATTTTTAGGATAGGGACAGTCAAAAAGGAACCCAGTAAGATTTAGTAATTGCCCTTTAGTTAGGGCAGTTAGGTAGGGAGAGGAAGCTGCTATAGCGGAGGACATATAGAAATGTGAAATTATTGCCCATTTCAGGGCAATAATTTAATGTCAGGCCTTTCTAGAAATTCAGTTGCATTATTGGCCAAAGAAACTTTTACAAATAAAGTACAAATAAAACGGAAATGACAGCATAAAGAATTAAATGAAAGCCCAACAAACCATATAATTTCTAAAAAGTAAATACTTGTCTCATTTTCATCATAGTGCATCAAAGAGTTTATAGACATCGGCACCTTCATGCAATTTTGATTTTGATTCAAAGTGTAAAATTTTGTATAAAATGCAGAAAATTTCACTTTGATGGCAACAAATGTGCCCCAAACAGAAAATATTAGTCTTCTAATCTCCTAAATGTAATACATGAACATGTGTAGATTTTTACAGATACCTCATAGTCATATATTCACATGAATAAATCATCATAATACTAAAACTGAAATAACCAAAAATCTGCTTTTCAGCTTGAAATTTGCAAAATAGAGCAATAAAACAGATTAAAAAGTAAAGGCACCTCTAAAACTAATATATTTTTTGAAAGCAGACAACCTGGCGATTGCATTTGTTTTGATTAACAGTTGACAGCCCGTACCAGCATCATGCAACTTTGTGACAAACACAAATTATTAAAAAGAAAATGCATTGAAAATGCAATGAAAACATATACTTTTACATAAAAGTGGAGGTTTATACACAAAAAGGGATTTAATATTAATAACACAAAGTGAGTAGATTTATCAACATCAACAAGAATTTACACTCCCAAGAATCCTAAAACATAAAACATGGCATATTTGGTTGCTATCTACAAATGTGTTTAAAAATATATAACACACAAAGTAAAAAGCTGCTATTATGTCAAAATTCATAAGAATTTGAGAGTGAAAAATATAACATAGGTGTAAAAAATGGAGAATGGTGTGAAATAATTATTCAGGAATGTGTGTTTTTCTTGTTACATTTTGGTTCGGGGTCGTGGTGTTGTAGCCACATTTGGCAAAGAGGATCTAATGTTCATAGTTTCACTTAATTTATGTTAAAAAAAATTATTGCTCAATATATGAGAATTAGGGAGCACTTGTGTTCTCAGATTGTTCTGGGTAGGATTGGGTTAATAACATGTACATTAGTTAACATGATCCCTTATCAAAATTTTGCAACATATACAGTCAATATTTCCATTATCTTTGAGATGTGAGCAGCTCCTGTCTGCAGCCTTGTCCAAATTCTCCCTGCAGTCTACTGGCTAATGATCTGGAGTGGGGCACACTTCAGAGGGCTATAACTTTGAATCTGTGGCACATAGAAACCCCCTTTTTTCACCTGAAAGAGGAGAATCCCTTCTTCCTTTAAATCTAGTTTTGTGTTTCTAAGTGCCAAAGAATCGGAAATATTACTTACCATCGGGAGAGATTTATATGTATATAAATCACACCCGAAATTTTCACTTTAAGTGGGAATATCTCCAGCTGCATTGCACCTAGACTGTAGACAGATCTGAAGAGAGGACATATCACATATGTCCCTGGCCATACGGATGCCACCCTGTGCCACCCTTGGCAGGGAAATGGTTACTGGCTCTTTTTCATAAGTAAGTTTTACTGCCTTAAAAGTAATCCATAAATGTTCATCAAGTGATTCAGTAGTCCTACTACTTACGTTTGTGCTATGTGCAAACTCTTCGTGGATCTTTATCTACACTTCTGAGAACTGATGAATAATTACGGCCAGCAGCAGTAAATTATGACTCATCCTGTTCCCTGCCTTTGACTTTGAGAGAAAGAGGCCCAGTGGGAGATGCCATGAGGATGGACTTGAGCAGTGGGAGAGAGGGAGGTGTATTCTTTCCTTTTCTTTCTTTCTTTCTTTCTTTCTTTCTTTCTTTCTTTCTTTCTTTCTTTCTTTCCTTTCCCTAACCGCTATTTCCCCCATTTTCAGCCCTCTACCCCTTACTAACATAATTTTGCAGCCATTTTGCAATCAAACGTTTGGGTCCCCTTTGATTTCAATGTGGCTCAGGTAAAGTTCGGGTACCTGAGCCAACCTTTGTCAAACTCTTTGAACCTGAACTGAGGCGTTCACTACTTACAATAAGTGCACCTTTCATTATATTATGTGGAACAGTTTATTGAATGGCGCTATTTCCAGCATACAGGAAGTCGTTGCATTTACGGCACATCGACAATGAGTCTCCTTGTGTTTTCCAACTTATGGCGCGGAGATATAATACAAAGCGGCACGTACTGATAATGCTTACATTATATATGCCCTACATTTCCCATTGTTACTGAACACTATGCAAATTATGAAATGCAAAATATACGATTTTCAGCCGGGTCTTGGTTCAAAAGGATATTTCCGTGCTGCATTGTTATCAAAGTAATGTGGCAATTTTACTGCATTCAGACAGCACAACATAAAGAGCTGTGCGGAGGAGGGGACGTTGCCGGGAATCAGATATAGAATGTGGGCGACACTCGCAGCTCCGGCACTTTGGGAGTCTGATAAAGTAGAAATGGAAAATATGTATCCTGCAGAACAAAGTGCATTTGTTTAAATCTTAATCATTTTTACTCTTGTGGAGTTTATGGAGCTGATTCTTAGTTGCTGTTCTGTAGTAATTGCCTTATACCTCCATGTCTCAGAGGCCTCCTTATCTAGAACCCCCTTTAGTTACCAGGATCAATGGTGGAAACATTTCCACCGATTCTGTGAAATTTAATAGAATATCACATGACCACAAAGTGTTTAACATTTGGTGATAAATCTGAAAAAACCCTAGGGAAGGGGTGGGGAACGAGTTAAAGCATATTTACTGGCTCCGGTACTTCCGTTTTTGAGGATTGTGCCCAGTGGGAAGTCTGAGAAACCACTTCACCTAGAGAGTAGCCTACTTTGACTAGGAAACATCATAGCAGAGGACCTCCTATGGTCAACGAAAATGACGACCCATGATCCAAGCCACTCATTAACAGCCAGGAGTAGTGGAGCTAAGTAGGATCTCGGAGTAAGAGCAGGGTGATTATACTTTTATTGTCCCATCCTGGCCCCAGCCCTTTACAGTTATCTAGTCTAACTACGCACCAGGCTTAGCTTTCCCCAGAAGAAAATATATATAAAATTTGGGTGCATTTGGTGGAATTTTTGGTGAAACTCAGGGCACCCTGCCTTCCCTGAATGCTACGCAACTAGTCATACTTGTTATATTGCATAGCATGTAGTATTTTCCAGCATTTTTGGCCATTTTTATGCAACAGTGACGCCGGGAAGGTTGGATATTTACAGTCACAAAATTCAGCACAATCCTCCGCCATCTCCAGAAGATGTTTTCTTCTTCAAATAGATGATTTATAATAGGAGCAGCAGGTCACTGCTAGACCAGTACAGCGGAGATGACCCAATGTCATTCGGGTATCAAATCCATCAAACACAAGCTTGTCTTTTTGTGGAGGATACAACAGACCTGACAAACCCTCAGCACAGTAAAAGATATAACACATTCCATGAAATATACTGGATGCTATTTCTGGCTCGGGGATAATGGAGAAGTGTTCTCTAATAACTAGAAGCAGGTCTTGTTAAAGTTTTCTTATAGTTGTGTGGAGAATGGATTTGTCATACATTAGTAACTGCTTACCTTTCTAATGCTAATTCAGCAGGCAAGACTATACGTTTGTTAGGTTTTATAGAAGAAGAGTGTTTGGCTAAAACAAGAAAAATGAACCACACAACTTTTTATTTAAAGTGGAACTCTGTTTTTGTTCATAAACAGTGATACTAAATTACTAGCAATATCCCTGCAGTTTCATCCATATTTGTGTTCTCTTCTTTACCCCTGAATGTGACATGGCGCTAACTTTGTCCAATACTGGGTATTAGATGGCACTACCTGGAGTGGAATGAAGACCCACATATTTCCTATCCATTCCCTAGTGTTAGGCTCAAAGCCACTAATAGCATTATGGCAGTTAGCTCACAGCTGCCATAGCCAAGACCAACATCCTTCCTGTCCACCCCTGAGTGTTACACAATGCTACCTGGAGAAAAATGAAGACCCACATCCTTCCTGGCCTCCCCTGAGTGTTACACAATGCTTCCTGGAGAAAAATGAAGACCCACATCCTTCCTGTCCACCAGTGAGCGTTACACAATGCTTCCTGGAGAAAGATGAAGACCCACATCCTTCCTGTCCACTCCTGAATGTTACACAATGCTTCACAGAGAAAGATGAAGACCCACATCCTTCCTGTCCACCCTTGAGTGTTACACAATGCTACCCGGAGAAAGATGAAGACCCACATCCTTCCTGTCCACCCGTGAGTGTTACACAATGCTACCCGGAGAAAGATGAAGACCCACATCCTTCCTGTCAACCCCTGAGTGTTACACAATGCTACCCGGAGAAAGATGAAGACCCACATCCATCCTGTCCACCCTGAGTGTTACTATATAATATTTTCTCTTTAACTACTGTACTGTACTGTTACTGTATAATATTTTCTCTTTAACTAAGACCCTTGAACCAAAAAGTTAGATCACGGCGTCTACCCATTTTCTTTTTTGTCTGCAGATATTAAAGGAACACTCCAGTCAAGGCTAATTCATTGAATAATACATAGTGGGAGGAGAGTGACTCATTCCCATTGTATTTCTTGAACCTAGATTCATCTTCCTGCCTTCAGACCCTGCACAAGGTACAATTCAATGATTCAGCTGTGAGTGGAGTGTTCCTTTAAACATATCAATAGATACAGCATTAGAAATATCTTCTTCCTTTGCTCAGACCTCAGATATAAGTAGATTTACAATATAGGATATAGTTTTGCATAATCTTCTTATATTAGTTTTCCAGTAAATATCTGAATTATTCGCTTATCCCACCGCAAAGTTTTCATTTAATTCCCCATCCCATGATCTGAAAAGCTGTTTGGTTTTAAAGGGTTTAGATACGAAAATGAGTTTAATTTAATTTTGAAAAGCATTTTAAAGGGGGTTTTCCAGCTCTTATATTTTGATGACCATTCCATATGAAAGTTCATCAAGCCCGTGTGGGTTCTACTGTATTCTCTGATTTCATTTGCCTCCGCCATTAGAAGCAACAAAGAAGAAAGGCAGAAGAACAGCTCCATCTTCTGTGTAGTGGCAGAACTGGATTACTGCAGTTTTGCTTCAATTTTATTCTAGCAACACAATTCAGCCATTAGACTCTTCTTCTGGCTATATTCGATGTGTTGCTTCTGGTAGTCAGAATTAGGTTATTAGTGTGGATTCTACAATGGTGGCCACTTACCTTTCTTGGTGTTTCTTGTAACTACTTTAACCAAAAACTACCTTTTCAGTAATACTGCTTTAATGAAATGCCAACATAGAGGGAAAAAGAAGATTTCCAAAATAAAAAATTTAGAAAATGTAGAAAATTTGGGATCTCTAAATTGGAAAAGAACAGTTCAAAGACTGAATAGGAAGAGCAGAGGGAGAGGATGATTAACCCTGAGGTTGATGGACAGTATGTGGGAGGCAGTCCCATTGGAGCTCATATGAATGAATGTGATATTAGGACTGATTCCTGGGAAAGGTAAAGATGTTGGGAACCTGAGTGGATGAAATGAGGGAAAACTCTTAGTTACTGCACTACATCTGAGACTTGTGTTGGTGGGAGTCTGGACATTGATGTATAAGGCATTAATTATGAATGGTGGTGGGCTGACAGCAGAGAGCCCCGGCAGATAGGGCAGAAGGTGATTAAACAATGGCTGCTTATCACAGGGATAATTTACCTAGTATGGAGGGAGAAACAAAATCATTGAACTGCAACACTGCTAGAATATGTGTATCACCCTGCCGAACAATAAATGGGGTGGGATGACTGTCCCACTGCTTTGGAAATGATTACGTTTCTCAAGGTGGGGGGTTCTCAATTATTAAAAGAGCGTCAAGTTGAGCAAGTGTCAAAAACTCTGCACTCTAATAGACAGTGGAGGAGAGTGCCAGAGATACCCTGGATGCTTCATTAATATTGGATGGAGTGGAAGGATGAATTAATAAGAGTGGGGCCGTCATTTTCGTGATTGGACTCACTCATGTCCTGTTCTCTTCTGGTGGTTGAAGAGGGCTGTGTTAGCATAATTGTCTACCTCCGTTTATACACCAACCATGTCATTGGATGTCCATTTCATGCCCCTCTAACCACTGATATAGTAGTGGGGATCATGGCGGGGGCATGCAGACAGTATTGACTGCACTGCCCACTCTATCGCTAGAGGTCCCCCGGGGTCACATAACTTGCCACTACTGGTGACTACAGAAAAACTTTACTGGGATAAGTACACTATGGGGAACTCTTTGAGGGTCTTGTGCTTACACTGGTATACTTTCATATTAGTGGCCAGTTCCTTTAAAAAGAGAAGACATGCAACACCAGAGACAACTCACAGACAGGTGCCATGTATTAATACTTAAAGGGGTTTGCCCATAAAATAAAATTTGCAACTCTCAATCCCCTAGTGAGGTTTACACAATAAAGATAATTTTAACCCATTACTTTAAAATTTTACTTTTATTGCTGTTTTAGCTCCAAACACTCAGTGATGGTCAGTGTAAGATTCCAGACATCCTTTAAGCTGACACATCCTGATTCCTCTAGTGTTGTGAGATATAGTGTGCACAAAATGTGGTTAGATTATCAGGGTACAAGGTTTATATACACTTATATTTACCTTCTGAAAATTGTACTAGTATCTGATATATAGAAAGAGATGAGACAGATCAGAGATGAGATAATGAGATCAATGAGATGGATATTACACACAATGACATTCTTAGCTCTGCTACATCTCTGCTTTGCCACAACAACCTGTCAGATCTGCTGTGCCTCCCTCCCTGGGATAAAGAATTTATCTGGCTGTAGCTTGTAGGTCTCCTCACGATGTGTTGATGTGTGCCGGCTGGAACTCAGTGTGTGTGTGTATCAGTGTGTGAGCTTGTCCTGGACTGCAAGGGTGGAGGCAGAGAGAAGCTCAGTGCAGCGTCAGACAGGAGAGCAATATGTCTGCCGACCCTAAACTCAGAAGATCCAGGGTCGGGTCCATGGGCAACTGAAACTGTGTACACCAGGACTGATAGACACAGGTTGGAGTAAAACTGGAATTAAACTTGTGCTCCTCACCCTCTCATCCCATGTTTGTTCCCGGCAGTACTTTACTCCTCACAAAACCTGGCTAAGCAGATAGTGATGCATGGAAGTTTGCAGGGGGATAACATATTATGAACTGCCATGGGAATGAGATTAATAAGTCAAAGGTCTTCACAAGGGATAAATGCGTTAGCACTCCACAACGCGGACTATTGATTTAACATTTGTCTTGCTTTTTCGCAGGCTGTTTATATTCTCCGGTTAGCAAACAGGTAGAAGCTGTCCTCACCGGCTGCATTCATCTTGGTACAGGATTTAGTATTGCCCAAAAAGGGGTAGAAATGCTACAATGAAGAGGATTCTGCATGTTCAATGTTCCAGATTGTCGTGAATGACACGATTATGAGAGCGAATATTAACTATTTCAGTGAAAATGTAATGGTTATTCTGTATTATCAATTCTAAGTAATAAGTGATACCACGTGGTGAATAAACTGCTCCAAAACCATGACCACCAGTCTGCAACTGACAATACTGGTCCCCCTGATACTGCACTTCCTGATCATCTCCCGCCCCCACAGGAAACACAAGAAGAGGTAGTCACATAGGTAGGTCACTTATCCGACCAAGAGATTTGCTGAGTGACCTATGCTATTTTTTGCGATGTGAGGAGATACCCAGGTGATCAGGTATCTTGGGAACTGGCTAAACTAGACAAAAAAAACCCAAACGGGTAAAATGGTGTCCTCACACTGCTATGCTCTTAGAATTCTGTGCTGACCTATTTCACAGACACTCCTTTTTGCTCTAAGTAAAAGCTGTAGCAGACTTCTTGTAGTATACTCTCAGCAAACTAAGGCAGGGTATACATTTGGAAATTGTGGCAGACGGAGGCATAGTTGTTGCCTCCGTCTGGCCACTAAACTTCCTCTACGTCCAAAAACGTTGCTTGGCAGGAGGGAGGACATGGTGATATTACTGTCCATATTAGGAGAGTGACATCACTGGGGGAACGCCCTGTTCATCTGAAGCAGCCAATCGCCGGTACACTCCTCCTGACGTGCCCTTACAACGTAAGGCATATAACGTGGTGTGAACCCAGACTAAGCGAATAGTGGTGTCAGGACACCTGGAAATATACATTTTGGAATATAAATATTTTTTCAAACGGATTCAAACCTAAACATTCGCCACCACAGGTAACACCCAGTAACAGTGCTGTTACCCTTTAAAAGCCAGTGGATCGTTGCTCTAAGTGGTGCCATTGGGGATCGTCCATCCAAGAGTAAGTGATGGTGTCAGGACTTAAAATACGTGAATGCAGGTGTCATCAGTGGAGCGAGGGGGTAGGTCTGTTTGTGAGCTAAAAGCCAAGCTAAACGTCTGGCTGGTCCAGAACATTGCAGGTTAAGTCTCCTCATCAATTGCCATAATTAGTGTTGAGTGGACCTCGCCTGCAAAGTTTGGGTTTATACCCAGCTTTCGGTTCCAAACTTCATTAGAAGTTTGGGTCCAGGTTTGGCTCAACTACCCCCTGCCATTAACGCCTGATTGCATGTATTACTGTTAGGGGTTCGGTACCCAGACACGAACAGACTTTTGAACTTCCGGTACAGCCACACTCGGCTAAACCCCAATTTTAATGGCTTCACTCATTACTAGCCGTCATGTCACCTTCAAGAAGATTTTTCACCGCAAACACATTTTCTACAATGTTATTTTCTTCCGGCTTCTTGTGTAATGAACATTTCTTAGTGACTAATAGAAGTTTGATGGTCGGAATAGATATCATCAGAATTATAAAGTGAAAATTGACAGAGATTCCAAGAAGAACATTACGTTCCCTCTACAATATGATTGAGTAGGGGTGGGGGGGGATTGTTTATGGAACAAAATGGCTGCCTTCGGTATAGAGCACCTATGCTCTATCGTGAGGCGATATTGCTGCTCGCGAGTAGTAAGTGCTTAAATTACAATTCCAATTGCTATCTGGCTGTAGTCATAACAGAATTAATGTCATCATAGTACATGTAGGCATTACATATGCCGCTGATAATAGCATTACTCAGGCGGACGACCAGTGCGCTCCTTTATCAAACTTAGCCGAGTACAAGATGATCTGTGTGCATTATTGGATATTGCTAAGCAAAGTGCAATATCAGCAGGTGCCGGATGACACGACCACTGATCTTCTCTACAACCCACACAAAGCAGATGCTGGAGAGGGCAGAGAATATTGACATGTTGATGCTGGGAGACTTGGGAAGATCATATCTCTCCTCAAGGTCCTATGCCCTGCGGTTTGAAGACATGTTATTGTGTTCTGGGAGGAAATAATTATCTGGAGAAGGTGACGATGGAAAGGATGACCTACTTGCTGTAGATACAAGGTTGTTATGAACCCCTTATCTTATCCAGAACATTCCTCCAAGATGTTTTCCTCCATCAATCTGTATTCAGAAAATCCATAAATAAGTAGATTATTGACATTTAAGTCTCCAATACAGAAGTTTTTTATTTAGGGGGTTTCTGGGCTAAAAATGTTAATAACATATCCATGGAATATGTTCTCCTAAGATTGATGAAGGAACAACACCCAGCACTTCCACACATCAGCCGTTCCTGGGGTAGTGCTCAGTCCTGGTTACTACAACTGAATGGACTATTAAAGTAATCTTGTTAGAGTATTTAAGAACCTCTGATTTATGGGTGTTGCAGGACTTTTTAGCAAACATTCTTATTTTTAAAAAAATCACAATTCCTAGGATAGGCAATTGATATCAAAATGGGGAGGGTCTCACATCTGAAGCCCCTATTCAATATTTAGTATTAAAGAAGTGATTGCGCCACATATGTGTCGCACGGGACTCATTTGTGCCGCAGTTGCACTATACATGACCCAACACAAATTTCTACACTGAAAGGGGTAGTTCCGGTGGTCAGTTGGACTGAGCAACACATTTATCACGCAGAGTCCAACAGAATTGTATCACATGGCCCATGTTAAAGGTGAACCAAAAAAAATGGTGCACTCTGCCGCAGCAGTGCATAGGGCGCAAGATTCATGAAGAACGTGCGGCAGAAATCTTGAATCTCGTGCCCTCTGCACCATACACAGGCAAACTGCATATAGTACAGACTGCACTGTGTTTAGTAAGTGTCTGTCCCCCAGTGTGTGATAAGAGGATAAGTAGAAGGAATATTGTTTCTGGTCCAACTGAGCAACAGAAAGCCCCTTTCAGTGCAAAAATTTGTGTTGCGTCGGGTATAGTGACAGTGATAGCTGTGATATAAAATTGTTTTGTGCAACACAAATGTGGTGCGGACACTTCTTAAATACACCTGCAAGTAGTTTACAGTGGAAAGAACGTGCAAAGTCCGACAGAAAACTGACGCATGACCTTTGACTAAGGAGTGCTGCTCGGCTTCAAAGGCCAGTGGGGTCACAACCGCCAGTTATCTGGTCTAATGGATACTCAGTTTCAATGAAGTAAATGCAATTTTAATGCAATACCAAGCACAGCCACTAAACAATTTGTGGTGCTATGCTTTCTGGACTGTGAAGAAGCAACACTGATTGGCCGAAGTGCCAAATGTCAGACACCTGTTGGTCTTATTTATCACCTATCTTGAGCATAATTGGTAAATAATTAAATACCCCTTTGAGGGACATATTAGACAACTGTGATTTGAGAGCTCAATTGGTTGACAGCTATATGTTTGGGTTGTCAACCACGGAGCTCAACCAAGCATTCATGTGTTCCCAATTTAGGGTCTCCCTCAAAGTTCAACTTTTTCTACTCTTCGTTCTTTGATGTGGGAACACATTGGGCCATTGCAATGGAAACTGGAAAAATTATCCTGCATTCATGTAAATCTACATTTACCCATAGTATATCATCAAATATAACAAATGAATTCAGCTTTTCAACATCTTTAGTATGTCTGCAAGTTATTGGCCAAAATGGGCCAATACATGTCCATGGGAGGAAGACCGAGAAAGTGATACCCCGCACTGCTGGTAGGGAAGCAGTTAACAATGAGCAGACTCGCTGTACTGTACAATGTTCATCATTGTACCTAGAAAAAACACGGGCCGCCCCTTAAAATCAAACCTGCAATTTTATGTATCGACAGCACATAATTATACAGATAGATTTGTGTATATTGCGATACGGCAGGTGAAAAAACAGCTGAGTGATATTCTGTTCTACGCAGTGATGTCACGTAAAGGATTGTCATGGAGGACTCTTCAAGACTCATTGGAGAACGAACCGTCCTAGCCGCGGTTTGCTTTTGATAGTTCTGATGCCGCGTATTTAAGGCCTTGCTAATTAAAGGCTCTTGTTAATCAGGTCACTCATTAGGTGCGGTATTCATCCGCCGCTGATGTGGGCTCCTCTGTTCCCATGGCCGCTCTTTGGTGTGCTGTTTGTCAGGCTGTGCCCAGCTGAGCTTCATTACTGTTTGCACAAACTTAGAACAAGAGTCTTTCTTCTCCGTGGTAGAGCGGCTGGCAGCTGTGTGTAGAGTCGGGCTCTCTATAACCTTAGCTTGCAGCGCGGATACCCTGATGTGTGATATAAGTAATGTGTGCCGGGCTCTAGCTGTGCCCATTTCCTTTACATGAATGCTACCAACTAACCTTAAGAAGGAATGAGGCTCTTAAATGAAATTATAGGCTGTGATCTTTCAGGCATCAAGCCGCCTGTTCTCCTCAGATTGTGAAGGTCAGAAGAGTCACCGGGATGCGGCAGCTCTTAATGTCCACTCTCCACACCGCCAAGGGAAGGTGTGTTATGTAGAGTACGGTAAGCACGCCGGCATTACATAATTACGGCCTTAACTTGCCGTAAACTCCATTAGCGACATTTTCAATACTAATGGAAAATTCCAAGGTAAAGTTCAGGGTGCAATGTTTATACTGTAGTTACTATTTTTATGAAAGAAAGACATTAGAAAAATTGTGATAAAATACTGCTGAGAGCAATTAATCTGTAGCTTTTGGTTGGTGTTTTGGGGCATGAAATATTGAAGCTAAAATCTCTGACTTTATGTCAAGTAGGTTAACTCATTTTTTGTTATTGTTGATAATAATTTTGATCTTCATTTAGCTGTTTTAAGGCCTCTATACATTAAAAAAAGAGGCAGACCAAGACCACTGATTTTGACATGACTTTTGGGCAAATGTGCGCCCTATCATGATGGATCCATTTTTAGTTTGGCCCAACTGACTACATATATAAGATGTATGTGGGCCTCCAAATTTTATCAAGATAGATGATAAGAAGGATTGAGAATGTTCAGTATGAAGGTTCAATACTTAAAGGGGTATTCCAGGAATCAGCATAATTCATATACACATGAGTCAGTAAAATATAAGTTAATATGTAATTAGTTGTTATTTAAAATTTTGCTCCCCTTAGCAGAAAAATGCAGGTGAAATAGACTGTAATGGAGAATTAAAATGCTACTGGCCCTTTAATCAGTCCATAAATTTCCTCCGGGCGGAGAAGACACAGGACAGAAGATGGCCGCTGGTCACATGTCCACATCACATGTCCTGCACCTGCCTGGGCAGGTCATGTGATCACCACTAGTTTGACAGTAGTGGGTTGGTTGCAGTGCATCCAGTATGTCCGGGGTTGGGCTGATGTGCCATGATGACAGTTACACATCATTACTACGGTAACAGAGCAGGACAGTCTGTTACATCATCACTGGGGGCAGAAAATAAGATGGAGAAGGAGTTTCTGAGAACTAAAGGATCATGGGACTTGTAGTTTCCAGTGGCGGCCATTTTGGTAATAACTCCACCTACATTAGAGAGGCCATAAAATTTAGTGTATCATAAAATCTTACTATTCAAGCTACATTTTGTAACTAATAACGTTGAGTATTGTTATATTCATTTATTTATAGCAAGTTTTTGTATCAGATGTTCATATTCCTGGAATACCCCTTTAACGCTACTTTTCTGTCATCACTGAAAAGACATACAGTGCCAGTTTGGATGAATCAAGTATACATGTCTGAGGTAGTTCCAATGAAAAAATGTTACTCATATTATCTATGAAAAACTATAGAGACATCATCAGGGTGGGACAAGTTGCTGTGCTGTGAGACTAGCAAGATTGGAGTGTTTTAAGATAAAATTCTGTGAATTCTGTGTCATAAATGCCCAGGTGTAAACTCATTTGAGTGTCAAGTTATAAGTCACATATTACATGGTGGCTCCCACACTCCAAAACATACTGGTAGGGTGATAAGATTGTGAGCCCCGTGGGGGCAGGGACCGATTTGGCAAGCTCTGTGCAGCACTGCATAATCTGTGAGCACTATATAAATAACGGAATCAATTATTAATTTTCATTCTAGTTTTAAGAGGAATCTTGGCTTCTGGCTGGAAGTGTCGGGGGTCAAGGCTCCTGCTTTGGTCACTTGGTGTCCTCGGAAGTGCCTGGGAAATCACTTGTTCCATGTCACAACAAGGCGTCTCCTGGCACCAATGATTGGATGAAGTTGGTCCCCTGATCCCCGGGACTTGCGGCCAAGCTGGTAGTAAAAAGGCCTGGGGGACTACTGCAATGTCAAATCTGGGAGCCAGAACAGGCCTCAAAGTCGTGCCAAACACTAAGCCCGTAATTCAGGACCCCCAACTAAGGCCAAAGTGCAGGCAAGACTTCAAATGAGACCTAGAAACATTTATACATCAGTATAAGCCAAAACAAAAAAACTACTATGTATACTCGAGGTACCTAATTTTACCACAGAATAAATTAAGCTCCATATCCCTATACACATATACAATCAGCTCACAACCTCTCCTAAATAATACCCCCATCACCTTTGGTGCCTCGGTCATCATATGCCATCACACTGTGTGTCAGTGTATGATAATTCCCCCAAATAGGTTTATGTTGTTTGAAATCAGTGACTCCCTCTAGTGGCAGGGTCTAGAATGATCTTTGTACAGTCACAATTATTGGTCCATGTAAATGGATAGTCATGAGCACCGATCGACCTGCTGATATTATCATTCAATGTGATAGGACCCTGAGCCTTTAAGAAAGACATAGGCAATGCACCACATAGTGAAGTACAGGGATGTAGTCTTGTGGTCCGGACAGACTGCGCTACCTCGACAAATTGATTCAACCCAAGCATTCGTTTCTTTTGACCTTGAACAAATCAAATCAGCTCTGTCAATCCGAGCCATTACGATATACGATAAGATAACCTGAAAATTTTACTACACATCAGATATAAAAAATATGTGTGTAAGCGACCTTTCAGGATAAATGGATCTAATCCTATGGGGAGCACGGTGTCATATATTTTTAACACTTCATTATTTTCTTCACATAAATCCAGTCCAATGTTAACAGGAAAGGTGATGGGTCTGCAACCTGCGCTGTATACAGTGACTGAGTCAGGGCCTGTAATATATACAGTGTATAAGAAACATCCTTCATTGTGTGTGTAGAAATGGGGACAGAATGTTACTAATTAAAATGAAAACAAAATTATTTCCAATAATTAATAAAATTATTTCAAATAGTAAAATAAATGATATTATTTTGAATAATTTTTCTAGCATAAAAAACTCTCACTTCCCTCTCTTCAATGCCGGGAGACAGTCACCTCTCAGCACTATCACATTGCTCCTGAGTTACCTTTAAATATTTATGCCTGAAGTTATAATAGAGAGAGTAATAATTTGATTTAAATAATGTTAATTTACAACTCAAACCATTCAGATGTAAAGTAATGGCAGGAAATACTCTCCTTCCCTTCAGTGGTTGGAAGACAGTCCCCTCTGATCTCTCCCATCTCTTGAGGTACATCTGGATTTTTCAGGTATTTTTTTATGATATATATGAGAGAAGTTGTTCACGCATTAGTAGAGATAGTGATCATTTTATATGTTAATTTACATCTCACACCATTCATCTCTCACCATTGGGAGACAGTCAACTCTCAGCACTCTCACGTTGCTCCTTTAAAGGGAACCCATCACAGGTTCCCATACAGCCCTAGTAACTAACTGACACCTTTCTTTCCTAGTTAAAAATTGTTCCCCTGAAATTCTCATACATTCAACTTTATAGTTTTACCTGGTATCTAAGAATGGCTACAGCGAGTCAAGGTGCGCGAGGTGGCCTGCCTGAATCCAGCAGCTCCTCTCCATCCTTCCTCTGTATGCAGCTGTAATGTCATGTGACCAGGGTGACATCCTTGCAGGTCCTTTAGCTTTTTAGCATTAAAAATCTGTACACCCAGCATATATCTCATGAAATCACAGCATATTGGGGCACATTTACTTACCCGGTCCAGTCGCGATCCAGCGGCGGGTTCTCCGACTCTGATTCGGGTCTGCCGGGATTCACTAAGGTCCGTGCGCCGATATTCACCAGGTGTCGCTGCTGCGCCGAGGTCCGCTGGAGTTCACCTGCTTTTTTCTGGTGTATGTGAGTGCTTGATCTTGCGACACAAATGGCTTTTTAAATTCTGCGGTTTTTCCGAATCCTTCGGGTTGTCCGGTGGCCACGCCCCCCAATTTCTGTCGCGCGAAAGTCGGCGCGATTGCGCCAAAAATCGATCGCGTGCGCCACAATCCCGTGAACTACAGCGCAAAGAGGAAATATTCGGGAAAAACCCGACGGATTCGCGGCTGCGGATCCTTAGTAAATGTGCCCCATTGTATCACATTAAATCACAGTAGCATGCATGGAGAGGAGTAGAAGTCCTTGCAGGCTGCTGTGATTGTTTTATGTGGTCAGATACGTACATAGGGTACAGTTTGCTAATGTTAAGTAGCTTAAGGAACTGTGATGATGTCACTCTGATCACATGACATTGGGCCACACCCCTCAACTCGCTCCAAAGAGGCATAGATACCAGGCAAGAGTATAACTCTAATTTTATGGGGATCTGAGGGAATTATTTTTAGCTAAAAGCAGGGTGTCAGATAGTTACTAGGGCTCTATAGGAACCTGTCACTACCTGTATTTGTGAAAAATGTGGTGACGGGTTCCCTTTAAGTATTTCAGGTAAAAATGTATAATACGGTAAATGTGAAGATAGATGTTCACACAGATTAATAATTTTATACAATTATATGCTCATTTACAACTCAGATCTTTAGTAACGGCAGGAAAGATTCCCCTTCCCGTCTGTATCAGGAGTCTCCTCTCAGCACTCTCACATAGCTCCTCTAAATACTTCAGGTATTTTTTTTATTAAGGAAGGTACCTCTGTATCTGGCACCACCATGCTCCTGGAATAGTTAAAATTGAAGGAAGTTACCTGTAACACGCTCCATGCCCGGATAGTAGGCATAGGTTCACCTCTGTGGATCGGGCGCTCCTTGTTACAGAAGCTACAGCACTCCAATGCTGAAATAAGCTTATTATCTGAAGAATGATGGCTCTGAATGGGGCCGATCATATCATTTCGGCTCTCCTCCTCGTGTGTTGTTTTTACAAGCACATTTTTCTCCGGTAATAATTGGCAAATTTTGCTCTTGAGTTTTTTACTTGCATCTCAGAGGATGAATAAAAAACTATTCAAGTTTTGTGAAAAATCCTAACAGAACAAAGATGTTTTTGCAATGGAAACAGAATGTAGCCCTTACTGGACTAAGTTACTATCCATAGTACTTCATAGCGGTCACCACTTACATCACAGATCAGTGTCACTCAGCTTCCATTATTAATCTACCTTATCCCATCAAGTCTTTGGATCAAGCTCTCAAGATTTACATACTAATCGTGTCCTAGGCAGGAGCCTGCTATGCCTTACCCTATGTCCCTATATATGTATTATCTATCAATCAACCAATCTGTTAAATAAATGTATCATCTATCTATCTATCTATCTATCTATCTGTCTTCTATCTATCTATCTATCTATCTTTCTATCTATCTGTCGCCTATCTATCTATCTATCTATCTATCTATCTATCTATCATCTATCTATCATCTATCTATCTATCTATCTATCTCCTATCCATCTATCTCCTATCTATCTATCTATCTATCTATCTATCTATCTATCTCCTATCTATCTATCACCTATCTATTTATCTATCTATCTATCTATCTATCTATCTATCTATCTATCTATCTATCTCATATCTATCTATCTATCTATCTATCTATCTGTCTATCTATCTGTCTATCTGTCTATCTATCTATCTATCTATCTATCGCCAATCTTTTTATCTATCTCCTATCTATCTATTTATCTATCTATAGACGTACAGGCGGTCCCCTACTTAAGAACACCTGACTTACATACGACCCCTAGTTACAAACGGACCTCTGGATTTTGGTAATTTACTGTACTTTAGTCCTAGGCTGTAATAAACAGCTATAACAGTTATCACAGGTGCCTGTAACTAAGATTTATTGTTTATCCTGGTTCTTATGACAACCCAACATTTTTAAAATCCAATTGTCACAGAGGCCAAAAAATTTTTGGCTGGGGTTACAATAATAAAGTATACGGTTCCGACTTACATACAAACTCAACTTAAGAACAAACCTACAGAACCTATCTTGTATGTAACGCGGGGACTGCCTGTATAATGACGTTGCCTATCTATCTACATTGGGAGTCCTTCATTCCTTTGTTATATCATTTCTTACACAATCTCTTAGAAGGCCACCATCTCCAAGTCTGTCCTACTGAGAAATAATAGCTTCCAAACCATTAGTCCCTACACTATAGCCCTGCCTATATACTCTCCTATAGTTCTCAGATTTGTATCTGGTCCATTGTTACGTCTCTCCTCCTCCTCCCCCACCAGGTGATGACAATGCGGCTATTTAGCGGTAATATTCTCCCTGTATTATGTGATCCTATACACACAAGACTCTCTATGACTCTCATCCGCACCAAGAAGCATTCAGAAGAAGTGGGTCAGAGAGAATAACATCTCATTCGTACATCAAATCCTACGGGGCCATCACACAAAACCCATGGGGGACCCGTTTTAACAATTCAGCACTAGGAATTCAATCTAATTTCCAGCCTGAAAACTGGATATATTCTCCCCTGCAACCTATTTCCTGCTATTTTATCTCTGAACCCTGGGAGACCGGAGATACAGAATCACTGGGAAAATTATAGGCAGAGCCAAGGTTGTCTTCATTCATTTGATAATCTCAGGGGGAAATCTTAAGTCATATTTAGAATAGGAGAAAAATGAATACACCGTGTCCTCACCTTGTGTAATTGCGTCGCTGCCTGGGAGTGTGTCACCTTTCCCAACTTATTCTTTCCTCTAAAGAAATTCCGAGGTCCCAGTGGGAATTCTCCAAGCAGTCTAAGAATTGGGAGGAGGGCGAGGGAAATTAGTAGCTTGTTTCACTTGGAGGATTTGCTCTCTTCTCTTAGTGAATAATAATCTGGATACATTTTATTATTTTATTTCATCTACGTTACTAATAGCACTGTGAGAGCGACTGATGGGGTTAAATCTACTCTGGTACTTCAGGTATCTTTAGTATCACAAGAATAATTGAATTTTATCTGTGTTGTTAGCAGCAGCAGGACTGTGAAGTGTACATATATAGTCCAGGATTGTAGCTGGACTTAGAGCACTCTGGCATGTGAAATCTTATCTCTAAATGCAACCCCTCCCCTCTCCTCTGAGTCACTGCTATAGCTACCCTTTGGTTGGATATTACAGCAGAGGGGAGGGGCTGGGGAGCAGTTTGACAACAACAAAGTAGTGAGAGGGGACCCAGTGCTCCCCAGTGACAATGTTGGAATATAAATGCACTTTTCACAGTCCTGCTGCTAATTTTTTCGGGGTTAATACTGCCCCGTCTACACTGTCTACAGGTTTTTATGGTTGGATCTAATAGAGGCATCTGTGAATTCATAATTCATAATTGTATTAGCTTTACTATCTATCTATCTCATATCTATCTATCTATCTATCTATCTATCTATCTATCTATCTACAATATCTATCTATCTATGTATCTATCTATCTATCTATCTATCTTCTATCTATATCCTATCTATCTATCTATCTATCTATCTATCTATCTATCTATCTATCATCTATCTATCTATCTATCTATCTATCTATCTATCTGTCTGTCTGTCTATCTATCTATCTATCTATCTATCTATCTATCTATCTATCTTCTATCTATCTCCTATCTATCTATCTATCTATCTATCTATCTATCTATCTCATATCTATCTATCTATCTATCTATCTATCTATCTATCTATCTATCTTCTATCTATATCATATATATCTATCTATCTATCTATCTATCTATCTATATCATATCTATCTATCTATCTATCTATCTATCTATCTATCTATCTATCTATCTATCTATCTATATCATATCTATCTATCTATCTATCTATATCATATCTATCTATCTATCTATCTATCTACAATATCTATCTATCTATCTTCTATCTATCTATCTATCTATCTATCTATCTATCTATCTATCTATCTATCTTCTATCTATATCATATCTATCTATCTATCTATCTATCTATCTATCTATCTATCTCCTATCTATCTATCTATCTATCTATCTATCTCATATCTATCTATCTATCCCCCCCCCCCCCACACACACACACACATTGGCGCTTGTTCACACTGTGCTGCAAAAATACTTTTTTTCCCTTTTCTAGATAGATAGATAGGTAGAAGATGATAGAAAGAAGGGATAGATGATAGACAGATGAATATTTTTGTGTCTTGGATCAGGGTTGGATTCGTATGGCCAAGGACCCTGGGCTGCATGACAACTGTGGGCCATTAATTCCTTCATATGGTAATAGAATCAAACTACTAGGGAAAGGTGGGGGGTCACTTCTGTCTACTGTTAGTTCTGCAGTTTGAGGACTTTTGAAGGACCTTTAAAGGTCATACATTTTGTTAAGGGATTGAGATTTGATTATCTGTACAGGGTAGTATCAAACTTGGCAAATGGTTTAGGTGGTCATGGGCCCCGGGGCCACGCCCCAACCAACAAATATTATAATCCACTACTGTGTTGGTTATCATACTTAGTCCATATGCAGAAAGTGACACCACCTCTGGGTAAAGGGGGAGTGACCTGTCAAAAGGGGTGTGGTCTATAAAAGATATGCATAACAATAAAAGAAAAATTTGGGTGGTGCTTCCTGTTCATAAAGGTTGTGATGAGCGATCTGTCCATCTATCTATGCGCTGATTATGAGGGTCTACATTTGCACCTGTAAGTGAAGATAAAGCAATTACTTGACATGTAGCAGGAAATGAGAGCCATCCATACAATGTGGATCTGCCGGGCGTGTTTGGATGGTATAGTTACACGTATGTATGACTAGGAGAAGGAAGGGTTAAAGTCATAGAGCGAGCAATTGTCTGCGGCAGATAGGACGGTATCTGGGGACAGGCGTCTGTCTGTAACTGGTTGGATTAAGTGAGAGATGGATCTGAATGTGAAGGGGCCTAATCTTCTACATAAGGTTAGTGCACTCCCTGCGAGAGGCGATATTATTACGCTATACATTTGTTATGGATTCGAGTCATTATCAATACTTAGAGGGCATTAAAGTGAATGGTATTACAGGCCCATAATGAGCGTGGCACTTTAGTGAATAAACCACAATGCCGCTCTGTATTCCAGCCATGTAATGGGATTTCTGCTTCATTATCTGCTATTACCCAGTCTCCTATTAACCTCTTATATACAGTAACTAAACTGCATCTAGGCCGCTCTTCCCCATGGCTCCGGACAATCGAGCGGTAATACTTTATAAATTGGAAACGCATCATTGCCATTCATGAGAAATGGAAGTCACTGGCACTGCCCGTTTTTTTCCATGGCAACGAGCTGAGAGTGCTCGTCCTAATGCCAGTGACCTGTTGACATTTGGAGGCTAAGAAAAGGATGTAACACTCTCCTATGCCCTATCACCAGCCCTCAGTGTAGCCAGCAAATAAATGAATTGGCACTTGAAAAATGCCACCTGCAGGGATTTTCCGCGGTCTACAGCGTTTTACCATTGAGTGCACAAAGCCTCGTCTTTAACCCTTGTACTCACTGTGTAGGTTGTGACTGCTTTCTACACAAATTAATTGCTAGGGCAATATAATGTGCCAATTATGGGAAATAGTCTGTAAAAAAACCTTCTATAGAAGATATCAGTACAGTCCAAGACCCTTATAGGGAATCTGTCCAACGATTTACCTACCTGAACTAGCTGCTATGTTATGCAGGGCTATGTCCACAGATGCCATCCATACCTTTGTTTCTTTTGGCAAGCTGCTCCCACTATGCCAAAACTTTGCCTTATTAATATGCAAATGAAGCTGAAGTGCATCAAGGGGCGTGGACATAGCACCTCAGAGCTCCGCCTCCACATCTTGCTGTACACAGTAGTGATTTGCTGAAGGAGGAAGTATGAGAGAAGGAACTAGGCGGTGACAGTGTAGCTGGGAGCATTGTTATTGCGGTGGCGCCAGAGCCCTTCAGGCTAATTTGCATATTTATAAAGTTAACTATCAACAGGGAAGGAGCGGCTGGAAAAAAAAACAAAAAACAAAGGCATCGGTGATGTATGTGGGCATAGCCCTACATAATGGGGCACATTTACTTACCCGGTCCAGTCGCGATCCAGCGGCGGGTTCTCGGACGCTGATTCGGGTTCTGCTGGGATTCACTAAGGTCCGTGCGCCGATATTCACCAGGTGTCGCTGCTGCGCCGAGGTCCGCTGGAGTTCACCTGCTTTTTTCTGGAGTGCTTGATCTTGCGACACAAATGGCTTTTTAAATTCTGCGGTTTTTCCGAATCCTTCGGGTTGTCCGGTGGCCACGCCCCCGATTTCTGTCGCGCGAAAGTCGGCGTGATTGCGCCAAAAATCGATCACGTGCGCCACAATCCCGTGAAATACAGCACAAAGCGGAAATATTCGGGAAAAACCCGACGGATTCGCGGCTGCGGACCCTTAGTAAATGTGCCCCAATATATCAGTTAGTTCAGGTAGGTAAATCATAGTGATGGATTCACTTTAAATGTGGTTATGGATCCATCAGTAGTCACCACATAAATTATAAGGAACAGCACATTTTATAGCCAGGCTCAGAGCCACAAGGTAGGAAACATTACAGAGATAGGTGTAACTCCTTCACTCTCCATCTACAGTCCTCATAGAGTTGGGAGAACAGATCGATTTCACTTGAAAGACAATAATATGAAATGTAACAAGATGCTTGAATCAGAGGTAAGATACCATTGGATTGCATTTAGAACAAAGTTTTCTTTCAGCCTCATAAGATACTATTTTTTTTTTAGTATTTTCTCTTTTTATGTAACAATTATGAGACGAGTTCTGTGTCCAGACACTAAATGAGACAGCCCTTCCCTCCTCTCCCAACAGGAAGTCCCAGCATTATAAAAGCCTAATCACATCAAGAAAATTAGCAGCGGGTTCCTAACCCATCCTCTTTAAATCCCTTTAGCACTTCTGTCTAGACTAAAAAAAAATATTCCACAATCAAAAAAAGTAGATGAAAAATACTCTCTACAAAACCTACCTTTATATGAAACTTTATGTTACTACTTACTTTATGATACTAATTGTATCCTCATATACAGTATGTTTGGCTTATCTTTTCATCTGAGGAGTCCACATCTAATATTACCAGTTTAACCCTGTACAATACAATACCATTTATCACACTCACACTCAGTCTTTGACCTAAATATTCTTTAAAACTGGAGAAATGGGACCCCAGGCTAGAGGTGAGCACCGTAGTTTAAAATGAGCACATAGTCTAAAGATGAGCACCATAGTCTAGAGGTGAGCACCATAGTCTAGAAGTGAGTACCACAGTCTAGGGGTGAGCACAGTAGTCCAGAGGTGACCATCATAGCCTAGTGGTGAGTACCCACCATAGTCTAGAGGTGAGCACCACAGTCTAGTGGTGAGCACCATAGTCTAGTGGTGAGCACCATAGTATAGAGGTGAGCACCATAGTCTAGAGGTGAGACCATAGTCTAGAGCTCAGACCATAGTCTACAGGTGAGAACCATAGTCTAGAGGTAAGCACCATAGTCTAGAAGTGAGCACCATAGTCTAGAAGTGAGCACCAGAGTCTATAAGTGAGTACCACAGTCTATAGGTGAGCACCACACTCTGGAGGTGAGCACCACAGTCTAGAGCTAAACACCATAGTCTAGAGGTAAGCACCATAATCTAGAGGTAAGCACCATTGTCGAGAGGTAAGCACCATAGTCGAGAGGTAAGCACCATAGTCGAGAGGTAAGCACCATAGTCTAGAGGTAAGCACCATAGTCTAGAGGTAAGCACCATAGTCTAGAGTTGAGCACCATAGTCTAGAGTTGAGCACCATAGTTTAAAAGTGAGCACCATAGTCTAGAGGTGAGCACCATAGTCAAGAGGTGAGCAGCTTAGTCTAGAGGTGAGCACCATAGTCTAGAGGTGAGCACCATAGTCTAGAGGTGAGTACCACAGTCCATATGACTCTGGGGTGAAATCATTTGGACACATCACTCTCTATGCAGACATCATTTACAGTAGATTGTCCAGAAAATGTATTAGCATCGGATCACATAATGCATCGGGATAGGAGAATTGATTTTCTAGGTTCAGGATTTGCATCAAATCAAAATGATTTACATTTAGGAAAAACAATGCAGACCTGAACGTCCTATGGTGTTGAATAATGACATACACATGTATGACTACACTACCAGGGTTTACTCCCAACATCAGAGCAGCTACTGTGTGACCTATGAGCAGCAGAAGGTCTCCTAGAACTGAATTTCTTCCGTAAAGTCAAGCACAGAGCAGCCCCCTTCCTTTCCAGAGAGTTTTGAAATCAGGCAGGGCCCAAATAATTGCCCCAGTGTAACAAAAGCAGTAATATCATAAACATTGTTCACATGACCCACCAGCCAATTACTGACATCAGTGGTTACTAGTGTGGAGCGGACCCAATCCACAAAGTTCGGGTGTATATCGAACTTTGCGGGTTCAGGTCTCCCGGACCCAACCCTGAACTTGATTAGAAGTTTGTGGCTGGGGCCTGGTTCGGATCAACCCAGCCGTGATCGGTGCTGGCAACGATCGCAGGCATTAACTCTTTAAAAGTGGCAGTGGTCATGTCCCGTCCATGTATTTGTTACCACTTATAATGAGTGGACCCGTTTAAATTCGAGTTCGGTCGAACTGTAGATTAAAAATCTGTCCGGGCTTGACAACGTTTACCAAACTGGTATCGCGCCATCTGGTAATTTAAATGCCGTTGGTAACTTTACCAGTGGCATTCATCCAGTTAATACCTGCAAGCACTGATTGCTGGTGTTACTGTTAGAGTACCAGGAGCCCTTCTGGCTCATTAGCATAATAGCAAAAGTTGATTTTAGAAGGAAGGAGGCCATGGATAACAAATATAAGACGCTACCACTGCCACAGTGCCTGGATCTATGAGTAAGTGCCTCTGGTGTATCATGGTGGATTTTGATTTTAGATCTCTTTTAAGGAGTGCACCGACACAAAAAGGTTGGAAGGAAGATCCAGTGCACGGTGTCTCAATATGTTTTATAAAATGAGGTAAACAGAGAGCCATCATTTCACTATCCATGGAAAATAGCTAGGGGCTAGCTGGTTCTTCGGCTCCCAATGCGACAATGGGGCTTATTTACTAAGGTCCCGCAGCCGCATTTCCGTCGGGTTTCCCAACGTTTTTGGGGATTGCGTCGTACGCGATCAGATTGTGTCGCAATTGTGCCGGTTTTCAGGCAACACAAATCAGGGGGCGGGCCGAAGGAGGATCTGACAGATTTGGACAGCGCACGGGATTTAACATGTTAAATTGTGTCGCCATGCACTTACATACAACAGGAAGAAGAAGGTGAAATTCGGCGGACCTGATAGGGGAAGCAACACATGCAGGAAATCGGGCGCACCCTGGTTGTTAATTTCGTCAGACTTCATCCTCGTTGGACATTCGGATCGGGGATCGCGCAGGGACCAGGTAGGTAAATGTGCCCCAATATGTCCGGGTCACAGGGGACGCACCAGAACATTGATACCGATGCAAACTTTTATCATTTCAAGTGATAAACCCTTCATCATTTTTGTTACAGGGTCAAATCTTAGCGCACAATTAACAAACTAGGAATTGGGAACCGACCCAAAAATCAATTGGTAAGAACAACAACTAACCACAAGATTGGTTGTGGTCCTGCAAACCAGCACCAGTTTGGCGGTGTATACTGTATGGGTCCTCATACACATCCCTGACATAAAGAGCATCTCTCTCCGATTATCCCGGATGCTTCTCCAGCGATGTTCTCCCGATGCTCCTCCATGAGAGGGAATGCTACTTTATTTTCACACCAAGACATACAATTTACATACAAATGCGAAACAGCTGCTTTTGCAGAAAACCTATAGTTACAGTAGATAAAGCAGAGGGTAGTGATATTGTCTTCATTTAGAAGTAATTTATTTTATGATCATGGGGAACCAGACCTCTGGGCCAATTCCTAGCAGAAGGTTCATTCAATATTAATATTCTTTCCCCCAAAATGTCGGCATGAGGTCTTCCTCTTGCAGGATGGGTCTAATAATAGCGCTCTCGTCATCTGCACCTGGCGTTTGAACTGGATTCTCAGCGGAAGCGGAGCGACGGCCTGGCATCTAGTTTGTCTCTTACTGAACATTTGCACAGTATTAAAAGAAAAAGGATTACAGTAGTAAAATACCGGGGACACAAAATCACTCCTGTAATTGTTGCCAAACTTAAGTAGTTTCCAGGGAGACTCTGCAGAGGAGCGAGTACATCCCCGCACATCAGCGCGAGCACGCTGGTAGTGTCCATCATGTCAGGTGCATTCAATGGGGCGAGGACGGGGCTCATTTGCATTTCAATGATCATTATTAATCTATGCTAATTAATTAAGGAGACATTACTGGTAACGGAGATTTGTGTCCCTACAAATGATAAAAAATTTTTGCTACAACAGAGTTACTGAGCCGCTGGTCAAAGCAACCTACCCCTAAAATAAATTGTTTTTTGAGATTCTCTCCCTGTGACTTTGTGTGAACCTTAAAGGGATATTCCCACTTCTGCAAATTAATGTTATTGTTTGTATAATGAAAAATAATACAATTTTCCAATATACTTTCCATATCAATTCCTTACTGTTTTCTAGATCTCTGCTTGCTGTCCTCCCTAAGAAAGTATCTACCAGCATGGCAATGAACATTTAAACCATTTTTCCTCCCATAGAAAGCTTCTATGTTTACTTCCAGTTTACCAAAATCTGACCATGGTCACACAGGTGCACGGCTCGTTAGTATCATAGAGAGTAATCAGAGATGTGTGATATAACGAGCCGTGCACCTGTGTGACCATGGTCAGATTTCTGTCCATTGGAAGTAAACATAGAAGCTTTCTATGGAATGACAGCAAGCAGAGATCTAGAAAACCGTAAAGAATTGATGCAGAAAGTATATTGGAAATTTGTATAACTTTTCGTTATTCAAACAATATCAAATACTTGTTGAAATGGGAACACCCCTTTAAGGCTTCGTTCAGACTAACGTATGGAGGCCGGCGATATGACGGCATAATTTGCAGCCACATCACAGCCCCTATAGAAGTCTATGGCACCCGTTTATGATGTGGTGAGCATGGAGAGGGGGAGGGTAGGAGCGCTCACCCCTCCTCCGTCCGGCCCCTGGCTAGCCTGAGAGTGCAAGGGGCCTAAGCTCTACACAAAAACCATAAGTAACTGCTATCCACTCATATTCATGATCTACTGAATCCTTAGGATAGATCATCAATTCCAGACTAGAAGGAGCCTGACCCCTGCCATGCCTGCCAGAGCTGCAGGGGTGGACGCAGATTACCATGGGTCGTGCGTTGTATGAAAGTCACATGTTTATTCATTTAACGATTTGTCATTTGCTGCCTACATACAGCACCAGAACCAAGCTTCCTGGAAAAGGAAGACAGTCCCTTCTTTCAGCCTTCAGTTCTGCATCCTGGGAGGGCTCTTGTATAAACATCACACATGGACCCCAGGGCTGGAAGACCTTCTTATATTACCTCCACAGGGCAGTATCACACCGGATAGGTAGTGTGAGCAGCCATGGACCCCCTAGAAGCCTTGGGCCCAGGGCTGTCGGTCAAGTTATGTACAGTGTCCAAAGAATTTACTTGGATTAGAGTTGATATAGAGAAGATCTAGATCTCAGCAAGACTCCTCAGAAGGGGTTGTCCAATTTCAGGAAATAATTGATATCGTTTGTGTAATGGAACATTATATGATTTTCCAATATACTTTCTGCATCAATTGATCACAGTTTTCTAGATCTCTGCTTGCTGCCATTCTATAGAAAGCTTCTATGTTTACTTCCAATGGACAGAAATCTGTGCACCTGTGTGACATCACATGACCAGGGATATAATGAGCTGTGCACCTGTGTGACACCACATGACCAGGGATATAACACCTTGTGCACCTGTGTGACATCACATGACCAGGGATATAATGAGCTGTGCACCTGTGTGACATCACATGACCAGGGATATAATGAGCTGTGCACCTGCGTGACATCACATGACCAGGGATATAATGAGCTGTGCACCTGTGTGACATCACATGACCAGGGATATAATGAACCGTGCACCTGTGTGACATCACATGACCAGGGATATAATGAACCGTGCACCTGTGTGACATCACATGACCAGGGATATAATGAACCGTGCACCCGTGTGACATCCCATGACCAGGGATATAATGAACCGTACACCTGTGTGACATCACATGACCAGGGATATAATGAACCGTGCACCTGTGTGACATCACATGACCAGGGATATAATGAACAGTGCACCTGTGTGACATCAAATGACCAGGAATATAACAAGCCGTGTGATGTCACATGACCAGGGATATAACAAGTCATGCACCTGTGTGACATGACATGACCGGGGATATAACGAGTCATGCACCTGTGTTACATCACATAACCAGGGATATAATGAGCTGTGCAGCTGTGTGACATCACATGACCAGGGATATAATGAACCGTGCACCTGTGTGACATCAAATGACCAGGAATATAATGAGCCATGTCAAATCACATGACCGGGGATATAACGAGTCATGCACCTGTGTGACATCACATGACCAGGAATATAATGAGCCATGTCAAATCACATGACCAGGGATATAACGAGTCAAGCACCTGTGTTACATCACATGACCGGGGATATAACGAGTCATGCACCTGTGTTACATCACATGACCAGGGACAGATATCTATCCACTGGAAGTAAACAATAAAGCTTCCAATAGAAGCTGCAAGGAATTTGTACAGATAGTATATTGGAAAATTGTATAACTTTTCCTTACACAAACAATGTCAATTAGTGGACAACCCCCTTAAGGAGCGCAAAGGGTGCAGCAGGTCCGTAAGGACCAACATTACAAACAACTCATTATAGTCGAGGGACCTCCCAATCGGATATAAATGACTGATACTGAGGATAGTCCCGGTCAATGCCTTTAAATAGAGCTGAGCTGTAATACTGAACACGTCTCCTATATACATTGAATATATATGATAGAGCTGTTGCAGTGTTGTGGTTTATTAATCTCATCACCGCTGTCATATACAGAATGTTTTTACCAATTTTTCTTTTTAAAATTGAATCATTCTTTTTTTCTTTTTCTTTTGCTATTGATGCAATTTTCCATATCATTAGTTGAGGTTGAGATATAACCCGCGGTCTGCATGTGGCCCTTATTAAAATGTAACCCCCGCTGTACAGGGAAGAGGCTGTCAGGTAATACACACATTAGCTGGGATAGTGTCAGTGAAGCCTGCCCCCTGGTGGTGATGTCATCCTTCACTCCAGTTACCATGGTAACCTTGTTTTGTTTACACAGTGACCTATTTTTATTGAAGATATTAGTAAATATATGTAAATGTGATATATTTCCAGAGTCAGTTATGAATAAAGTACAAGTGTACGCTATCTATATCTATTTCGGGTTCTCCGTTATTTTCCCTGAGATATATATTTTGGTCATTAGTCGTATTTAAAACACAAAAAGTTATCTTTAAATTATACATTGTGCTTTTTGATTGTCTCTATTTTAATATTGGGTGTTCCCATTTCCCTATTACATACCCAGGAACTGTCCAATCAGTGCTTGGTGTCAAATCTTGCAGGGACACACCCCCCTGACAGGATTGAATGGTAACACCCAGTTGTCAATTTTTATATACATTACCAGGAGGAGCAACAAAGAAACATCACAGGCCAAATTCTAATAGGAGATGCTTGATTTGTAATATTATTATTGGGGGTGCACCTAGTTTTATGTGGGTGCACATACTATCACATACTAGCTTGTGCAGGTTTCTCCTATTTTTTCCATGTCATTTTTATCAAAGATGTCCTTCTGGATCCTGGGTAGAACAATGATCCTTTTGTTGTAATTCCCAGTCCCAGTTTGTCATAGACTTAGACTTTGTAAATTTGGTCAATATTTTGCATTGGAATTTTGAAGACAAAATCAGAAGTGGATCCTCGACATCGGGGAAATATCATGGAAAGATTTACATCTCTTTACTTCTGATTTATTCCTTGAATTCCTTCAATAGAAGAAGAAATCGCTTCCTTCTCCATTTACTTGGGCTCTTGTCATGCTTCCTCTTTTCCTCCTCATCTGTTTTGCACTCTAAAATATCTGCTGAATTCCAACTTGCTAGCAGATGGACAGACATAGGCTCACAGAGGTGTCAGAGACAATAACAAGTGAGGGGGAGCAGCTAGTTCTTCATGTGAGGCTGCATACACACAAACGTATAGACGGCATAGGCCGCAACATATGGCTCCGTACATGTCCCATCTTTCCCGTTTTACGGCCCGTACCCTGTGAATTTCTATGTAGAGGGGAGGGGTCACCGCTGCTCCTCTCCATAGTGCGGGACATATGCCCACTGGACTATGGCCCGAGGGGCAAATGTTCGTGTGAATGTAGCCTAAGAGAGATTCTGTTATAGGGGAAAAACTTCTAAAAAATGAAGATTTACAAGGCACCTAACGGCCACAAATCAGTGTCACTCCTCATGTACACGCACAGGACCACTGATTCCTGGATAGTTCATTGAAAATTGATTTAAAGGAAACCTACCACTTGAAGTGGCAGGTATAAGAGGGAACTACCGAGCACCAGCTCAGGGCGCTTACCATGCGCGCGACCGTGCACGCGGCTACATAGGAAGTGAATGAGAGCCGCGGGCACGGTCGCGCGCATGGTGCGCCGAGCGCGTACCTCCCTGCGCCGAAGCAGCTTCGGCCATACAGTTTAAAAAGTGTTTTAAACCGCGATACTGCGGTTTAAAACACTAACAAAAATAAGCTCCGGCACCCGCTCACCCTGAGCTGGTGCTCGGTAGTTCCCTCTTATACCTGCCACTTCAAGTGGTAGGTTTCCTTTAATACATATCTGTGACCCATGGACTGGATTAAAGCTCCATGCTAAAAACTCATGCTAAGACTGAGCCTCCTCCTGTGCCAAGCTGCAATATGCCCAGGTGAATAATTGGCACACATTGAGTACTTGGCTAAGTTTTTAATTTTGACCTTTGATTAATTCTTGGGAAAATGTGAACCCTTCACATGAAAAGTTTTGATCATAAAATATTTAAGTAAATCTACCATCAAAATCCATTATGATAAACCAAGGACACCGTGGTTGTGGTCATATTCTTAAATTTGTTATCCGTGGGCTCCTTCCGTCTAAAATTAACTTTTAAAATTATTCTGATGAGCCACAAGGGCTCTTGGGGTATTACTAGAGACCCTCCGCACTGCAGCTTTACAGGCTCTCACACTGCTCCCACCTTCTTTCTCAGCACCCCCCACCCTCTCTCATCCTGATGTCATCTTACAGCAGCAGAGGAAGTTTCAGATCACAGTGGGGGGAGGGCTCCTGCACTGTGTAACGACCTGTGAAGCTACAGCATGGAGGTGCTAGAGTAACATCACCTATACACCTTTGGGCTCATTAGCATAATTTCAATGTTGATTTTAGAAGGAAGGGACCCATGGATAACAAATATAAGATGATTAACGCAGTCACAGTGCCCGGATCTATGAGTAAGTGTCCCTGGTTTATCATGATGGATTTGATAGCAGATTTCCTTTAAGTGCTCACATATAACTACAAGGAGAGCTGAACGTACAGTAGATTTCCTCGCTAGTTTCCTGATGCAAGTCACAGTCAATAAATCAAACTTCAATATTCCTTCGGTGCGTCACAAAAAATTCCAAAAAGTTGTCATGTTTGTGTTTTGTGCAAAAAACTGTGTTTAGGGTTTGTCATGAAGGTCCTATAGACTCCTATTGAGACTGCTCTCATATCTGTCAGGAGATTACGTGATATTTGCATTAAAAAAATTCTACCTAAACCTGTGTACATCACATTCTGTATGTGACAGAACTTCAATGGATCCGATTATGAATCAATAAGGTTTGTCAGGTATTTATGGTGTCATGTGAGAGGTCCGACGTTCCACTATTAACAGAACAGAAACAAATGGAAATCCTGGAGGTGGTGGGAAGAGAACATGTTACAGAGTTACTAACGTTACATCACACAATAAATATTTGTTGCAGCAGGAAAGTTCTATCTGCACCAAGTTCTATAATAATACACTGATTATTTGTTACTCTGGCAACAGAGTCGTAGGGGGTCATTTCCATCTGCTCCCACCAGTTCTCCTGCGCTTCTCCTGTGCAACAACTAGCCGCTACTTATTGTTACACAATCCTGTATATACTCTGCATGTAATATCATATTAACACCCAGAAATCAGTGTCAGGGGCCTGTGTGCGAGCTCTTCATCATAGCAAAATAATAGTTCATCTGGACTGTAGTGAGCATGCTCTAGGACCTGGACTATAGTGGGAATGCATTGGGACTATGGTGAGCGAGCATGTTTCAGGATCACAGTGAGCATATTCTAGGACCAGGACTATAGTGGGCATGTTCCCGGACCATGGTGTGTGAGCATGTTTCAGGAGCATAGTGAGCATGCTCTAGGACCAGGACTATAGTGAGCATTTGCTACTGCGACCATTAGTGAGGTGGGGGACACAAAAAAGGGGGGCTTTTTTTGTTTCCGGACATAGTGAGAATGCTCTAGGACCAGACTGTTGACGCAGCTCCTACCATAGTGAGTGAGCATGTTCAGGACCATAGTGAGCATGCTTTAGTACCGACTATAGTGAGCAGCTCACTGGACCATGGTGTGTGAGCATGTTCAGGAGCATGTGAGACATGCTCTGAGGAACAGGACTATAGTGAGCATGTTCCCGAACCATGTGAGTGAGCAGTTTCAAGACCTAGAGAGCATGGTGCAGGATTATAATGAGCATCACCAGGACCATGGTGAGTTGAGCATGGTCCAGGACAATAGTGATCTGTTCCAGGACAATAGTGAGCTGCTGTAGGACTCTAGTGAGTATAGCTCTAGAAACATATTGAGTAGCTCCAGGATCATACTGAGCATGCTCTAGACTATGGTGATTATACCTTAGGACCGTAGTAAGTGATCAAGTTTCAAAAACATGCTTTGGGACCATGGTGAATGCACCAGGAACGTAGTTGGACATGCTCTAGCAGTACCAAGTCTGCTTCAGAAACAAGTAAATCATAGTAACACGCCTAGGACCAGCACTGTAGTGAGAATGTGAAGGACATAGTGATCATGCTTGAGGAACATAGAGAGCATGCTCCAAAAAAATACCCAGTATGCTCCAAGATCATAGTGGCATGCTCTAGGACAATGGTTAGTAGCGTGTTCTAGATCTTAGTGACCATGTTCCAGGACATAATGACATGCTCCAGACAATAGTGACATGCTCTAAGACACAGAGTGAGCTTGCTTGTACAGAAACTGCATCTGATCATGTTACAGGACTTGATGTAATGACCGTTTAGGGTTCATCGCACATGCCATTTTTGGCAGGTGTCAACTGCTGCATAAACCGCTGCCAATTCAGGGTCGCCATTGACTTACATATGCACAATGATGGTGCAGCGTCCGCTGCTTGTCCACCAGCTTTGAGACAAAATAGAGAGGCTGCACAAGTACGTGTATAGTGAGCATGCTCCTGGACCATAGTGAGTGAGCATGTTTCAGGACCATAGTGAGCATGCTTTAGTACCAGGACTATAGTGAGCATGCTCCTGGACCATGGTGTGTGAGCATGTTTCAGGAGCATAGTGAGCATGCTCTAGGACCAGGACTATAGTGAGCATGTTCCCGAACCATGGTGAGTGAGCATGTTTCAAGACCTTAGAGAGCATGGTGCAGGATTATAATGAGCATACACCAGGACCATGGTGAGTGAGCATGGTCCAGGACAATAGTGATCATGTTCCAGGACAATAGTGAGCATGCTGTAGGACTATAGTGAGTATGCTCTAGAAACATATTGAGTAGGCTCCAGGATCATACTGAGCATGCTCTAGGACTATGGTGATTATACCTTAGGACCGTAGTAAGTGATCAAGTTTCAAAAACATGCTTTGGGACCATGGTGAATGCACCAGGAACGTAGTGGACATGCTCTAGCAATGTACCAAGTCTGCTTCAGAAACAAGTAAATCATAGTAAGCACGCTCTAGGACCAGCACTGTAGTGAGAATGTTGAAGGACCATAGTGATCATGCTTGAGGAACATAGAGAGCATGCTCCAAAAAAATACCCAGTATGCTCCAAGATCATAGTGGGCATGCTCTAGGACAATGGTTAGTGAGCGTGTTCTAGGATCTTAGTGACCATGTTCCAGGACTATAATGAGCATGCTCCAGGACAATAGTGAGCATGCTCTAAGAACATAGTGAGCTTGCTACAGAAACATACTGCATCTGATCATGTTACAGGACTTGACTGTAATTGACCGTCTTAGGGTTCATGCACATGACCATGGCTGGCAGGCGTCAACTCGCTGTATAAACTGCTGCCAGTTCACGGCCGCCATTGACTTGCATTATGCACAATGATGGTGCAGCGTCCGCTGCTTGTCCACCAGCTTTGAGACAAAATAGAGAGGCTGCACAAGGGACGCTGCTTGAAGATGACCATGACAAGTCACCGGAGGACCAGAAACTGTGTCACTCCTTATGTACAAACACTGCCCAACTAATGTCTGCAAAGATTGCTGAAAGTTGAGGTGAGCTTTAAAATGAATTTTGCTGAGCTGTAATACCATACACAACCAGTGGACAGTTGTGGCGCTGTTTTTCTGTTTCTAGTGTAGCTGCACACACAACGACTCCTGATATTATGTAACGCTGAGGTTATTCATTGCTTGGTGTTAGTATGTAGTTGCCAATCATTATTCTCTGTAAAAGTCATACACGGAGCCTTACTACATGAAGAGGAGATTCTGCTCTTCCGTCAACACGTATCTTTCTATCTATCTATCTATCTATCTATCTATCTATCTATCTATCTATCTCCTATCTATATATCTTCTATCTATCTATCTATCTATCTATCTATCTATCTATCTATCTATCTATCTATCTCATATCTATCTATCCATCCATCTCCTATCTATTTATCTATCTTTGTATCCATCATCTAGCTCATATCTATCTATCTATCTATCTATCTATCTATCTATCTATCTATCTATCTATTGTCTTTCTCATATCTACAGTATCTATTTATTTATCTATTTATTTATCTCATATCATTCGGTAGATTAAAAAAAAAAGTCCAGAGTAGCACTGCAGAATGATATATATCACTGTGCAAGCCATTGGGATACAGCAAAATCCTTAACATTCAATGGGCCAGATGTATATCTGCTCAGCGTGTAGTAGTTGCGCCTATATTCTGGTGCATTGTTATCACAAGTTACAACAATCTGTGATGAATTCTTGCCTATTATTAAACACTTGTGCATCTCAGGATGATTGTACGACTGCACTTTACTTTAGGAGCAGTTTAGGCACAATGTTAGATTCAGGCACTTACATGTGATCCTGCTACAAGCTCCTTCCTGGTTCTCTCCCGCACCACAGCATGAGAACGACTCTCATAGCAGAGCCCAGGTGACATCCAGCACTCAGTGACCTCCTCAGCAGTGGCTTCTCCTGGAGGGGATCCCCCAGTGCCGATCTTCTGCTGCCCCCCTGTAATTCTGGCAAGTATCCTCCTCAGACACCAGTGTGGTCATCCTGCTACACGGGACACTTCTCTGTACTAGTGATGCATTATTGGGGAATGAGCCGGCTCTTGTTCGTGAACGACGGGAGCTGTTGGCTCACATAACCCCGCCCATAACGGCCATCACGCCCTCCTTAACCCGATACAAGCGGGTTAAAGGTGGTGTGGAATGGGGTGATTGACTGGCCTCCGGCTCCCTATTATATATTTAATAGGGAGCCTTTCAGGAGCCAGAAAAGTTGGCTCTTCTTAGTGAGTGGAGCCTAATGAGCCAGCTCACTAAGAAGAGCCGTAATTCCCATCACTACAGTATACTATCTACAAAATCCTGCAAACTTCACTTCTATCCTGCTCTAAGCTGAGGCTTTTGTTTGTAAATAGAAGGTCATGAACTGTAACCAGAGGCTGCACGTAGTGTCTGTAGTATCTGCTGAGCTCTGCTGCTGGGGATGAACTGCTCTGCACAAGAGCTCAGTGTTGCTTCTCAGTTTACGCCACCTTCTTGCTGAAGTGTTTTGGCGCTTAAATTGCGCCTAAATGAGCAAGTTGCTAATGATGAATGATGATTAGGCGCAGCAAAACATCTGGATTGGTAGGATAAATGAGGAAAACATGGTTATTTTTGCTGCACAGGTAGTTTGGTGTTTAGTAGCAAAGTGGCGCAAAAAGAGTGTGAATATATGAAAAGGCGCAAAAACAACAGAAAAAACTAGTGATACATCTGACCCATAGTGTCGCTTTGTATTTTTATATCTACAGTATGTATGCATCTATCTCATATCTATCTATCTGTCTATCTCATATCTATCTATCTGTCTATCTCATATCTATCAATCTATCTCATATCTATCTCTCTATCTATCTATCTATCTGTCTATCTATCGGTCTGTCTGTCTGTCTGTCTATCTATCTACAGTATCTATCTATCTACAGTATCTATCTATCTATCTATCTATCTATCTATCTATCTACAGTATCTATCTATCTTTCTATCTATCTCATATCTATCTATCTATCTCATATCTATCTCATATCTATCTATCTCCTATCTATCTATCTATCTTTCTATCTATCTCATATCTATCTATCTATCTCATATCTATCTATCTATCTATCTATCTATCTATCTATCTATCTATCTATCTCATATCTATCTATTATCTATCTATCTCATATCTATCTATCTATCTATCTATCTATCTATCTCATATCTATCTATCTATCTATCTATCTCATATCTATCTATCTCATATCTATCTATTATCTATCTATTATCTATCTATCTACAGTATCTATCTATCTATCTGCAATTGCTCCCAGCTATTTATTATCTATGGAAACTATCTGAATCCTCTTCAGAAAATTAATCCAATAGACATAATCAACTTTTTCCTTGTTCATTACTAATACCTAGATACCCAAGCATTGCATAAAGTGGTGTAAATATATTATGTCCAGTGTTGAGCAAACCTGAACGGCAAAATTAAAGGGGTTTTCCCATTTCAGCAAGTAATTGATATTGTTTGAATGATGAAAAGTTATACCAATTTACAATATATTTTATGTATCAATTCCTCACAATTTTCTAGATCTCTGCTTGCTGTCATTCTATAGAAAGTTTTTATGTTTACGTCAAGTGGACAGAAATCTGCCCATGGTCACACAGGTGCACGGCTCGTTATATATCACACAGCTGTGATTACTCTCTGTGTTATAACGAGCCGTGCACCTGTGTGACCATAGCCAGATTTCTATCCACTGGAAGCAAACACAGAAGCTTCCTATAGAAGGACAGCAAGAAGAGATCGAGAAAACCGTGGGGCATTGATACAGAAAATATATTGGAAATTTGTATAACTTTTCATTATTTAAACAATAGCAATTACTTGTTGAAATGGGAAAACCCCTTTAAGGTACCTGAACCTGGACCTATAGAGGATTTCACCACTGATATACTATAGTAAGGCTCCCAAGTCTCCTTTATGGAGGAGGATATTAATGGGCAGTCAATGGGGTCATGGGCCGTCCCACTGTAATGTAAGGCAAGGCACTGAGGGTGATAGTCTAGCCAAGTGTTACACAGTGGGAACCGCAGTGTGAGGTGGAACACCCCAGCTACAGGGATCAGTGTGGGCTCCAGAGATGAGACCTCTACAATCTTACTAAATACAGAATATTCTTGAGCTTTATAAGATAGTAAGGTAACTGGACACTATGTAGATGTCTCCACTGGAATCTGTAACACACACAAAACCTCAGCACCAGGTATCTGAGTTTTCCAAATGTCTTGGGATAACACTGTGCAGTATTCCATAGAAGATGTATGGGAATTGTCCCACGTCAGTGATAATAATTATACAGGTTACATGTATTTCATCTATATGTATGTATAGCAGAGCTGAATATGGTATAGCTTGTGATATGACATTGATTTTACATTGGACTAAAAAATGAATGATAAGCGTAATTTAATTACATAAACATCACCATATCTCATTCCTTTAACTCCTACAGACTTACAGGAAATTTACCTTAAAAATCCATCATGATAAACCAGGGACATTACTCATAGATCCAGGCACCGGGACTGTGATAATCTTCTTATATGTGTTATCCATGACCTCCTTCCTTCTAAAATCAACTTTTCATGCTAATGAGCCCAAGGGACTACTCTAGCCCCTCAGCTTCACAGGCTGTTACACTGTCTTGATCTATGAGTAACTGTCCCTGGTTTATCATGATGGACTTTGATGGAAGATTTCCTTTGCCAATGCCTTACAATTAGGTCTATGGATAAATACATTGAGCCAACGACAAGCTCAGCTCTGCTATGAATGTCTCTACACACACTCTGATGCCAACATGTGGCTTGCTGCTCCCTCTTGATGGGCATCCAGTCGATGCTTAGTCAACTTTACGCTCCCATCTGTGCTCCCTACGCCCTGTGGCTGCATCTTATTCCGAACCCACCAACCAAAGGAAGACATAACACGGGTGTTGTTTGATCAGGTTTTCTTTTTTTTTTTCTGGAAAGAGACTTCTATCACATGAATCAAGTTCAACATGTGGAATTTGACATATTGTACATGAGCACTGCCAGTATTGGAACAGCAGCCAAGCAGATAACACAGAGGAAGGGCGACATACTACCAGCTGATCGCTTGGCAGAACGTGGCATCCCACCAACAGGGGGCGTCCAGTGAACTCAACTTAGAGGGGTTCAGGCTGCCAACATAATGCCAAGTGAATGCCCAAGCTGTGCCCCTTACTTTGAATATACATTCATCGCTATTACCGTAGAGGTCCATTGTTTTTTCGACATACAAGAAATACCATCGTTTGCATTGTAAATGTTATCATATATTAAAATACATATTAAAAAAAAAAAACTAGTCATTTTTCAATATCCAAGTCGACCCCCTCCCTACCACCAGCATGAAAATAATAAAGAAATACACACAGAATACGCCAAGCTGCCGTTAACCCCCTCGCCACCGAAAGGGTTAAACCAGCTCAGCCTCCCTGAGCAATCAGGCGTGGAATACTGAAAGGATTTTGTGTAACCTCTGCAGCCAGATGAATATCCATGGATTTAGTCGTCTCCAATCACCGATTGGGAAAAGATTGTTTATAATTTGATACAAATAAAAAAAAAAAATTGTAGGAAGCAAAGAAAAAATAAAAAACATTGCTGTTTTGTCTGAGTTTCGATAAAGGGTTAACTTTAGCATTGGTCCTCATGTATTAACCAGTTTACAAACATAGAGGATTGGAGACTGTCAATCATCTGGAAGTAAGGCGGTCTTAATCTCTCCGTAAGGCAAATCATATGTAATGTATCAAAATGTTAGTAAAAGCAAACATGAGCTTTTTTTTTTTTAGTGTTTTTTTTTTTTCCCGTGTCCATGAAACAAGAAACAAATTAAGGGGGGGTTGTAAATCTTTGGCTTTAGCTCCTCTTGATTTCCAGACCACAAAATTGTATGTTTTGTATTGTGATTTTTTTTTTTTTATAATTCCATATGTTTTTTTTTTGTATGGTTATTAGATAAATCCTTTCATTAGTCCATAAAAAAACCGAGCGATAACGGCCAACAAATCACACACCAGGCACAGAATGCCCCTTTTCATTAAGGGATCTCTAGGGTTTTGTCCCTATCTGCCCCACTTGGCAAGCAATCTCTCTCCTGCCATCGGAAAAAGGCTTATTCATATCTCATCCTTGAACGGACTTCTTTCACGTTTTTTTCCCAGCTCCCGGGGGGGAAAAAAAAAAGAAATAACTTAAAAACAAAAACCTTTTTCCTGCTGCATTCATTGTAAACCAACCTGACACCAAAGTGGATTCCAAAAACCCACCAAAGATAACAATAAAATGTATAAAAAATATTCAGAAGTTTTTTTTTTTTTAAATTATTTTTAAACTATCAAGCCTGGTAACTCATCTCAGAGATCGGGAACATCTCAAATGTCACAGATTTTACCTCGACTTTTTAACAGCAGCAAAAAAATGTTTAGTATTATTTCAAGGTTTTCATTGTTTTCATACCTCACATTCCCGGGAGCCAGAGATTGTATATGTACAGGGTCCTGATCCATTAACCAATACATCCATGGGCTCTGTGTTGGAAGGTTTGTAGTCCACGTAGTACTCCTGTAACGGAGAGCTTATTTGTCTTTCGGACTCTCTGGCCTTTTTCCGCCTTCTCTTCATCATGGAGTTTTGCTGCAGTTGCTTCATGCTGGCTGGATACCTTTTCCATGATACATAGATGACTAATAAGATCATGGCCACGGACAGGAAAAGTGCCACGCTCCCAGCTATGATCTTATGGAAGGAAACATGCTCATATTCTTGCTCTGCCATTGGTGTTTGAAGGCCAGGAGAAGGGCTAGGTGTGAAAGTAGTTGGAGGTACGCTCACCAACTTGAACACTGTAGGCTTAGGTACAAATTGTGGCTTGGGGGGAGCCTTGGTTGTCTGGTAAGCTCTTTCGGTCACCAAGACAGGGGTTTCATTGCAGATATTGTATGTTTCCACGGCATCGATAACCTTCTCACCTTGGATGTGTTTGGGGCCGGCACAGATCATGGTGCTCTCTTTGTTTCCCTTAAAGTTTTTAAGCCAGAAGACCAGAGGACATATGGTTTTGCTGCATTCCCACATGTTTCCAGATAACGTAATAGAGGTTAGAGATATCCAAGCGTTTATGGTTTCCTGGGTGACATTGGTGAGTTTGTTGGAATCCAGATTGAGCTTTTGTAGATTAGGGAGACATTGGAAGGTGCCAGGTTCAATGTTCTGTATGTCATTCCCCGATAGGTCAAGGTTGTGCAGAGCACTCCAAGTCCAAGTTAATCCTTGGCTAATGGACCTGATCCTATTCCATTGCAGATATAGAGAATGCAGGTTGGATAGGCGAGGAAAGTGAGCAAAGTTCACCTTAGAGAACTGGTTATGCTCCAAGTGGAGCTCCTTCAGCTTCAGGAGGCCAGCAAAGGCATTGCGAGACAAACTCCTGAGCCGATTGTATCCCACATCCAAAAATTCCATGTTGCGACAGTCCTGAAAAACCCTAACTGGCACTGTTTTCAGAGAGTTGGAACGTAGATGCAAACTCAGAAGCTTACGAAGACCCTTGAACTGCTCAGACTGGAGCATCTGAAGCTTGTTATAGGATAGATCCAAATTTCTCAGATTAGGGACCGGATGGAAAGTGGCGTTGGCTAGATTGTTGATTTTGTTAGAACTTAAAATAAGCTCCTTCAACCTTCTGATACCTTGGAAGGCATCCTCATCCACCGAGCTAATATAGTTGTGGTCAAGGTACAGCCAGACCAGCTGGTTAAGGCCAGAGAACTGGTTCGACTTTAACTTTTGGATGCTGTTGTAACGTAAAGACAATCCTTGGGAGCCACCTGAAATATTCTGCGGGATGTCTCTGAAGGCATGGGACTCACAGTACACAATCTTCCCATCACACCGACAGTTCTTTGGACAAGCTTTCTGTGCCCCAACAACAATCACTATGAATAGAACAGGCAGCAAGACCAGGGATAAACTCATGCCTTTTAGTTGATTCATCGGTTGGCACCCTGCAAAAACATAAAGGTAGAAGCAATTGAAACCACATAAGAGGACAATATTGATGGAATGAGTTCTTTTGCACCTTCATACCCCTCCCCTCCCCTCCACAATTATATCATTACCATAAATCCAACCACATAAACAAATAAGCCCTCAACCCTACAAGCTCCACCAGCAGAAGATCATGTCTAGACTTGATATAACGCAGCCCTATGGAATGAGGAGCTTTGTACTTCATTTTAGACTGTACCATCCTTATTCCCAAATAGATCACCACGCCCCTGAATCTGGATTTCTAAAAATGAATTCTTATGTATATTTTTAATGAAATTTTTTGTATATCACCAATCCATCAGCGTGCCTGCTAATCCTCGGTGTCAAGCTATGTAACTGGTCATGTATGTACAGTGTGTCAACCTTCATACATGTAAACTGTGGTCATGTTATCTTCTCTATGTCCCACATAGTATAAGTTATGGCTTTAACTAACCCATATTACTTCAGAGTTGAAACAAGAGGTCTGCCTTGTGTTGCCAAAGGAGGGTAGACAATAAGGAACGAGGGGATAGGGTTAAGACTGAATGAATTGTCCTTTTTTTTCCCCCTGAATGCAACTCCTAGTGGCTGGAATTTAATTAAAGTGATGCAGTGTTTGCATATCGCCGTTTCTAATGAGCGATCTATACGGGGAAGAAAAGCAGCTGGTTAAATAGGGGGGATTAACCCTTTCTGGGCTTGCACTATTTGTAAATATCTAAATACTTTATCAGAATATATTCCGCACCCCCCACTTCCTATGTTGGACGCCCCCCTCCATCTGCCCATTGGCTTTAAGAGCAGCATCTCTGACCTTGCTAATTGTACTGGTGATGACTGGAACAGGACCAGAGACAAACTGAGGCAGAAGATTGCAGGTTAAATCTCAGCATGGTTGCAGCCTCAGAGATACGAGATACGGTGACATTTTTGGGGGTTCTGCAATGATGCAGTCGAGGTTCATTTACTGTTTCGCAGTCTCTGGATATTTCTAAAATCCTGATGAGGCCATAGTGGGGAGGGAATAGGTTAAAATGTTAAAAACCCCAGCTGGCATTTCCTTGTTGTCTGCTACTAAAGAGGCTTCTCTATGCAATGAATGCATCAGATTCAGGCGCTGGGGATGAATCCTTTGGCACTGTGGAGGAAGCCTGAACATGGACCGTCATAGTGATAGCTTTGGGTCTGTGCGTAATACTGAGCATGGAAGGAGAACTGTGCAAACGCTAACCACCACAGTGCAACTTCCACACTAAAGCCTTTGTCCAGGGGGATCAAGTTTTGCACAATGGTCAATGAGAGATGATAAATAATTTGGTGGAGATTGCGGGCAGACATTGTATGGTCAGCATAGGTGGTCATCAAAATGGTGTGGGCTACACAGGTGGTCATTAAAGTACCTGCTGCTACCTACAGGTGCAGATGTCTAGAATTGGGAGTATCTTCCTGATCCCTCATAGAGGATGTGTAATAATATCTATATGATACATATATATGATGTATGTCTATTTATGAAGCTTTGTACACTGTATCTAGCCCTTGGTGCATGCAATGATCTGAGCTGAGCATCACCTTGCCTTTTATTACTAGAGTAATGGTAATTCCAGCATTTTTTGGTAATGGCAATGATCCCTACAAACAACTTCACTTACCCATCCTCTGTCTCCCGGCGATTCCTTTTCTCAGGGATTATCTCTGGAAATGTTTCCTTTTCTGCCGGTTAATAATGAAGCAGCAGTTCCTTCATGGTCCATACAGGTCTCTTATGTCAAACCATCCTGTTGCCAGACTGAACCCCCCCCCTCTCCCTTTAATATATGTATCGAGGGGATTTATTATGACAAAGTTTATCTCCTTGTTTTCTTCATAGGCTTCTCGGTGCTGTCCAGGTGAAGAAGTCTTGTGTGGGCTGCAGAGGAGACTCAGATGGAAGAGGAATTCCTTGGATTTGGATGCAATGTGAAGTGAATGATACAGCCTGCAAGGGAAGGTAAAGAACTTCTGTGCAAAATCTTCGCAATACCTAACCAGCCTTGCCCACCACCGCCTGCCATCCTCAGATGTCCATCCTCAGTCCCCTCTTCTCCTTGGTGCTGTCAGGTGCCATGAGGTCAACAATGGTGACGTCTGTCACCCCAAGTTTCGCCTGCTTTTCCTATATAGCTCGGAAGGTTTACACTGCTATGTAGCTGTGTTGCAAAGCAGCTGGGATTCAGGAGATTTTTTTTTTTTTTTCCCAGAGACTGCTGATGCTCAGTAGCTTTTCATGCCTGAGCTTCAGCTATGGAGCGACCCCTGCTGGAGGAATGACAGGAGACAGAGAAAAGCCAGGCTGTCATTGCAATGCAATGCAGGCTCCCTCACTCTTTCACAAAATACAATTAACTCCCTCGCCTCTGAGAGCCATTTGTGCATTTGATGAATGGATTAGACGTCAGAGGTTCTAGGATCTATGACCGAATTCAACAGCGGCCTCGTTGGGTAGGAATCAAAATTTTAAAAAAAGCCCTATAAATAATTCATGGGTGATAACACCACAGACGAAAGAGGGTCTTGGTGCGTAATACGACGCAGATCATGAGGAGGCTCTAGGAATGATGCTCCTCAAGTCTATGGTTCTTGTGACGAGCCGGTATCGTGTCCTCATGTCCTATATGGGCTCTTCTGTCCTCTGCAGGATATTTCCCAGGTCATACTCATCTCCAGCTCTCATGGGGTCCCAGCAGACCCTGGTAACCTAGTTCTTTAGGACTTTTTTCCTTATACCTCCATTGTAGTTGGTTCCTTGACTGTGACAAATCGAGAATCCTGGAGATGAAGTATATTGGGTCTCAATTCAGGACAAAGAGAAGATTTTCTATATGTTCCCCCTTGAATCATTAACTTTCACCTCTAGTCCTCATGTTACCTTTAGGATTCTACCATAAGTAAAACCTCTCCTGCAGACCCCCTCTCTGAGAAGACCACCCCAAACCACAATTCCTACAAGATCCAAATATATATCATCTTCTTTGAGAATGACTACTTTTTTGTGCAATTTTTGGTGATCTTCTCAAAACAGTTTAACTCTATGTCATTACTATATGGTCTCTAGATTAATATGTTATAATCCTACATTTGGTGCCTCTTCCATGTACATTTACTGACATGACTGGATATACAGTATCATTTATTAACCTGGCAATGGTACAATGATGGTTCCCTGAAATGTGTCTTATATTATGTCCCTTTACCTTTATGTACAGATATGGGGATGTGACAGTGGTGACAATCCTATAACCAGTGACCTTGTCATATGGCACACGTTACAGATATTCTAGAACAACCTATAGATGTTGATCAGATACATTCTGTATGATTTAAAGGGGTCCTCTATCTTATATTGAAGTCTCCTTGACAATCATCTCTTAGCTTCCTGAATGATGAACACGGAAAGCTTCTTCCCCTGCAGCGACTACTACTACTCCTACTATCCACTATTACACATGAGTGGGCGACCATATACAATACTATGTCCTTCCATTGAATGTATATTTAGCAATAATTGGACACAAAGCGGCTACGAATATATATTATACTGCACTATGCAATCCCTGTGCAAATAACATACAACACGTGCCGCACTCTGAAGCAGAGCCCCACACATTGTTCAAGCTACTCTACATTTACGGCTCCAAATGAGGGGTCCTGAGCCTGGGAACCCATTCTATGGTGTCTGTGATGGAAAGAAGTTACCCAGACAGGGTCAGCATGAGACTGGTCTGTTTTAGAATAACAATATAAGGAAATGCCTGTATGTCTTCAAATCAATAAATAGGCAATTGATTTCAATAAAAACAATGTAATGTCTCATTTCTCCTGTGGTGGCGCTGCAGGGAAACTGAATACTTGCTCCTGGAAAGTTTATCATCAAAATCCATCATTAAAAAACAAGGGACACTTACTCATAGATCCAGGCACTGGGACGATGGTAATCTCCTAATATTTGTTATCCATCCTCTTTCATTCTAAAATTAACTTTAAAAATTATGCTAATGAGTCTTGAAAGCTCCTTGGGATGCTACAAGAGTCCTGTCCATGCTGTAGCTTCACAGGCTGTTGCAGTGTGCAGGAGCACTTTATGTTGAAACCTCTGCTGCTGCAGGGAAAGAGGGGGTGAGGGCACAGTGTAATTCTCTGTGAAGCCAGATCCCAGAAGTGCTCTGGTAAAGCCCCCAGAGCCTTTTTGGCTCATTAGCATATTTTTATTGGATTGGATTTTAAAGGGAAGGAGACCATGAATAACATGGGGAAACTACCAGTGCCTCTTGCCCTTGCTGCAACTTCATCAGTTGTAACACTGTTTCACCCTTCTCCTCTGCTCCCTCAGCATGTCCCCCTCCCTATGCCTGATGTAATGTCAGCACACAATTGGAGGAGGGAAGTGCTCTGCACAGTGTAACAGCCTGTGAAGCTAGAGTGCAGAGAGGCTCTGGGAACACTCCATCTGTATGGGCTCATTAGCATTATTTAAAAGTTGAACTTATGGATAACAAATATAAGAAAATTACCAAAGTCACAGTGCCTGGATCTATGAGTAAGTGTCAATGGTTTTTCATGCTTGATTTTGTAGATTTCCTTAAGGTTACAGGTGGTCACTGGTGAAAGAAGTTGGGCTTAGTTTATGGTTTTCTTATAAAAGGAAATAAAAAATAAGATAAAAATCTGTATTGGATTAACATATGGGTGGTCAAACCAAACCACCAACCAAGGCTAGAGATAGAGATAATATTGAGGGGTTCTTTCAGTATTGAAAGCCTTGTGTGCGGTCTCTCAGTGCACAAATACAAGAGCGCTTACAGGACCTTTGAAGGTCCTTTAATCTACACAGTTAAAAGCCAACAGAAGTGAAGCCCTTCTTTCCCTATTAGCTTAGTTCTGGTACTGTATGATCTAATATAAACCATAAAATAAGTGAATAAGCAACCAAAAAAGAGCCACTAGTAAAATTATAGATAAAGGTAAAGTACATCAAGTAGATGTAACCGAGTAAGTGAGAAAAACAGAGCCTAAAAGACATCAATAACAATAAAATACTATAGAATACCAGCAAATCCAAGGTCAGACCATACAAATAATACAGTATAAAATATAATAGAAATGACTGGATGTGACTTCTGTAGACTTCCTTGTACATACCCGGTGCCCCCATGTAGGATGTGAGAGGGATGGCCGGAGGATCTCCGCAGTCACACCGAGCGCGTTCTGGGTGAGTAGGTTCTGAACATGAGTCTCGTAGCAGCTAATGAGTCCTGGTTCTTATAGATTTGTGTCTCATAGTTAATTGACTTGTTAACTGAATTATCTTATGCCTGGATTTGCTACAGGATAATGTGGAGACCTGCAAACGTTCATTCATTAGGTTCACTGATACAAGTCAGCAGGTAGGTCTAAGGATTCGTCAAGCACATGTTACAAAACATACAATCCCATCCCTTGATCCCCAATTCTCTTACAGATCCCTTCTTCATACACAGCAGCTTAGCACCACATCGGGTCCATGAAAGTCATTGAGCAGCTGAGAAACTTGTGAATAGTGTCCAAGAGAAAAACTGGCCACACAAGTTTTCTGGATAAAATCTTCCTTTTACTTCATAATTTCTCCTAAAACATTCACATTTTTGGATAAATTGACCATATATTCACTATGATAAAGCTCAAAGAGCTTGCATTTTCAGACCACAAGGTATGTTAACATATTTGTAAACTTATTTGTAAACTTGCATAAGCATAATCACAGTCCATCCTGTCAATGTCCTTTTAAACAACTCACGTATCCTGGTGCATGGACGGAGACCCTAACTCAAGCAGACGCCTCCCGAAAGTGCTGTGAGCACTGTGCTGTGACGTTTCGGGGGTCACGACCCCACCCCCGAAACGTTTCAATGCGTTTTTCACGTGCAGATAATGCGCGTGAAAAGGACTCAGGACTGAGCTCTAACTTTTCTATGCCAATTGATGCGTGAAAAACGCATTGCACTTGCATGCGTCTCAGAGTGCAATGCGTTTTTGATGTGTCTCCATAGACTTGTATGGTGCGTTTTTCACGCGCGTGACTTGCAAAAGTAGAGCATGCTGAGATTTAAACGCGAGTAAAAAAAAACCTGCGTGTGTGCGTGAAAAAAAATGCAAGTCTGAAAAAGCCCATTGATTATAATGGGTGAGAGTGCAATGCAAGTTCTGCATGTCAAAAGCACGCGCAGAAAACGCGCATGAAAAACGCAAGTGTGGAAGGGGCCTTACATGCTGCCTACAGATAGGACACTATGTACAACCTACTCATCTCCTCCTGCTCTATAACATGGAAAATGCAGATATGACATAATGTACACTCTACTCAGCTCCACCTGCTCTATAACATTCTACCTGCAGATAGGACACTGTGCACAATCTTCTCACCTCCTCCTTCTCTATAACATGCTACCTGCATATATGACACTGTGTACAATCTACTCAGCTCCTCCTGCTCTATAACATTCTACCTGCAGATAGGGCACTATGTACAATCTACTCAGCTCCTCCTTCTCTATAACATGCTACCTGCAGATAGGACACTATGTACAATCTACTCAGCTCCTCCTGCTCTATAACATGCTACCTGCATATATGACACTGTGTACACTCTACTCAGCTCCTCCTGCTCTATAACATGGGGAATGCTGATATGACACTATGTATAATCTGGTCAGCTTCTCCTGCTCTATAACAACATGCTACCCACAGATAAGAATACTGGAAGAGATTTATCAATCTGTCTTTGCCAGAAAACAGGCGTAATTTGCACTTGATAGGACATGCGACCCATTTAGTGATGGTAACAAATAAATTCAGTCAGTGCGCCAAAAAATCCAATACTGTGGCGCGGCTAACAAGACCAACTAATAGGAGGTGCAAAGTACAACTCGCCAGTCTTAGGCCGAATTCACACAAACATATAACCACCCAGCGTATGTCCAGCGTGCTGAAGAGGAGGAGGGGGTGAACTATCCACTCTCCATAGATTTGCACAGCGAACGGCCGTGCACACAGGGAAAGACAGGACATGTCTTATCTTTTCTCCATGTATGGAGAGGTACAGTGCCACACACGTTCCGAACTGTGCCCCCATTGCCGTCTATAGGGCGCATATAAACTTGTGTGAATGCAGCCTTATACTGCACTGGATTTCTCATTCAGCATCAGACACAGGGATTCATTTGATGCAGCAGAGATCTGTCCAGTTCTACTCTCTATAACATGCTTCCTGCCGATAGGACAATTTGTTCAGCACCTTCTGCTCTATAACATTCTTTCATCAGATAAGACGCTTTGTGCGAATTGCTCTGCTCCTCCTGCTTTATAACATTCTGCCAACAGACATGAAGCTATATACAATTTGTTCTGCTCCTCCTGCTGTATAACATGCTGACTGCAGACAGGTGACTATAAACAGTCTGCTCAGCTCCTCCTGTTCGATAACATGCTTTCCTCAGATAAGACACTTTGTGCAAATTGTTCAGCTCCTCCTGTTTCATAACATTCTTCCAACAGACAAGAAGCTATATACAATTTGTTCTGCTCATCTTGCTCTATACCATGCTGATTGCAGGTAGGTGACTACGGTATGTACAATCTGCTTAGCCCCTCCTGTTCTATCTTTTTCTCCATGGATATTGGACTGCATGTTCAATACACCAGATTCTTCTTAAAGATAACTTTCTGAATCCCCTTACTCTAGAACCCTTCATACTCTAGAACCCTTCATACTCTAGAACACTTCTTACTCTAGAACGCTTCATACTCTAGAACACTTCTTACACTAGAACACTTCTTACTCTAGAACACTTCTTACTCTAGAATGCTTCATACTCTAGAACACTTCATACTCTAGAACACTTCTTACTCTAGAACGCTTCATACTCTAGAACACTTCTTACTCTAGAATGCTTCATACTGTAGAACACTTGCGGTGGGATTATCAGTACTTCTGCACATTCTGGCTGCTATTAAATGTAATTATAAGAGGAAGCCTAAAATGAATGTGTTCTGCCCTCACCCTATAACATAAATTATACAGGTAACACTTAATAGAAGAAGCAGATGTTGTCCGTGTTCAGTTTATTAAGTCTGATGAATGCAGTGCAGGGTAAATTACATTCTCTCCATCATTGCTGCTTTTACTATTATTTCCCCTTATTTGTGCTCCTAATTTTATTTCATGATGATTGTTTGTTGGCCTCTGGTCCATATTATAATATCTGCTATAGATCATCATCAGCCATTGTTCTCCGCTACCCTACAGTACCTACGTGGAAGAACTAATATTCTCATCTTTTATTTATTCTGCTATAGAAATTGCTTTATTGTTCCAACATGAGAATATTATATGTAGAAAAGTTAGTGATGTCCTGACTCCTGGACGCCAATAGACCCCCCGACAGGTGACAATATCCACATTGAGGCTTAGGAGTCCCTGACCGGGGTCAGGTCAATCCTGAGTGCAGCAGACAGAGCTGTTCTCGAGGTCAAGTCATCAGAAACCTCTTGACCTTTCAGTTCCATATTATGATGGATCTTTTACAGTCATGAAGACAGTGATGCTGCTGTACACAGATTTAATATGGAAAATTTGTTGAATTGTGTCTACCCACAATCCCATACACCTCAGTAATTCTTGATGGGACCACACGGTCTGGCTATCTAGATCTTCCTAGGTGGCAGCGAAGATTGACACAAGATAAGTCCGGTGTATGTATACACTGCTATGTTACATTTTATGATATTTTAGATGAAGCTTTACCTGTTAGGTTAGCCTTTAGAGACAACTTGAAAACATTACTTAATGGGGTCATCCCACCAAGCAAGTTAGACCCTATCCACAGGATAGGGCCTAACTTGATGATCTTGGTGATCGGTGAGGGTCTCAGTGATGTTACCCTCACAGATCATGAGAAGGAGGGGGATCAATGGGGTGCCAGGTATCTCCGTCAGACCCCTCGTCGTTCCCCAAGAGCAATGGAGCAGACAGCCGTGGATGACCGTTCTGTTCCATTCATCTCTAAGGCAATCTCCGTCAGCTCCATAGAGATGAACAGAGCAGAACGGTCATGTTCGGCCATCTGCTGGGAGTGACAAAGGGTCCGACTTAGGTAACTGGGACCCCATCGGACCCCTCGTTCTCATGACTGAGACCCCCAACGATCAGCAAGTTAGACCCTATTCTGTGGATAGGGCCTAACTTGCTTTGTGGCAATACTCCTTTAACCACTAAAATATATATTTAGTTCAGTGAATCATTCAAGATTTGCTAATTTTACCAAAGATATGGTTCGAAAACCCATCCGATGTTGCTCCATTGTCCTGGAAATTATAATTGTAATTAGGTAACACCCTCTTCGTTAAAAAGGAATTGAATAAGATTGAGATTGGATTTGGTGCCTAAAAAATACCAGATTCATACCGGATTTAGAAACCAACAAATTTACTCATCTCTAATATCTGGTAGTGCTTTATGTATTGGTTAGTGGTAGAACATCATCCTATATTATAGGAAATATATACAGTACGTTTTTGGTTTTGTTACAGACAGGAAATTGATGTTCCACCTCACCCCATACATTGCACGGATACACTAAAAGGCTTGAATCATGTGCCCGTATTAATTCTACCACAGGTCCTGTCTGACATAGAGTTGCTCTAAAAGCTGCAGGGAACCTGTCATCAGGAGCCCTTTTTCTGGCTCCCCCATGTCCCCATAGAGAACAGTGTACACATTGCCAAAGTGTTTTTATAATAAAAGTGTCTTTTCTCCGATAAAAAGTTAAATGACAGTTTACCTTTCTCTCTGCAGAGCAGTGTCCCGTGTCCCATGGAAACGGTCAGTGAGGAGTGATTTCCCCCCACTACTCCGTCATGTGTATATTTCTAATAGGAGGGATATGGGTGTTTCCCAAGCGGTTTCCCAAGGGCTGGGTGGGAACTGCTTCTCACTGGCAACTTCCATGGGACATAGGACACTGCTCTGCATAGAGAAAGTAGCAGGGAGTAATGAAGAATAATGGAGAGTGGGCCATTACCAAAAGTCAGTTTTATTATAAAAACACTTGTGCACAATATTCTCTATGGGGAAATGGGGGAGCCAGAAAAAGGGCTCCTGATAACAGGTTCCCTTTAAAGTGCCAGACTGGGGTGTTCCCCATGTGGCCCACTCTCCATTGCTTCCTGGAATAAAAGCCGTGAGAAATGCCAACTGTTATTTACTGATACGTTAAAAAGGTTCCAGGGTGGGAATAAAACTGCGTTTTTTTATTAACCCATCAGATTCAAAAGTGTAGTCCATATAAGTCCAAAACAAAGGTTGATGTCACAACGGCTTACATGGATCATGTTTTTCAATGTGATGTGATAAATATAGTTACATTTTATTCCTACACTGATGTCTTGGACCCCAAGCCTTTCTTCTTGTACATGGCCATTGAGAAGTAGCCACTCTAAAGAACATGATGGCTCAAGAGATTTCCTAAACCATGGCATTAATATATGTTCAAGATGGCTGCAGTGGTGTTATCTACTGTGGCTTTTGTAATCACCTGTGAAACACATAGGGGCAGATTTACTTACCCGGTCCGTTCGTGATCCAGTGGCGCATTCTCTGCGGTGGATTCAGGTCCGGCCAGGATTCACTAAGGTAGTTCCTCCGCCATTCACTAGGTGGCGCTGCTGCGCTGAAGTTCCCCGGAGGCGCGCTGGAATGCCCTGAAATTCACCGGCCAACACGTAGTGAAGGTAAGTGTAATTTTCGCGACACATTTTTTGTTTTAAATGTGGCGGTTTTTCCGAATCCGTCGGGTTTTCGTTTGGCCACGCCCCCCCCCCCCCCGATTTCCGGCGCGTGCACACCAGCGCCGATGCGCCACAATCCGATCGCGTGCGTCAAAATCCCGGGGCAATTCAGGGAATGGTGTGCATTGTGGCTGAGGTTTGTGGGTGGAAATACCTGGGTGCTTGGCCAGGCCCAGTTTTACTTGGTTGCTGCCTATATTGTATCATTACATTGCACTTGCACTTTTGCCCTACAGGTTATGCTGCATATGTTTTGAGCACTTTGGATCTCTTTCTGGCAGGTGACTTTATATGAGTTGTGTTTCCACCCATATACTAGTTGGATCCATACATCCTTTGTATTGGTAGTACTTTTCTGTTTATTCCAGCCACTGCAACGTATTACTACTTTTGTATTGCATACTTTGATGTTTACTTTACCTTGTCCATACATTTGTGGTTAGGGGTGGTGGTTGGAGTAGAGCTATTGCCCACTCCATCCTGTGTCTTCTTCTGACATTTTAAGTGATTTTAAATGTACAGTTGTGTATTTCATATAGTGTATAATAAAGATTAAATTGTATTTAAATTGGATTTGGGTCCAGTATAGCACACTTCTTTTTCTTTCTAAAAAATTCAGGGAAAATCGGCGCAAATCGGAAATATTCGGGTAACACGTCGGGAAAACGCGAAGCGGGCCCTTAGTAAATGACCCCCATAGATCGTTCCGTCAGTTTACTCTGCATCTTGAGGGCACAGGGTATCATAGTGTGGGCTTGGGTGAGAACTGAATCCACTGAAACGCAATTCAAGCTTTCTGGAGATGGAAAAAGCTGACAGCTGCTCTACTAATGTAAGTATTGGAGTTAAGGAATCAGCTTAGCTGAGTTTACAATCCTTTTCCATAATTTCCATGTACTTCCTTGGAGGCCACAATAACAGTATAGGACACCTTTGTGGGGGATGTTTTCGTAACCCCTGGCCAAGTAATTGAAAGAAGATCTACATATTACCATATCAGTTTTGCAGAGATAAAGTCTGTAAATGTGGCCCAGATAGATATCGGTAGAATGTTTTTCTTGAAGGAACTTGTTCTCCTAATTGAGATTCATCTGCACCTATAGCAATGTTCTCTAAGAAAATGAATGTATATTGGTTTCAGAAGGAGAATAAAATATGACTTTGTAGTGTTACATGCAGTATAGGTAGTTAGGTATGTTAAACATATCCTACATCAGGAAAATAGTGAATCCAATTGTGCATGAGGTTTAGGTATCTCAGTAACATTCATTGGAGAAGGTGTCACCATTTGCTATGAATGCACTCGTTTTTGTTTTGATGAGTTTCAATGACGCCCTCGAAAGTTGATGATAGTAATGGAGAGAGCAGATCCATTTCTCTTCTGTCAATAGTACGATTAAAATATCGAGTCACAGAAGCGCAGAACATTTCAGCACCTGGACAGCTCCTGTCCTCAACCCTTTCCACTAAGTGCCCCCTTCTTCTCACAATAAGCTACAATGAATTGAAAAGCACACGTCATGTTTGTTGCCGCTTCATCTTTTTTACCATTTCCCCTCAAACCTGTTTTTATTGGAATAAACATCTTGTTCACAAGGAAAGAGTCCATACAATGGTGGAATAAGGGTCTGAGGATCAAGTTCTAATTTTAGTCTAGAAAATGAGTCTTCAGATCCATAACATGAGGGCACTTGTACTGCCAGGAAAAACATTCCCCCTAATGTCTAAGAAAACAATCGTACTATAGAACGTTATACTTACACAATATATATATATATATACTGGGTGTAACAAAAGGTCGGGACAGTGGAACATCTTGTGAAATACACATTGGATCAAAAAAACTAAAAATATATGTATCCAATGATACCAAACTCAGCCTTCTTCCACACCCACTATGGGTGGGATGGGGACAACCTTAAAATCTTAAATGGGACCCACCCTTTTTTATTGCAGATTCAGATTCTCCAGAGAAAAAATTCATTGATTCAATTCATGCTTCAAGTCAGTTTTATTGCCACATGATGCTGCAATCACAGAAAATCATTAAATTGTTCAAAAATGGAGATATCACAGGAAATAGGAATCGGCTCAAAATGCTGAATAAAATATGACAAATATTTCTTAAAAATCTATCCAATAATACTAAAGTTGTGTCTGTATTTTCACCCCCGGGGGTGAGATGGGGGAAATCTAATTCTTTATGTACAAACTACATTCAGCGTAACCCAAGGATGTGGACTGTTCTCTTTGGGGGCTGGTGTAATGTGAAAATGGGGATTTTTCTTGTTGCATACAAAGTTTTCACATAGTAAAAAATACAAATAGAAACATTTAAAGCATTGGAGCATTTAGAAAAATATTGCAAACGTCTATTTTCAAATTTTGGATCTGATTTCTGTTCATTGAAATATCCCCTTTTCAATGGCTTTCACACATTTTCATTAGAGGCTATTACAGCGCCATCTGTATCCAAAATATAAAATTTCCTAGGTCATTTAATGTATTTTTTCTAAATCCGAATCTCCCATTAAAAGATGACTTGTGATGAGAGCAGGGGCGTAACTACAGTGGTAGCAGCCATAGCAGCTGCTATGGGGCCCACAGTGTCAGGGGGCCCCATCATCCAACCTGACAAAAGAATGGGCACCATTATATACACCATAATATACATATACATTGTACAACATAATATGTATATAACATATATGTGATGTATATATGCTGTATCTGTGATGTGTATATACTGTATGTGTACACAATTTATGATGTGTATATATACTGCATTATGCTCTATATATGTACTGTGTATACCGTGCAACTGTAACTCACATTTGTTAGCATATAAATATGTATATTTTTTAGAGGGTAAGGGGGACCCTGTTCAGAAGTCTGATATGGGGCCCTGCCACTCCTATTTACACCACTGCTTATGAGCAGGGGTTAACTAAATGTTGGTAGGTGGGGGCCCCTTTAGGAATTTCGCCCCAGGGCCTGGTGGACTCTAGTTACACCGCTGGATGAGAGGACTGGAACTCCCAACTTCTTCAGCCCGAAGTTCAGGCTCGTCACTCACCTTGATAACATTGGCTTTTTGTACATAAATGTAGTTGGCCTCATGTGTAGCATTGCAACATTTTGTAAAGTTATCAAAATGTGTTCCAATATTGAGTTTTTATCAGCCAAAAATGCAAATTTTAGAAAACATTCCTAGTGGTTAGCGATGTTCTCGTAATTGTGAGGGATTTGGGATCACTAGATGTAGAACACTTACATAAAGGGCATTTCACGCTCACAGTCTGGGGTTGTAGAGAACTTGTTCGTGCAGCTTCCGAGAGCATAAGGAGGAATATTTCACTTCTATAAAAGATTCTAACTTTCAATAAAGGGAAATAAAATCTTCTTTTCATCCTCAATCAGCCCTTCCAGGCTAAAAATGGAAAAGCTCAGGCCATAAATTTTCGGCGATATATATTTATATTCAGGCTGGCCCGTTAAGGGCTGTCACTGTGTTAACCTATGTACCGAGGCTGTCCTATCAATCTTCCCCACCTGCTGTGAGTTCTCCCGATGACATATCCAATGTACACAAAGTCTGATATACATCAACCCTCTGCAAAATCAGATTTTGTAAAGTGTTTGGGGAATATTGTTTATTAATGCTCATTCCACTTGCATGCAGATCTTTTCTATCACTTCAAAGTTAGCATTGCTTTTATCTCCAGGCATAGATTCCAGCCTCATTTTAGGGGTTTCTTAAAATCTGAAGTTTTATAGAAATTTTATTTATATTTCAGGAATTGCTTTCTTATGACATAAGTCTTATAAATTCTTTCAACGTATGATTTTTTTTGACTTACTTACTTTTTATAGACTTCCAACAATTTCCAAGAATGGACACAAAGGGGGTCATTTACTAAGGGCCCGATTCGCGTTTTCCCGACGTGTTACCCGAATATTTCCGATTTGCGCCGATTTTCCCTGAATTGCCCCGGGATTTTGGCTCACGCGATCGGATTGTGGCGCATCGGCGCTGGCATGCAGGCGACGGAAATGGGGGGCGTGGCCGAACGAAAACCCGACGTATTCGGAAAAACCGCCGCATTTAAAAACCAAAAATGTGTCGCTTGGGAAGCGCTTACCTTCACCTGGTCCAGCTCGGTGTATTCCGGCGCGTTCAGATGATTTTCAGTGCAGCAGCGCCACCTGGTGGACGGCGGAGGAACTACCTTCATAAATCCCGTCCGGACCCGAATCCTGTTCAGAGAACGCGCCGCTGGATCGCAAATGGGCCGGGTAAGTAAATCTGCCCCAAAGAATCAACAAAGAATATGGCATGATGATCAACAGGCAAGGTCCTTCTACTTCGAGAAGAAAGAAGTTGGTTGTGGCTAATTGGAGAAGCCCAACATTGGATTGGTGATAAGTAGTGAAGTACCAGGTTAGGTGACTTGATCAAGTGGCATCAATAATGAATGAAGATAGTCCAAGCTTAAAGGCTTAAGTCAGATGAGTAAATTACTGAAAGATTAAGTCGTTGAATAGGGAATGGGTCAAAAACATACCACAGTTACCATGAAATGGAGTGAAGGTCAAGAAAAAATGTGGAGATAAAGACACCCAATAATGTCATTTAAATTTGGAAGGCTTCAAGGTCTGTCCAAGTGCAATAGTGGATATTCTCGTTAATGTCTTCATTGACCCATGTTTGTGTTGAGTGTAAAACCCTGTACTAGGTATTGTTAATGGCAAAAATCATTTTCATGCCAACAATTTGAGGGATCCAGGTTGTTTAAGGAGGTAATATTCTTGGTGGTCTAAGGTCGTGAAGAGCTAAAGTGTTGAATTAAAGATACTGATAGCCCTTTTCCCCAACAATCGGTGTAGTGGTAAAGTCAAATGAGCCTACTGTGGTTCAATTGTAACATAGATCATCAATATTGTACAAAAGATTCTTTATTTATATTAAGTCATCAATCTACACGATTAAAAATATTAATGGCTACATCTTTGACATTTCAAGGTATAGTCCACTGGGGCAATTCAGGGGAAATCGGCGCAAATCGGAAATATTCGGGTAACACGTCGGGAAAACGTGAATCGGACCCTTAGTAAATGACCCCCAAAGAATAAACAAAGAATGTGGAATGATGATCAACAGGCAAGGTCCTTCTACTTCAAGAAGAAAGAAGTTGGTTGTGGCTAATTGGAGAAGCCCAACATTGGATTGGTGATAAGTAGTGAATTAGGTGACTTGATCAAGTGGCGTCAATAATGAATGAAGATAGTCCAAGCTTAAAGGCTTAAGTCAGATGAGTAAATTACTGAAAGATTAAGTCGTTGAATAGGGAATGGGTCAAAAAAATACCACAGTTACCATGAAATGCAGTGAAGGTCAAGAAAAAATGTGGAGATAAAGACACCCAATAATGTCATTTAAATTAGAAGGCTTCAAGGTCTGTCCAAGTGCAATAGTGGATATTCTCGTTAATGTCTTCATTGACCCATGTTTGTGTTGAGTGTAAAACCCTGTACTAGGTATTGTTAATGGCAAAAATCATTTTCATGCCAACAATTTGAGGGATCCAGGTTGTTTAAGGAGGTAATATTCTTGGTGGTCTAAGGTCGTGAAGAGCTAAAGTGTTGAATTAAAGATACTGATAGCCCTTTTCCCCAACAATCGGTGTAGTGGTAAAGTCAAATGAGCCTACTTTGGTTCAATTGTAACATAGATCATCAATATTGTACAAAAGATTCTTTATTTATATTAAGTCATCAATCTACACGATTAAAAATATTAATGGCTACATCTTTGACATTTCAAGGTATAGTCCATTTAAGGCATACTAGGGCATTTAAAGGGATTGTGCTAAAAGCAATTGGGAACAACAATAGTGAAGGAGTTAAGAAATGTAATGAAGGCTCTGGGACTCATTTTTTTCCTACCTTTTGCCTTCTTAAATACCCATCAATCCTTGATATACAGTATATGCACAACCTGCTACAACCTGCATATTGTGTTTTATCATTATCGAGCAAGGAATATGCAAATCAGTTTTCAAGGTTGGCAGAAAGAAGACTATGCCTCCAGTACTAACACTGGTAAGTAAGGCAGATCCTTCTTTACTTTAAAAAAATGCCTGGACACTGTAGCGTAACCAGTAAAAATATCCCAATTGGAATATAAACTGTGTTTTTAATTCAGTATCTTGTCAGTGAAGGGAGCTGGCTTGGCCAGGTGGGAGGCCATAGACATAGGTCAGGAAGGAATTCATTCTCCTTCTAGAGCTGCAATGCTAACCATATACATTGCTATACTATACATAATTCAGTAGAATGTCTATGCCATCACAGATGTTATTCAGTGTATCCATAGCACACAACGCTATAAATTTACTGCTTCTTTTGTTTGAGGTGTCTTCCTTCATGTGACATTACTGGGGTCTCAGTCTACAAAAGGCAGATAACTGATACCATATAAGTCCAGGAGGACACCCTCTGAGCCTTGGTTTCCCAAAAGAAGTCTATGGACAGGTTTGGCATGGTCTTCGGATGCTGTCATTGCATACTGCTTAATGAGTCCAAAAATGGAGATTTGAACCTAGCAGAGATGAGTGGTTTCAAATTTTTGGTTCTGCGTCCTCCATTGGGCAGCTCTGCCTAACCCATACAGCTAGAGATGTGAAGCTCGCCGATTAGTGACTCTGCAGCCCATGAAGCAACGGTGTTGAACGGAGGATGCCGAACCTAAAATTTGGCTCTACTGATCAGTAGAACCTAGCCTATCTGGTATATTCCTTACATGCTGTATTGGGTAATTTGCATGTCCCAAGGATGAGAATAGGACAATCTTTGGTTTTACCTATTACTAATCTTCCAAGGCAGTGGCAAATGTCATCTCTCATGGCCAAGTAAAATATCATCTCTCGTGGCCAAGTAAAATGTCATCTCTCGTGGCCAAGTAAAATATCATCTCTCGTGGCCAAGTAAAATATAATCTCGTGGCTAAGTAAAATATCATCTCTCGTGGCCAAGTAAAATGTCATCTCTCGTGGCCAAGTAAAATGTCATCTCTCGTGGCCAAGTAAAATATCATCTCTCGTGGCCAAGTATTGTCCTCACAGTTCCATGAGCACGAAAATCATTCCCTGAACTTGTTCCTTTTCAGCTTTGCTTCATTTCCTCTCACATCACCTCGTCTTTTCTCGATTTTCCCTCTCACTCTCCATCACCCTCTTCTCACCCGCTTCTATTTCTTCCTCTCGCTCTCACCGGCTCTCGTCTACTGATTACTAATTCATTTATTTTCAATATTTAGGTTGTGTCTCACCTCTGCCTTCTGCAGAATTACATTCCATTAAAGCCAGTGTTGGGCTGTACGTGCCTGTGTTCTCTGGCTGGGATTGATATTCTGCTTTTGCTCTTTCCGAGGATTTGCCACTGGATTCTTTCCTCCTTGATATCACATTATGGAAGTCAAATTGCACGAGAGTAGAAAGGATAGCATTGTTTGTTGTTTAGTGAGAGCTCAATTTCCCCGGGGGCTTCTCTTCTTGCAAACCAAAAACATTGGAAGAGAAAAAACAGAAAATTATTTCAACAAATTCATAAGATAGGAAGAAATAACATGGAATAATAATAAAAAAACCCACACAATTTCTTTTTCATCATAATGCATCAAGAAAATGTAAGACAAATGTTAATGCACTGGAGCGGAGGCGAGCCAGCCATAATGACAAGATAAATGCCACTTGACCTCCCCCTCTGGCCTGACTTTACCAGGCTTTACCCTCTTTGATCTTTGCCCTTGCATTCAGGTTGTCTATGTTTTTGTGTGCTCTGTTTGCCCCTGATATCTATTTGTTCCTTAATTGTTTTTTATCATTTCTCCGTCAATTGATTTTATTGACACGTGACATATTGATGTTGCAAGGATTCATACTGGGGAATTTGGCAAATTTGGAATATATGGAATACATTTTGTTTTGTTTTTAAAGGGCACCTACCACCACAAATCTACCTATAAAGGTAGATCAGGTGGTAGGTGGATCAATGGGACGTGCGGATAGCCCTTTTAAGGGCTAATCCTTACGTCCCCACACTTTTTTGTTAACTTTTATTAAACTTGTATGCAAATTTACTTATGCGACTACTGGGGCGTGGAGTAGCCGCATCTGAGGTTACACGAGGCGGCTACTCCACACCCCGGTAACCTCTTTTCCCCGTCCTGCAGACGGCAGGATCGCCAGACGAGGGCGCGCAGCTACACGGAGCTGCGCGCCGAAGATGGTGAGTAAGAGGGGAAAAGAGGCTACCGGGGCGTGGAGTAGCCTCCTCGTGTAACCCTGATGGGCTACTCCACGCCCCAGTAGCCGCATAAGTAAATTTGACAGTTTAATAAAAGTTAACAAAAAGTGTGTGGGAATGAGGATTAGCCCCTTTAAAGGGATATCCTCACGTCCCATTGATCCACCTACCACCCGATCTACCTTTATAGGTAGATTTGTGGTGGTAGGTTCCCTTTAATTAGAATAACATTTGAAAAGTATTAATTGTGCTATAACAAGCATTTGAATGTTGTATAAAGACTTTATTGTTTGACTATGATATTATAGGAATCAATTACAGAAAATAGAATTGACTATGCATTGGGTTAGTCAACATATGTGTTGAGTTAAATTCTTGTCCAGGTCCATCTATTACTTAAAGGCATTCCCCATTATTTTACATAAGTTGCCCATGTGCTTTACTGGCCTAATAATAATCTCAATGGGGCAGATTTACTTACCCGGTCCTGTCGCGATCCAGCAGCGCGTTCTCTGTCGAGGATTCGGGTCTTCCGGCGATTCACTAAGGTAGTGCGCCCGATGTCCACCAGGTACCGCTGCTGCGCTGAAGTCCGTCGGAGTTCATTGGAGTTCACCATCCATTGCTGGATACAGGTAAGTGCGTGTCGAGCGACACATTTTTTTTAAAAAAATTCCTCGATTTTTTCTAATCCGTCTGGTTTTCCGACGGCCACGCCTCCCGATTTCTGTCACGTGCATGCGGGCGCCGATGTGCCACAATCTGATTGTGTGCGCCAAAAACCTGCGGCAATTCGGCGTAAATCGGAAAAGTTCTGGAATCCCAACGAAAAAAAGCAAATCGGGCCCATATTAAATGACCCCCAATATGTTCATTAAATCAATCAGCATTCCTGCTACTTTCTTTTGTGATGTTTTCAGACTCTCTGTGCTTCTTTGTTTACATGTGTGAACACCTACTAATAGGAGGAGCTGAAGCAGGAGATTATGATTCATGGAGCTCCAACCCCACTGCAGTCTCTGTCAGTGAGGATGGACTGTGAGAGAAAGCGACACAGTAGGACACACAATGCTCCCTTTAAAATATTCATGAGCACTGGTAAAATTAAAGCTGAGCTGTAATTGGACAGCTTGATAAATCTGCCCCGATGAGTATGGTCTGAAGTAGTAAGAGAGCGGAGGTTGTGTATATATACAGAGGGCAGCCTGGTGAGATCATGGAAAGGCTGAAGCTATGAAACAAAGTACACAGGTTGTTCACACTTCTTAAGGGCTTTAGGATTAGACTTATTAATTTTAACTAAAACCCTCTATTTTTGAGAAAATTCAGTTTTAGGCCTTGTGCACATTAATGTGCTGTAAACATTGACTTCATGGTCCGGCATTTGCGCCCCATGTGTAATTGGTATGTGACGTCTGCTCACATAAGAATGACAAGGGAAGAGACTGGCTGAGCCGCAAAATATGGCAGGAATAGGACCTGCTCTGGGCTTCAAGATCTGGGCAGTCGCCTCACACAAGTACGACTCATAAAAATACATGAGGACATGATCTGCCATTTAGTCAAATCTAAATCCAATGGACTGAACACCTTTCAGAGTTGTAACAGTTCTGCCAATGCAGTTTGACTGGAGGACAGGAGTCCTGGCATCATATTTCTGTTCGATGCAAGGAGTCAAGGACTCCTGTCCTATGCAATGTTTTTAGTCGGTGGGATCTGAGCTTAACATGGGTCCAATTCCAAAGGCAGAACATGTTCATATGAAGATATGAAGGCAGCCTAAAGCTTCTCAGTTCACCAGGGTCAGGACCGGACCTGCTGGTGAACCCGTTTTTGTCTCCTTCATCCTAACAGGTGAGCAAAAGCAACTTGGACACTTAGAACATGAATGTTTACTATGTGTGTAGGGATCCATTACTCTACTAGTGGAACCTTTATATCTTGAAAGGTTCATGTGAACTGTGGAGCCTTCGTGACCCTCATACTTGTAGTTCTCTCGTATACAGCGGAGCTGAGGCAGGAGAACATAGTAGAGAACGTTAAGTGCTAGCAGAATCAGGTTAAGACTATGTTGACATCAATTTGCTAATGCTGAGGAAGTTCTACTGGTACTATCCATTCTAATTGTCTCCATAGGTTACATTAACTCCTGGTATACAAGACAGACTGACAAAGTAGACGGTGCTATTCCATCCGCTGGTATCCATTGAAAGATGCATAGGTGAAGCATTTACATCTATCTTTTATAATGATATAGGTCATAAGCACCGCTGACAGCATATACATAAAGTGTATTATGATAAAACCTTGATTAAAAAAAAAACGCTGCAAAAATGCTGGATGTAGTTAAGTTGTGATAAAATGTCTAAATAATCTAAGAAAACTGAAAAATTAAGATTTAAAGTGAACCTGTCACCAGGAATATCATTTTTGCTGGCGACAGGTTCCAATAGGCTGAGCAATGCCGATTTTTAAGCTGCATTTGTCAGCATTCTGAATTATTTCAGTTTATAAAAAGTTTTTTCACATTACCTGGCTCCTTGCCAGCAATGTGTGGTGAGCGATGGTGGAGACATAGCTGCCGCAGCAGCCTGTGTGTGACTGTGTCTCTGTCTTCTTGATCCGTTTTTTCCCCCTCCACACCATCCCCTCCCAGGGCAATATGCACATGACAGACAGAGGGGAGGGAGGTGGAGGAGAGGAAGAATGCATGAGGAGACCGAGACACATGCTGCTGCAGCAGCTGCAGGCCCCCATCCCCGGGCCTTACCACACACTGGAGGGAGCCAGGCAATGTGAAATCATTTTTTATAAAGTGTTAGTATTGAAAATGCTGACAGAGGCATTTTATAAATTAACATAGCATAGGCTATTGGAACCTGTCACCAGCTAAAAATTATGGGAAGGTAAAAACTGTAGAGGTGTAGCAAAATATCAATGAGGTACAAGGGGTCGATCTGAGCTGAACATAGGTCCAGATTTCTTCACTAGCAATAAGATAGATCTCTGGGTGAACCCCCTCCCAAAAATCATCACCCATCAGTTGAACCTTAATATTATGTATCATTCTCATGCAGGTTGAGATAAAATAGTGGTAAAAACAGCGTGTAAGAATGCAAAGCCCTGGAGCCCATGTATGTACAGGCGGTTCCCTACTTAAGGACACCTGACTTACAGACAACTCCTAGTTAAAAAGGGACCCCCCTGTCCCCTGTGACCTCTGGTGAAGCTCTCTGGATGTTACTATAGTCCCAGACAGCAATGATCAGCTGTAAGGTGTCTGTAATGAAGCTTAATTGATAATCGTTGGTCCCGTAACAGCACAAAATGGGGCAAAAACATTTTTTTGTCTGTAGCTACAATTATAAAATATACAGTTTTGACTTACATACAAATTCAACTTAAGAACAAACCTATGTAACGCGGGAACCGCCTGTATTGCACATTCCATTTTCAGGTCTCTCCTCTGGTAATAGAAATCCATCTCGCACATTCTCCATATCCTCCATATCCACATAAATTTCCCCCAGTGTGACAGCAGGATCACCGGTGAGTGTATAGGAGCGGTAGGGGGTGTATTGATGCCAGTGTGTGCACTATGTCTTTTTAATGAATTACTCTACAATTTTAGCTGACTGCTTTTAAGTAACATGCAAGCGAGGGAAAAAAAATCTGCAATTGGATTTTTCATGGTTGAGTGGATGCATGTATGCGTTATGGAGGAGACACGTGGCTCTACTTGTATATGTCAGATTATAATTATAGACCATAATTACAGTAAATTTGCAGGTCACTAAGCAGCAGCATCCTCCATTCTATGATAAATGAGTTTGGCCGGGTCCTTGGATTACTAAAGATATCCTACTGTACATAGTAACTGCATATAATTAAGAAAAAACTGCCTATAACTAGTTCTTAGCCGATAATTGTTCATACAAACTATACAAGATTTCTATTGACCTTGAGTGACCTTATAATTGTGACCTTCACCTCTGAATTATGACCTGATTGTCACATAACTCTGTGCACATCTAGTCTTCTATTTATTGGGGGAAATGAACTTTCATTTACAAAATTGGCAAAGATGCAAACCTGTAGTAATATCCAATATATGTAATGTACTAAATATATTATATAGACAATTCTTAGGAATTTATGGAAAGCTCAAAGCAATCGAGAGAATATTTACCACCCCCTCACACATGGAGTCTAAAATGTGAAAGTCTGATTTACTGTGTAGTACGTGTCAACATCACCCAGGGAATGTTTTACATATACCTCGTGAGAACTACATGGAGCACAATTTCATTTTACTAATTTTTAATAACCACTCACATGTCCGTACAAACTTTAACTTGAAGATGGGATAACAAAAATGGGTGGAAGTTTTTGTGGTTCTTGTGTCCTGGGGAGACATTGGGGCTCATTTACTAAGGGTCTGAACGCCGCACTTTCGTCGGGTTTCACGAATATTTCATATTTGCCCTGAATTGCCCCAGGTTTTTTGCGCACACGATCAGATTGTGGCGCATCGGCGCCGGCTTGCATGCGACAGAAATCGAGGGGCGTGCCGTCAGACAACCCGATAGATTCAGACAAACCATAGAATTCGAAAAGGAAATTGTGTCGCAAGATCAAGTACTTACATACACCGGAAAGAAGAAGATGAAGTCCGGCGGATCTCAGCGCAGAAGTAACACATGCAGGAAATTGGACGCACGACCTTAGTGAATCGCGACAGACCCGAATCTTCGTTGGACAACGCACCGCGGGATCACGACGGGACCGGATAAGTAAATCTGCCCCATTTTGTCTTGCTCCGACGGAAGATTGGTAGGGGTGGAGGAGCGTCCTAGAGCCCAGTATGGAGGAGTGAGGAGCTATGTAGTGAGTATGATAGGGAAAGAAGCGTCTCTGGGGGTAAGGTATAAAGAAACTTGTAGAGTGGTGGATGTGGACAACCCTCTTCTCAGGAAGGTTACATAACCTCACATTTGTAGAACGGAGGCTATGGGGCAGATTTATCAAGCTGTCTGAAAGTCAGAATATTTCTAGTTCCCCATGGCAACCAATCACAGCTTCCCTTTAAAATATTCATGAGCACTGGTAAAATGAAAGCTGAGCTGTGATTGGTTGCCATGGGCAACTAGGAATATTCTGACTTTCAGACAGCTTGATAAATCTGCCCCTGTATTCTTGTTCTCCCATCCAGCCAGTTCCTCCATTCTACACAGCTGGTGCACTCATTCCCCCATTCTAGGTTCTAGACCGGAAGGGGGTTCAGTCAACATTCTCCCAGTACCGAGTTTTAAGAAATTTGGTGGTCATCAATAGATGGTCGGTAAGGTATTTTCTGTATGTTTTACAGTCACCTCTATAAAGCCAAAGAAGAATCAGCTGGAGAATGCAAGAGCAAATATTCTTCATTTCAAATGTTCTTCAAATGTTGATCCATCAAAAAGGGAAAGGCGGGCTTCGATACCATCTAGTAACAAGTTGGTGTGAATTTTTCATGGGAATAGGACAACACATTCTTCCCTTGTCATTGAAATGCCAAGTTTTTCTTCCTCGTTACGTCGTTGAGAGCGAAGACCCTTGCCATAATGGTGGCGCACAGTAAAATAAACCTTGCTGGTGGCTTTGCCTGTGGCATGTAAACAGTTATCACTCGAGGGTGTTACTGGTGGGTGTTCTGGTCCGAGTTCGATACCAAAGAGTTTTTATAGTTTAAATGTCCTGCTCGTCACTGTCCACAGTATCACTTTTATTTTCAACTTATTTCACATTAAGCAGTGCATTGGCCTTTAAATGCAAATTCCAATTTGCATACACATTCAGGGGTGGGGAAAGGTTTACAATACTGCTTTGTATTAATATTGCAAACAATCTGAGTCAGATTTTATTGCTCTTTTTGCTTTACAATCAATTTTCAAACTCTGTTACTTCAAGAACAATGTATTCCTAGCTTCCATATCATCTAAGTATCTGCAGCACTGAATGGTGACTTTGTTCTTTTTCTTTTTTTTTTTTTTAAGGGGTTTTCCAGGAAAAAGGATACTTCACACTCAAATTGATCATTAAAATATAAGCTAATATATAATTAGTTGTTATTTAAAATTTTCCTTCACAGGCAGACTGCACACTGCAGACTGATAAATGTGGGCCAGAATGTTATATCATCACTTGGAATAGAGCATCTGAGGGAGCTGGTCCTGAGAACTGAGGGATCATGGGATTTGTAGTTTTAGATGAGGGCGATCTTGAAGATAACTCTGTCTACTTTAGAAAGCCTATTCAATTTTCTGAATCATAAAAGTAAACCATTTGAGCTTTGTTTCATGATCTAAGACATTGGGGCAGATTTACTTACCCGGTCCATTCGCGATCCAGCGGCGCGTTCTCTGCGCTGCATTCGGGTCCGGCCGGGATTCAATAAGGCAGTTCCTCCGCTGTCCACCAGGTGGCACTGCTGCACTGAAAAGCATCGGAACGCGCTGAAGTTCACCGAGCCGGGCTGAGTGAAGGTAAGTGCAAGCTCCGCGACGTTTTTTCCGAATCCGTCGGGTTTTCGTTCGGCCACGCCCCCCGATTTCCGTCACGTGCATGCCAGCGACGATGCGCCACAATCCGATCGCGTGCACCAAAATCCTGGGGCAATTCAGGGGAAATTGGCGCAAATTGGAAATATTCGGGTAACACGTTGGAAAAACGTGAATCAGGCCCTTAGTAAATGACCCCCATTGAGTTTTGTTTCATTAATTTATAGCGTTATAGGATTTTGTATCAGGCATTCATATTCCTGGATTACCCCTTTAACATGTGTTTGAAAAAAATAAATGCATCACCGATGCATTCGACTATTTACAAATGTAAGCATCGCATGGACCTGTAGATTCATATTTGAATTTGCATACCTTTTCATGGGTGGGGCTACATTAAAGGTGCTGCTTTGTGTTAATTTGGGGAGAAATATGAAGGCCATCATAGTTACTTAGTTTATATGGTTGACACATGTCTATCCAGTTCAAGAAAGTTGGATGAGGAAGGGCATTAAGGGAAACAATTCTATATTGTTATTGTTCTTTTTGCTTTTCTATAGCCCTTTTTCTAGCCCACTTACTTCAAGGACTGTACTTATGAGAGGTACTTGTGGGTCTTATAGAAACATAACCTTAGCTTGACCTCATATCACCTACCTGTCTGGCATTGAGTAGCAACTTAATTCTTCTCTATATTTGCAGCTATGGTTTGAATATGATTTAATGAAGTTAACCATCGTGTCGGCTCTCCCGATACTGGATGACATGGCGATGCCCCCTATGCCCCCTCCTCTACGTGTTGTGCCATCACCCGGCAGCCTTATTGTACTTCGACTCCCTCTGGATTGCTATTTACTTTCCAAATAGATTAGAACAATTGATAAGTGAAGAGAGCGGTTATGTCAAACCAGTCTGCTCTGTATTTTCCATTTCAGCCGGAAAACAAATGTGGAAGCATCAGGGCTACATAATATCACATTGTATATTGGTTTTTTTTGTGCATTATTTGCTGCTAGTTCCCTGAGATTTTCCAGTGTAATATTATTACTAAAGCGCTGATAGAAACAACACAATTCTGTCTCTGGTACACAGGTTTCCGAATGTGCCCACAGCTGATAAATAGTAACTCAGACGGCAGGGGAATGGAGGCTGATATATACAAAGGAACACATGGTTGTATCAGACTTATCATTGGCTACATTATCCAACTAAAGAATGGGAATGACCCTACTGGGGCCGAATCCCCAGAATATTTGATTTATTAAAGTAATTGGGTTTTCATTTTGTAAAATAGTGAAATTCGACCGCAGTTAAATTAGTCATTCATTTGTAAAATTGGTCGAAAATAAATAGTGATTATTCGAGTTATACATCTTCTTGAAGTAAATCTACCATAATAAACTAAGGGGCACTTACTTATAGATCCAGGCAACGTGACTAGGGTAATCTTCTTGTATTTGTTATCCATGGCCTCCTTCCTTCTAAAACCTGCTTTTAAATAATGGCTGAACCATGATACAAGCTCCTGTACCTCTTGTGTCACCCCTCATCCTCATAGACTGTAAGCTCTTGTGTCACCCCTCATCCTCATAGACTGTAAGCTCTTGTGTCCCCCCTCATCCTCATAGACTGTAAGCTCTTGTGTCACCCCCTCATCCTAATAGACTGTAAGCTCTTGTGTCACCCCCTCATCCTCATAGACTGTAAGCTCTTGTGTCACCCCCTCATTCTCATAGACTGTAAGCTTTTGTGTCACCCCCTCATCTCATGACTGTAAGCCTTGTGTCACCCCCCCATCATCCTCATAGACTGTAAGCTCTTGTGCCCCCCCCCCTCATCTCATAGACTGTAACTCTTGGGTTACCCCTCATCTCATAGACCTTAGGCTCTTGTGTCACCCTCATCCTCATAGACTGTAAGCGCTTTGTGTACACCCCTCATACCATAGACTGTAAGCTCTTGTGTCACCCCCCCCCCATCATCCTCATAGACTGTAAGCTCTTGTGTCACCCCCTCATCCTCATAGACTGTAACCTCTTGTGTTACCCCTCATCCTCATAGACCTTAGGTCCTTGTGTCAACCCTCATCCTCATAGACTGTAAGCTCTTTGTGTCACCCCCTCATCCACATAGACTTTAAGCTCTTGTGTCACCCCCCCCATCATCCTCATAGACTGTAAGCTCTTGTGTCACCTCCTCATCCTCATAGACTGTAAGCTCTTGTGTCACCCCCTCATCCTCATAGACTGTAACCTCTTGTGTTACCCCTCATCCTCATAGACCTTAGGCTCTTGTGTCACCCCCTCATCCTCATAGACTGTAAGCTCTTGTGTCACCCCCTCATCCTCATAGACTGTAAGCTCTTGTGTCAGCCCCTCATCTTCATAGACTGTAAGCTCTTGTGTCTCCCCCTCATCCTCATAGACTGTAAGCTCTTGTGTCTCCCCCTCATCCTCATAGACTGTAATCTCTTGTGTCACCCCCTCATCCTCATAGACTACAAGCTCTTGTGAGCAGGATGGACTCCGTTCTTTCCAGGTAGTTCGGGAAGAAAAAAATGGACTTTGCTCCGGGGCGACCCCATTTTATTGTAAAAAAAATACTCCATAAAAACAGATAGAACAAATAAATATATAGTTTATAGTTTATAATATATTTGTTTTTATGAAGAATTTGCATCATAACATTGCCGTTTTTTCCAGCAACATATAAACAGTTAAAGGGAACCTACCACCACGATTCTACCTATAAAGGTAAATTGGGTGGTAGGTGGATGAATGGGACGTGAGGATAGCCCTTTTTTGGGCTAATCCTCAGTTTAGTAAACTTTAATAAGCGGGTATGTAAATTTTTTTAAGCAGCTACTGGGGCGTGGAGTAGCCAGACTTTATAGGTAGAATCGTGGTGGTAGGTTCTCTTTAAGACCCACAATCAGTGCCAGCACCAGGGTCCTCAACCAAATTTCCATGGGTCTGCTCATCATGACTTCAGGTATTCATAGATTCTACTGTTTCATGTGAGGAATCATTCCAGCTCTTCGTATCTGTTCTACATAATTCCATGGTTGATGCTCACTGTATGTATGGAAAATGCAATTACGGAGAATTGCCTTTAGATTAGCAGGTTTCAACCAATCTTTAAATGCCTGAAGTAATGATGAATAGACCCTTTGAAATTTGGGTGATGGCCCCGGTCCCCAACCTGTAACACCCAAAATTGGTGCTGGCACTGATTGTGGGTCTTAACTGTTTAAATGTCACTGGCAAAATTGGCAATGTTTTCATGCAAATTCTTCTGAAAGAGGTTTCCTAGTGCTCTGGTCCAGGGTTAGGACTGGATATTGCTTCTGGCTAGTGTTGAGTGGACCTGTATGCGAGCATAAATGCCACAAGGGGGGTAGATTCTACTGTTTTGTGTGCGTTGATAACACGTGAAGATGATATGTGATGACTGTTTTCCATATTTTTATTGAAATATTTTTATTTCCTTGTTTATTATGTTGTTCATTGTATCTAAATAGATAAGTGTATAGTTTATACTCCTACCGATGTAGTTACGGAGATGTAGCCAGCAGGTGTGTGATACTCTAGGACGTTCCGGTATGTTGGTTGAAACCCGCTAATCTAAAGGCCTTTCTCCGTAATTGCATTTTCCATACATTCTGTGAGCATCAACCATGGAATTCTGTAGAACAGATACGAAGAACTAGAATGATGATTCCGCACACATCCGGGATGGCTGACAGCACAGATTTACTATTCTGTTGAGGGATGATTTACACATCCGAATTCACACATGGAAAATTAAATTAGTACCAGTCGCAACTATTTGTACAAAACTGCTTGTTTTTGCGGATCCGATTCCCTTCTCCTGCTGGGCTACACCGCCGTATACCAATGGCAGAGAGCAGGGATAGGAAGACAAACAGCTGCTCTCTTCTGCCGGAGGGTGAGGAAGACGTTGGCATCGTTACCATCCTAGAATACTATGTATCAAGTTGGCACCCGATACACGGCTCGGGTGTGACTAGACCAAGTGTAACTAAACACATTCCAAAACGAAGGGGGTTGGATAATTGATATTGTGCATCATGGCCGTGTCAATAAAGTGGCCGAGCAAGGAGAGCGGCTACGGCACGGAAAAAAATGACCTTGAATGAAACTGTTGGCTCTTATTAATTGCTTGTGCTCCGAGCAGTATGTGGTTGACTGTGTTATAGACATCCGGTGTCACCAGCCAGAGAAAGATGGCGCTCGCTGCAATATACCACCCTACACTGCTGTAACTAAGTGCAACTGCATAGACACAAGGCTTACACATATCTATAGTATAGTTTATCTATAGTATAGCTACTATACCGTACTATATATAGTACAGCTACTGCTGATAATAATATCAGCGGCAGGCACGGAGACACCGGGGCAGCGGCAGGCACGGAGACAGCGGGGGAGCGACAGGCACGGAGACACCGGGGCAGCAGCGGGCACGGAGACAGCGGGGGAGCGGCGGGCACGGAGACACCGGGGCATCGGCGGGCACAGAGACATCGGGAAGGGCAGAGAGATCGGGGAGACTTCAGTGGAAGAAGAGGAGCGGATCCCGGGACAGCGTATCTCCCGACAAGTAAGCAGATGTGCCGAACATCTGCAATCTATTCTTCACTGTGTTTTTCACTGCGTTTTTCACTTAAATGATCCTGTGTTCACTGTTTTTATTCTATTCTTCACTGTTCTTCACATCTGCTAACTTGTCGGGAGATAATATACGCGCGGAACAGTGAAGAATAGATTGCAGATGTTTGCATACATCTGCTAACTTATCAGAAGACATTCTTTTTCAATTAAATAACACATTTTATTCCCGAACCATGGTCCCTTTGAAAAATGCTCGAGTCTCCCATTGACTTCAATGGGGCTCGTTATTCGAGACGAGCACTCGAGCATCTGGAAAAGTTTGTCTCGAATAACGAGCACCCGAGCATTTTAGTGCTCGCTCATCTCTAGTTATAATATATTTGTTTTTATGAAGAATTTGCATCATAACATTGCCGATTTTTCCAGCAACATATAAACAGTTAAAGGGAACCTACCACCACGATTCTACCTATAAAGGTAGATCGGGTGGTAGGTGGATGAATGGGACGTGAGGATAGCCCTTTTTTGGGCTAATCCTCACGTCCCGGCTATCTTTTAGTAAACTTTAATAAGCGGGTATGTAAATTTTTTTAAGCAGCTACTGGGGCGATCGAGCAACACGTTCTCCGACGAGGATTCGGGTCTTCCGGCGATTCACTAAGGTCGTGCGCCCGATGTCCACCAGGTGTCGCTGCTGCACTGAAGTCCACCGAGGTCCGCTGGAGTTCACCAACCTATTCCCAGTGCATGTGAGTGATTGATTTCGTGACACAATTTGTTTTTTAAATTCCGCGTTTTTTCCGAATCCGTTGGGTTTTCCGATGGTCATGCCCCCAGATTTCTGTTGCGTGAAAGCCGGCGCTGATGTGCCACAATCCGTTCGTGTGCGCCAAAATCCCTGGGCAATTCGCCACAAATTGGAAAAATTCGGGAAACCCGGCAGAAAAAAGTGATTCAGACCCTTAGTAAATGTGCCCCAGTGTGTGCAATCTTCAAATCTCCTTTTGCTTTAAAATATATTGAATATATTTTATGGTGTTTGCAAAAATGACACTAAATGCAACCTGCACAATTCCTCCTACTGCAGTGATGGGCAACCTTTTGAGCTTGGTGTGTCAAAATTCGCCAAAAAACCGAGCATTACTCGGGTGGTGTGTCACCTTGACAAAAAAACATATTTTTGTGATATTTATAGTTTAAATAACAAATATGTATACTATTTAACTTCTAGGGTACTTTAACTGTGGATTGTCTGATTGATCCTACCATGTACTGCCATACAATCAGACAGGTGTGGAATTGCTTAGTAACCTGCAAACTTTCAGTCATGAAAGTTCACAGGTTATTGCGATGGCGCAGGCGCCGCTGTCCGCATTTCCTTCATGCCCTCTTGGCATGGAGAAGGTGTGCGGAGCAAAATAATCGCAATGTCTGGCGATTTGCAAGGCGTTGCGATTATTTCAAGGCTTGTACGTCACAAAACTGACACACAAGCCCTGATGACTGTCTTCTATCATACAGTTCACTGACCTTACTCACTGTATGATGGGAGTGGTTGGCCTCCCTCATCCCTGCTCTGGAGCTGGTCAGTGTAGAGGTGGCAGCTGCTGGGACATCACACAAGGTAGCAGCGATGTGGCCTCTGACTGTGTTGCCATCTTCCCCCCACCACAACTATCAGGAGCTGCAGAGGAGCCTCCTGGGTGTATGGCCGGGTCACCTCTCCTGCTGTGCCCTGTGCTGATACCTGTGCTGACTGGAGACACTAGGCACAGCTCACACATGGGGAGGGGCCGGCCCTGGGGAGGAGGAGGAGGGGGGAGTGCTGGAAGCTCAGTGCTACTGCACCTGATCATGTAGGATGAAACTTAACTTTCAGGCAGCCGCGTGTCAGTGAAAATGGCTACGTGTGTCAGCACTGACACGCGTGTCATAGGTTAGCCATCACTGTCCTACTGTATCCCATGTTGTCTCCAGACAGGACACTATGCACAATCTCCTCAACCCCTCCTCAGCTCCCCCTGCTCTATAACATGCTGCCTGCAAAAAAGGACTCTATGTACAATCTGCTCAGCTGCTCCTGCTCTATAGCATGCTGCCTACAGACAGTGCACTATGTACAATTTGCGCAGCTCCTCCTGCTCTATAGCATGCTGCCTGCAAATAGGACACTATGTACAATCTGCTTAGCTCCTCCTGCTCTATAATATGCTGCCTGCAGATAGGACACTATATACAATCCATTCAGCTCCTCCCTCGCAATGATTTGCTGGCTGCAGATAGGACACTATATACCAGTGATGGCAAACCTTTTAGAGGCCGAGTGCCCAAACTACAACCAAGACCCACTTATTTATCGCAAAGTGCCAACACAGAAATTTCATTTGTGATTTATACTCCCTTCTCTATCACAGCTTTCATTGATATCAGCACCTGAGGACAACAATAAAGCAGAAAATAGAAGAAATGGATGATCGTTGTAGCTTCACTTCAGGGTTCCATAAACAGGAAGAATTGTCAGGACTGGAGCAGGAGCTACAATGATAATCCAGATCTGTCCACACCTTCCCACTCCTCCAGTAGTCCCAAATAGCTCTGTGCACAGCAAGTCCTGGGCTGTCTAGGGCTGCAGGAAGATACCTGGAGTCATTTCTGGTGATTGCCTGAGTGCCGACACAAAGGGCTCTGAGTGCCACCTCTGGCACCCGTGCCATAGGTTAGCCACCACTGTTATATACAATCCACCTAGCTCCTCCCTCGCAATGGTTTGCTGGCTGCAGATACAACACTATATACAATCCACCCAGCTCCTCCCTCTCAATGGTTTGCTGGCTGCAGATAGGAGAGCTCCTCCTTTCCCCTAACTTGCATGAATGTCTCCCTTCTTAAACCCCTACAAATGTATGAAATGTCAATGATCTGTATATTCCAGTTTTCCGGCACAATAAGTTACCAAGCCCTTTTTGTTTAATTCCACATGATTTATTTCAGACATTTAATGTGATTCTGTTTTATCCGGGCAATTAATCTATTCTTAACGACGATACACAAAAAGTATGCAAACACTACTAAAAACAAAGTAAGACTAATTCTGGAAGAAAAACCTTGCACACAACATCATTTTCCCTCAGCACTCATGTAAAACACTCGGATAATGGCTCCAATATAATCCGTTTTAATGGAGTGATAACAAAAAAAAATATGAAATTACTCCTACGCACGGGCTATCGATTTAATCATCCTTCAATTATTTCTCATACTGCGAGGATCAGTCGGCTGCATGAATGAAGCCGGATGAAATCATATATTCAATTAAGAAAATTTGTGAATGTCATATTCCGTGCCAAATGTATATATCGGAAATATAGAAACAACAAACAAGTCGCATCTGTGCCTGCGCTTGTTCTTTTAGTTTCCGCTTGGCTTTTTTATTTTTTAACTTGTGCACTTAAGCAAATGTTGTGATAATTACACTTGTAAGATGCTTTCCCCTAATTCATCAAGCACCTACTGTGCCGCCTGTGCCCTCCTTGTGTCTTGTCACTTTGTGTTCAGCTTCATTCTGCAATGAAATGCACATACTAGGGGAATAATAATAATTCTGTACTCTTACACTTGTTAAAGTCGTTGTCATAAATGAAAATTGTCTTGGCCTCATCTGGCTGTAAAAAGTGACGCGGTGGCTTAGTGGTTAGCATTACAGCCATGCAGCGCTGGGGACCTGGGTTCAAGCCCCAGGGTCAACATCTACAAAGTGTTTGGGTGGGTTTCCTCTGGGTCCCACACTCTGGAAGGATGATTAGATTGTGAGCCCCATTGGGGACAGGGACCGATTTGGCATGCTGTGTGCGCTATATAAATAAAGGAATTATTATTATTATTATTTATTAACAATATATACATATGGGTGGGCAGAATACTGCTATGCTTTAGAGCCACTGGGGATTTTGGACAAATCCCTCTTCCGACGTCTCATGCCTAGTTCCTTGCTTTTTAATACTCTTGCCCTGCTAGCCTTGCCCTTGGACTTCCTATATATAAGCCATACCTTGCCACTTCCTTGCTAGCTTACTTCCAATGAGATAGTGTTTCCAATATCAATAATCTTGTAGATAATTAGGTTATCTATATTTTGTGTTTCTGAATTGTTGAGGGATTTATATGGACTGGCACCCTTTTACTTTCTTGTTATAATTTACTAACAGAAGTAGAGATGGTAGCAGTTAAAGTTTTAGCTAATTGAAGTGAGTGGCAGGTCTAAGAGAGCAGAATTTAAGCATTTAAGCTCTCTAAGGGCTCCATCTTGTTTAGGTGGGTGGGGCTTTATGTACATTGTGAGGCTCTGAAACACAAGTGCACCCTGTAACGACAACCGAAAGTGAGGGTTTGTCATAGAACCTGTGCACTTAAAGGAAATCTCTGAAATCTCTGAAAGCAGTACAACTATCCATATATTGTTAGTCTTCATGCCTGAAAATTTCAATACTCTGCTTGTAAAGCATGTTCTTCTAGCTCAGCCTCATCTTTATATTCCGGATTGACAAGGAGGTTGATTTCCCTTCAGCTCAGTCAACCCTGCTACATCATTCACACTGTGTAACTCACTGAAGAGAATTGCTGAGCGAGGGATGAATGAGGGGGTTGAGAGAGACACTGAAGAAAAATTATTTCACACCTCCCTCAGAAATTCTCTTCAGGAAAGTTATTGGGGAGGTGCGGCTGAGCAGGTAGGACAAGAATATGCCGTACACAGCTCAGAAAAAAGACGATGATCAGACACATATGGGGTCATTTGCATAGATGGTGAGTTGACCCCATTTAGAAATGGAAAGTGGAGTCTTTCAGGAATGGGAAATAGCTCTACTTATGCATTATAGATATTAGTTAGTGTGGCTTAGTTTAAATGGCAGGTTCCCTTTAAAAGGGGTTTCACCCAAAAAAATAAACCAAGGGTTCTGGGATGGGAAAAAGAACACCCTTTTCTCGCTATGTTGCAATATGTGTCCTGTCCTTCTTAAACTAGAGGAAAACACATGAAGTGAAGTCTACTGAAAACAGAAATGAAGTACTGTGGTCCATGTAGTCAATTCATTAGAAGTATGGGAGTTTTTTTCTTGCTTTTCCTAAGTCAATACCATGCAGATTTCATATATACTTGGAATGCTCTCCTCTTGTCCCTTCCAGCACTTCCCCCCTCTCTCTGCCTGCTGTAATCTCACACAGTGGTAGGGGGTAAATGCAAGGTGTAACTGCCTGTAAACTGCCTCTAATAATGCTCCACAGAGAACTTTTGCATCATTAGCGTCATTTTAAAAGTTGATTTTAGAAGGAAGGAGGCCATGGATAACAAATATCAGAACATAATCACAGTCACAGTGTCTGGATCTATGGGTTATGGTTTTGATGGTGGATTTGCTTTAAAAGGTGGTTTCTTGCATTGTATTTTTTTTCTCTCAAGCCCTCACCTTTCACTGACTTGTTTGACACCAAATATAATAATTTACTTCTCTGCTGTCAAGTGGGTGGTGCTTAGATGAATTGGACAATCAAGGACCATGATATATTAGAAGTTTAAACTTAAATAATTTCTATCTTGGGTATAATGGAGGCTAAAGAGAAACAATTCCAACTCCATCTGATTCATCAAAAAGTCACTTATTAAAAGATGCAAAAGGTTGGATCCACTGGAGATGGTGAATCGTCCGATACCTGATAATATCCCTGCTATGAGCTCCAAACTTTATAGCTTCTTACCTCTCTAGTGAACTCTAGAGAGGAACTAAATGCCCACGACAATAACTGCATAGGAATGTTTGAAGAAGCCTCTATCTGGTCATCAACATCACCTGTTTGTTCTTAGAGAGGACTAGGCACTCGTCCCCTGAGAGTGGCTGGAAAGGAGTAGTTTCCCCCCCACCCTTGGGAAACTGCTCCTCCATGTGTCCTTTTCAAATATATGAATTACTCCCCTCACTCGGGATTGGCTGTAGAGGAGCAGGGAGCATTGCTAAGAAAGTGATGGGTGTTTTCATATATTTGAAAAGGACACATGGAGGAGTGGTTTCCCACGGGTGTGGGAGAAACTGCTCCTTTCCAGCCACTCCCAGTGGAGGAGTTCATAGTCACACAGCAAGGTACAATATAACATATCTCTTTTTCTGTAAAACCTATTTTTTATACAAACACACTTTGGCAGTGTATGTACTATGCTCTGTGGGGACTGGGGGAGTGCTAAAAATGGGTCTTCTGGTGACAGGTTCCCTTTAAAAGCCATTTGTCATAAAAACCAAAGCTATGACCCCCAGCAGTGATGGGGGAGATTTATCAGAAGTGTCTGAGAGCAGTACTGTACCAAGTTGTCCACTGCAACCAATCATAGCTCAGCTTTCATTTTCCCACAGCTGTTTAAAAAAAATGAAAGCTGATTGGTTGCCATGGAGCGGACTTTGCTTCTCCAACCAGTGCAAGTGCCAGCACTCGCCATACCTAGGCAAGTGTTGGGGCTCAGAACTGCTGGGGGGGCCCACATAAGGCTGTCATGATCTAATGAATCCATAGGGTGTGATGGGGGCTTATATCAAAAAAACATGAGGGGGCTGTTTGGTTTTATAAACTAGAGAACAGGAGACTGTTTTAATTTCTGCAAAGGGGACCACTGAGGGTCCTAATGAAACCTAGAGCCGACCCTGATGACTCCATCAAACTTTTATTCTCTCATTTTCTCTCCTCTTCTTTTCTCCTTTCCTGTCCTCCATTCCAACTACATATTAATGTGAGACATATTTGTGAATAAGGAGGGAAGAAGTTGAGTTCACAATTCCCATTGGACAGGGTGTTGTGGAAGGGAGTAAGAAGAAGTAGTACAGCAGCTCCAGTGTGTGCCATAGTCTGCGTTGTATCAGCCAGTCAGACATGGTTGGCAAGGTTTCAAAGAGATTACAAAAACTATAATCCATCGAAGCTGCTGTCTGTACAGAGGCAGGCGGCAGCTCCGGCAGAATAGAGTTTTACAGGACTTTTGTGATGCTTTGCCAAACCATTATTTTCACTTCCCTACAGAGCTTAAGAAATACCATTTTTTATTTTCTTATCTGCCCCAAGGATTGTATCCCCACCTGAACAGAACCAGAATCTGCACACCTGCAAACGGTGTTGGCACCAAACGCAGGTGTTAAATGCTGGGAACACACAGGTGCATGGTGGTGGCATTTAAAGGGTTAATGTACTCGATTAGTGCAGGAATGGAGCATGGGTGATCCTGAATGCCAAACCCAAACTTTAGTTGCGTTTGGGTCCCGAACCTGCAATTTACGGCACAGACCTGAACATTGTGGTTCACAATATTTAACAGATTTCTTAGGAATTTTGTTATTTTTTTATTATGTTATGTCTTCCATGGATTTATTTGCCTTTAGTGTTATATCCTGCAATTTGCAATATGTCCACTAAGATTAATAATAGATGGAAATGTTCTTGGGCTATAGGCACATTAACATGCATTTTGGAAGTGTACATTATTTCGGCGGGTAGCTCACGGCTCCTGCACACAGCTCTGGTTTCAATGGTCCCGTGTGTGAGACGATTACCCTATAATTACAGAACACGTCTTATTGATGCCAATTCCTTTCTCTTCTGTCGTTGGCATGCGACTGGACTTCATGCGCCAATTATACATGGGGTGCAAACAACAGACCATGGGACTTTTGTTGGAGCACACAGGTGCAAGTGGGATTATTCTTTAGGGGTTTTCTTTACGGCAGTCACCTGCTTTACATCCCACAAACGTCTGATCTATTGGATTTGACAATAAATTCAGTGTCTCCACCTGCACTGGTTTGAAGCAAAATATTATCACCAGATTCTCTTTTATTTATATCTAAACTTTTTTCTAGACAAGAACTAAATGCCCACGACAATAACTGGATAAGAATGTTTGAAGAAGCCTCTATCTGGTCATCAACATCACCTGTGTGTTCTTTGTTGAGAAGAGAGATTTCACCTTATGTCTCGGCATTGACAATAGGAAACGTAATAATGTCACAGTGAAAAACCAATATCCTCTTGCTTTAATCCCAGAATTACTTGAAAGTTTCTGTACAGCCTTTATATTTACTGAGCTTGATCTAAGACAGAAGTGAATAACCTTGTGTGAATTTGTCCTGGGGATGAATGGAATGGTTATGTCACGGGTGCTCCCGCTACCCACATCTTGGGTCGCAGTCACACCTGTGCCCCTCTCCACACTCCTGCTCCTGTCCCGGCTTCCCAGCATGCGCGTCCACGGCTCCTAGGGCGCTCGCTAATTTAAAAAACCCAGCACCAATCAGCGAATTAGTTAAAAGCCTGCCCTTCCCAGCATTCCCCGATGGATCTTTGCACTCAATGCCTCAGAAAAAGCTGTTACTTGTGACCAGTTCCTGAGTATTGACCTCCTGTTGAGACCCCGGACCTGTTCCCGATTTTGCTCCTTCGCTGCCAGCCCTGACCTCCTGCTCCGTCTCTTACCCTGAACCTTTGCCACCTGTCTTGACCTACAGCCTGTCCCCAACCACGAGATTGCCTGCTGACTTTGTACCTCGAACTTGGCTGCCACCGCTGACTTAGATTCCAGTCCCAGGTGTCAGCTATGCCATCATCCGCAGCGGTCCAAGAGGTTTACTACCCCTGAAGCCTGGCAGGTGTCAAGATGGAAACTTTGAATATCGTGATGTCTTCAGAATTTTCTTATGCCTTAGCTTCTGTACTCATCAACATCTTTTTGATGATATTTTCTGGGATTTATTTAGTCAATTTGTAATGCGATACCTTAATGTTTTAAAAAAAACCTGGACTCAACCATTCTATAGCAACTTTAAAAACATTGCTTATGAAAAAAACCCAGGAGAAATGAGAACTGACAACCATAAATTTTCTTGTGTATATCATATCACTAGAAGGTCACAAAAGTGTGAACTCCATTAAAGTATGGACCAAACCTCTGTGTAAGTATTAATGTTTGTAAAATCAAGATTGTTGTTATGTAGAGAAATCCATAAAATTGGTCTTTTTAAGATCGGGCTCCTAGACACGAAAATGTGCAGCCCATGTAACTGGCCCTTATGTTAGCTGATCCTAGGGACTGCACACCTTGCACAGGATGGGTGTCCATGCATTGTACTATAATACGATGCCAGGACTTCCTTTATGTCCGTACTGTGATGGCAGTAATACAACAGTTAATACAGTAACAGTACAGTTACAATTAATACAGTGCCGAAGCTGGAGTTCGGCTTGGAGACAGTCTGTGCATCATATTTAGGTATAATGCAAGGTCACCTTTTCTGTGCAAGGTGTGAAGAACATGGGATTGGGTCAAAATACAGACCCACTTCAAGAAAATGCACACTGGTGCATAAGACTTTCTCCAGAAAATTTTACCAAATTTTCACCATTTACATAGAAGACTGTTGGCTGGTCATCAGAGGCTCTAATCTGATTCTACTCCTAATTAAGCACCTATATGATTTCATGCTAACTTATTCTTAAGGTGTAGTTCAATATGTTTGTGATATTATATATTGTTGAATATTTTGTGGTTACCTGGATCTTATATTGTAAAGCCGGTGACTCATTTGGTTGGTTCCTTTAGACTACATGAAAAAGACAAGTGTGAAGGAACAATTATCTAAGAAGAGAGTTCCTATGTTCACATAAAGATGGATATTGAAATGACTCATTGCTCAGTTATCCGTCAAGAAATGTCAATCTCCTCTTCAAAGGATTTAACAGAATGTACCAGAAACAAAATGGTGTTCTATAAATAGCCCATGATTCTAAGCTGGCTGGAAGAAGACCCAAGGACTTGGAAATTTGGTGGCCACACTTCATGTTTCAAATTTCATGATCTTCTTTATTAGTTCTGCTAAAGCTACTCATGATCTCACCCTTGGGGTTCAATATCTAAAGTTTTCTTTTGGTTGCCCTATATCCTTACAAAGGAATGAACAAGGCTTTTTGATGTTGGTGGCCATCTCCAAAATATGGAGTCTGGACCGATTCTATGAATCAGAAATAGAAGGGAAGAACGCCAGGGCGCACGACTCAAGTGTAGGTTTTGTTAAAATTACGAAAGTAGATAAAATTAGAACTGCTCACCTTGCGGCTATCTTTTAGCCTAGCATGTAGTCCGATATGTGGAGTGCTGCCGGTGGATACGAGGAGCCACGGGGATCAGTCGTCCAGAGGAAGGATCCCGTGGATTGGAATAGCTTTGGGTAAGCAAGACTGGAGGGTCCACATACTGGCGCAACTACACTTTGAAAGTGTCTTTATTAAGAATGAACTACGCATTTTTGCGCTGAACCAGTGTCTTCATCAGGTTCAGGTGTCTTTTGAACCTGATGAAGGCGCTGGTTCAGCGCCGAAACGCGTAGTTAATTCTTAATAAAGATACTTTCAAAGTGTAGTTGCGCCAGTGTGTGGACCCTCCAGTCTTGCTTACCCAAAGCTACCTCCAAAATATGACCCATATTGTTGGGGGAAAAGTATAAAGTTTTAATTTAAAAAAAGTTCTCAATTAATGTAACACAAATGATGGGGTTTCAGACTGAATGCAATGCAACTGCAGGAACTTATACAAACTCTTGGACATTAACTTTTATGTCTATCATCTACCCAAAGCTGAGAACTATGAGCATAGCTAAACATCTGGCAATACCTTCAATACATAAACAAGTCATTACTTCTTCTGCTTTTCTGATTTAATAATTTCAACGAATCTTCGAAGAGTGATAAAAATTTTGCAGAAGGGTTCAACAAAGCTTAAGACTATGTCCAAATGTCTGAGAACAACTACTGTGTAACAGACCGATTAGGATAAAACTGCTAGAAGGTGTTAGAGTACTGAACATATACTAAATAATACAAGAGGATTTAAAGGGTTTGGTCACTTTACTTAAAGTTTTCTGTAATGTGTGGGTGGCAGGATATTAGGTAAATTGCCAATATACTTTGGGTAAAAGTTCTGCACTGTTTTCTTGATATGTAAAGTGAAACCCCGGGTTCAAAAATGTCTATTATCTCATCAGTTGCCATTCCTGTCCATAATATGGCAGCAGATGGAGGGTCATGTGATCCTAACTGTCCATGACCAATCTATCTTCTAGGACCTTATGATATTGATGAATACCAGCTTAAGGTCCTGGAAGTCAGAGTGTTCATGAAAAGTTAGGATCACATGACTCTCCTGTCTATAAAATGGCAGCAGTTGGAGTTTGGAGAAGTTTTAGCAAATCAAATCTTTAGAAAAAAGTCATTGAATGATTCACATATCTCTACCCTTTTATGGTCAGGAATGTCTGTATCATAAGGTAAAAGACAGGAGGCTTCACTTTACATATCAGGAAAGCAGAGCAGAACTATTAATAGATATATAATGGTAAATTGCCTAATATCCTGCCCCCCCCCCTACACTTACACACAAATTACAAAAACATGAGTTAAAGTAGACAACCCCTTTAAGAAAGATAATTTACTCTGACAATAAAGGTTGAATTCACATCCGTCTAAATAAATTCTATAACCTGGAATTACTTTTCCACTAAAATGGTGGAGACCATGAAGGAAACGCAGGAAACTTGATCCCAAATCAATGAGATATCATTGTTGCCCAGTTGGGGTAAATCCAGCATTGTATCTTGGCTTCTGTTTTGAATGGAAACCATGTCAATTGTTAAAGGTTAAAGTTGTTCAAGGTTAAAGAGGACAAAAGAAATTGCAATTCTTTTTACCAAAAACAGAAGAATCTTTGTTTATGAAATGTGTGTGGCATGGCACCTTATCTCCTCACACCCCAACTTGTTTTTATGGATATTTATGGCAGGTCTGGATTAATGAATGGAGCAATTATGGAGATGGCCTCATTATTTCTAGACAAGATACATGGTGTTCTCTAGGTGAAAGGAGGTAATTAATATCAAAATGGGAAAATCATATAATTATGGTAATTTATGCAGTTTGAGTTCAAGGTCTCACAGTTCTAGTGGACTCTGTAAGGCAGTCCCAGATCCAAACACTAGGAATTAGAGGATATTCTGCTTTTTCTCTATGTTACTTGGAGGAGAAAAGTAAAGATTACACTAAAGTGCATTAAAGTTAACGTATACACATACCTAATATAGTTGCCACCTGAAAACTAGTACTGCTCACTCCCTGCTACAGATTACGCATCAATTTATACGGGGCCGGCGGCAGCACTGGGCATGACCGGCAAGTGACGGGGCCCATAGGGTGTGATGTTATATAAAATAACCATGACTTTATATGGGGCCAATACAAAGGGGCCTAATGCAAAGGGGCCTACTGAGGCTCTGTCGTTCAGGGGAGTACTGAAACTTGGAGCCGAACCTGAATTAATATATTCCGTACAAATCTATTGATTTTCTGCTGAATTGATGTTCACACCCTAATCCTAACCTTAAAAAATATCTAAAAAAAAAATAAAGTAGGACTTTTTTGGTTATATACCAATTTCCACGACTATTGGAGCAAAATCGCCCAAGACCAACTCGATTCAAACCCGACCGAATCATTTGAGGAATTTGGCAATACTTTAGCACATCAAATCTTGAATGATTTGCTCATCTCTGGTCCCCAGCATAAAGAAACACCTATGACCCATAGCAAGGGTGCACATATTCTCAATAGGGAGGGAAGAATAAGCAGTAGCCACAAATCTCCCCTCTTAGGAGACCAAAGGAATTGTGCGTTAGGCTAAGACTTTCCTTCTCTCTATCTCTCTTCTAAACACTTGGGGCTTTCCATCTGCATTAGAAATTGCCAGAATATTAACTTTAATTGCCAGTGTAATGTTATTGGCTCCTTTTGCCTCTGTATTACAGAGTTTTCGGTTAGAGCTTTGCTTTTGTATATGGAAACTTATGAACCCTGAGTATAGAGTAAGGTGGATTATGGAAAAATTCAACAACTCAGCGACTTCAAAAAAAGGTATAGCCATAGGTGATAGCCCGGGCCAAAAATACAAAGTTTCTGGGAGGTTATTGTGCAATAGGATCAACAGCTAGTAAAGTAAAAAGCCCCTTGTAATTCCCTGAATTTAAGTGAAACTTTCGAAATGAAAGTCTCCTTATTCATGGTCCAGAGACCTTAATGAGGGAATACTGTTCTCTAGGTGAAAGGAGGTAATTAATATCAAAATGGGAAAATCATATAATTATGGTAATTTATGCAGTTTGAGTTCAAGGTCTCACAGTTCTAGTGGACTCTGTAAGGCAGTCCCAGATCCAAACACTAGGAATTAGAGGATATTCTGCTTTTTCTCTATGTTACTTGGAGGAGAAAAGTAAAGATTACACTAAAGTGCATTAAAGTTAACGTATACACATACCTAATATAGTTGCCACCTGAAAACTAGTACTGCTCACTCCCTGCTACAGATTACGCATCAATTTATACGGGGCCGGCGGCAGCACTGGGCATGACCGGCAAGTGACGGGGCCCATAGGGTGTGATGTTATATAAAATAACCATGACTTTATATGGGGCCAATACAAAGGGGCCTAATGCAAAGGGGCCTACTGAGGCTCTGTCGTTCAGGGGCCTACTGAAACTTGGAGCCGAACCTGAATTAATATATTCCGTACAAATCTATTGATTTTCTGCTGAATTGATGTTCACACCCTAATCCTAACCTTAAAAAATATCTAAAAAAAAAAAAAAAGTAGGACGTTTTTGGTTATATACCAATTTCCACGACTATTGGAGCAAAATCGCCCAAGACCAACTCGATTCAAACCCGACCGAATCATTTGAGGAATTTGGCAATACTTTAGCACATCAAATCTTGAATGATTTGCTCATCTCTGGTCCCCAGCATAAAGAAACACCTATGACCCATAGCAAGGGTGCACATATTCTCAATAGGGAGGGAAGAATAAGCAGTAGCCACAAATCTCCCCTCTTAGGAGACCAAAGGAATTGTGCGTTAGGCTAAGACTTTCCTTCTCTCTATCTCTCTTCTAAACACTTGGGGCTTTCCATCTGCATTAGAAATTGCCAGAATATTAACTTTAATTGCCAGTGTAATGTTTTTGGCTCCTTTTGCCTCTGTATTAGAGATGTTTTTGGTTAGAGCTTTGCTTTTGTATATGGAAACTTATGAACCCTGAGTATAGAGTAAGGTGGATTATGGAAAAATTCAACAACTCAGCGACTTCAAAAAAAGGTATAGCCATAGGTGATAGCCAGGGCCAAAAATACCAAGTTTCTGGGAGGTTATTGTGCAATAGGATCAACAGCTAGTAAAGAAAAAAGCCCCTTGTAATTCCCTGAATTTAAGTGAAACTTTCGAAATGAAAGTCTCCTTATTCATGGTCCAGAGACCTTAATGAGGGAATACAGTGGGGGGTGGGGGGGGATGAATAATTGTTTTTTTTGTCTATGTTTGGCATTGTTTTGGCTCAGTTGTGGTACAAATTGTGTTTAGCAATTTTCCATTCCGCCAAATGAACATAGGACAGTGCAAAGTCAATTTAGAATATACCCTGCTTGTGCCAAATTCATGATTTGCATAGAATAGTTTTCACAATACTGAACTTAATTCATGATTTGTGATTTGGCGCAAATTTTTATTCAGGTGCATTTTTTGGTGCAAATTGACTCCAGTCACCTCCTGTCGTAGAAATAAGACAAAAAACACTACCAAATTTATCTAGACCAATTGCTCCTTAGAGGGAACATTTTGTGACAAACGCAAAAAAAAAAACAATATTATGAGATAAACAAAAAATAAAACAAATACAACAACATGCATAGATTCACTTGATGAATTCAGATAAAGCAAAAATGGAATAGAACATAGACAAGAAGTCAAAGACAAATTGTAATGATAAGCCCTCCCGTGGATTTTTCTGCTTTAAGTTTTAAATAAACGTTCAATACATTTGGTTGTTTTTTATCCACTAAATTGAATTCTTCAATGGAAGCTGGAGACATCCTTTGTTAGTTGTCAGAACAGCAGTATTTTTGGCGCACTGACCTTGGGCCACACCCCCTTTGTTGAACTAGTTGTAGGAATGCCACAAAAATGTCTAAAACCTTTTATGCACGCAGTTATTTTAATGCAAATTCTGACAGAATTCTGTTGTTAACAGATTAATAAATCTCCCCCATTGTCTGGTTAGATGTTTCTAGACTTCTGTTGCACAACAAAGTCCATACTTGGCACAAGAAGTATGAATCTATGATCCTTCAATGGCTACATATCTGTAAAGCACAAAGGGACACATTTATTAACTGTTTTACTTGTTTTTTTTTTCAGGCATCTCAAAAACCTCATTTTTTTGTCATTAATGCAGTTTTGATGCATAATAAGACCAACCAAAAACATGTCAATTAACTTCTGAACCTCTTTATGAATGTGGTTGTCATTGCTGAGGCTCATTTCTATGGCTTTCTATGTGTCAAATACAAGTACAATGTTCAGAAGGTATCTGAAAGTGTATATAACCCTGTACCCTGATAATCTAAGCACATTGTCAGCACACAGCATGTCATAGAACTGAGGGATCATGAAGTGTCTGCTTTGAAAGTCCCCACCCACACACTCTGGAATCTTACACCGACCATTACTGAGTGATAGGGGTGATAGGAACAGCAATACAATTGAGTCAAATTGTAAAAGCAAGCGGTTAAAAATGATCTTTTTTGTGTAAACATCACTGCACTAAATGCAGTTGCCTGTGTATACCGCAGGGGGCAACAGATTCATGATTTTTGGTGCACATTCTTCATGAATCTGGCGCCCTTTGCACTGTTCCGACAGAGTACACCACTTGCGACACAATTTAGTGATAAATATGGTATATGGTCCAACTGTGCACAGTAAAAGCCATTTCAGTGCATAAATTTGTGTTGCATCGGGTATAGTGCAGCAGCGACACAAATGATTTTCGGACACGTGTGCAAGCATTTTGCAAAGAAAAGAATGTGCAAAGTCAGACAGAAAACTGGCCCAGAGGCTTTAATAAATCGGCAGACATATTACTTAAGATTTACTTTATTGGCTTAGACATTTTTAGGGGGTGAGCACCTGGCCATGGCTAGTTGTTAGGGGTATTAAAGGGGTTATCCGGATATAAAAATTTACTAAGGGCCGCGCTGGGGAGGGCTATTTAAAAATAACAAACGTGTACTTACCTCCTCCGGCTCCGCTGATGTTCCGCGCCGAGGTTCATCTGTGCGCCCCTGTTTGTTTGTTTACAGGGGTGCACAGGGAGCTTCCGGCCGGAAGCTCGCATCCGACACCATCTCCCAGTGCTTACAACGCTGAGAGATAGGGATGGCTGGGAGGAGCCGGCCACATCGCAGACCGGAAGTTCCCTGTGCGCGGCTTTTGTGCCCCTGTAAACAAACAGGGGCACGGATCAAACGGACCACGGCGCAGGACATCAGCGGCACCGGAGGAGGTAAGTTCACATTTATTAATTTTAAATAGCCCTTCTCAGCCCGGCCATAAGCAACCTGGATAACCACTTTTATTTACAGGATTGTCTGTGCAATAAGTCCGAGTAGGGAGAAACACAACCGAATGCCGAACCCAAACCTACACTTTGGGGCTTATTTACTTAGGATTGTGCTGTGCACTTTTGTCGGACGTTGCACCTTTTTCAGGGCTAAAAGGCTTGCACAGGTATTTTAGAAGTGTGCACTGGGATTGTGGCGCAAGCGACCCTTTTTGTGGCGCAGCTGCGCTGGCTTCCATGTGACACAAATTAGGGGTAGTGTCGTCGGATGGTCCGACTGGATTGGACTGAGCATGGAATTTAACTTTTAAATTGTGTTGCAAGCCCTAGCCCTAAGATGCACCTATAAAAATATAAAGAACTCTGTCGGACCTGAGCAGAGAAACGACACATTCTTGATTTCGGGGGCACGATCTAAGTGAATCACTGCACAGTTGAGAAAGATAAAAACTACTTTTAAAGTTTTTCTGGTCCAATGAGTAATTGGAGTGGAATTGAGAATGAAACTTTTTTGAAATATTACATTTCATAAATCTGTCTACAACATGTGGATTCACATGATAAATCTGGAATAAGTTGACTGAAGTCAAAAGGGAAGTGGGATGGCAAAAAGTCCACCACTGAAATAAATTGGCAGATGCCAACACTAGCCCTACTGCAATTATACGTCTCACCGTTACGTGCCATTCAGAGTATGGCTTCCAGGATTCAGCCGATACTTCCCCTCCTCATGTGGAGCTCATGAAATAGACTTTTCTTATTTCGCTTTGCTACTCCCCTAGAGATATACTCAATTCCTGGGCTTATATACACAACAGTGATGATTGGAAGTCAATTATAGTTGGAAGGAAGTTAACTGCCGGGTTCAATTATTCAGATTGCAATAAACTTCTTGTTGATGAAATTGATAAACGCAGTATTAATAAGAAATCAAACAAATAAACAGTTAGAAGAAATTGTGCAACCTTGATTAGAACTGAGGAAAATAGAATAGTAACAGGTGATGCAATAACTAGAAGTATAGTACAGAGCTGTGGGTTTCATGCAAACCCCACTCAAGGTGGGCATTTCTGACTGGTTTTGGGGTGCATATTAATTGCTCCAAATTTTTTTGGTTGAATGGTCACATAAAACATTGGGGGTCATTTACTAAGGGCCCAATTCACGTTTTCCCGACGTGTTACCCGAATATTTCCGATTTGCGCCGATTTTCCCTTAATTGCCCCTGGTTTATGGCGCAAGCGACCGGATTGTGGCGTATCGGCGCCGGCGTGCACGCGATGGAACTCGGGGGCATGGCCGAACAAAAACCCGACGGATTTGGAGAAACCACCGCATTTTAAAAAAAAAAGGGTCGCTGGACACATGCTTAGCTTCACCCGGCAATGGATCGTGACCTCGGCGGACTTCAGCGCCACCTGGTGGACGTCGGAGGAACTGCCTTAGTGAATCGTCGGAAGACCCGAATCCACCGCAGAGAACGCGCCGCTGGATCGCGAATGGACCGGGTAAGTAAATCTGCCCCATTGTGACAGAGCCATAACGTTTTCATACTTCGCTGTGCAAGACTTTTTCATTGCTAATATTTGGGGGACCTTACAACCTTTTGATCACCTTTGATAAAAGTGAACCTATCACCAGGGATCTCATTTTCACTAAAGACAGGTTGAAGAAGCCCATCACACCTGTGTGGCTTCCTGACATAATCCTCTGTTAAGTCCCAGGAGTTAGCTTTGGTTTGGATGCTTTTCAAAAAGCAACATGTGACTTGTCTGTGATGCTCAATCCTCAGCTCTAAGGCCACACCTTTCCACTCCTGTAGCTCCTTTCTCCGAAACTTTCTCAGAAACAGAGCTCACAGTCTGATGAGCTGATATCACTGGGGGAGGGAGGAGCTGCACAGGAGCACAAAGACGGGGGCTGAGAGCTGAGGAGTGAGCACCACAGACAAGCCACTTGTTGTTATTTGAATTGCATCCAAACCAAAGCCCAATCTCTGGGACTACACAGAGGATTATGTCAGGAAGCTATATAAGTTGAAACACACAAGTATATTGTATTGTAAATGATTAGAGAAGGAAGAAAGGCATATATGCCATGCAGGTGTGATGGGCTTCTCTAACCTAACTCGTGACAAGTTACCTTTAAATGGCAAAAAAGTATTAATTCAGATATTTGGATGCTATATTCTTTCACAGGGTTCACCACCGGAAACAATCATTTCAATATTTTGATAGATTGGGACTTTTGGGATGCAGTGATATCAAACATTTTTATAATTTTATTTGTTTATTTTCTATTCAAGGGAATGGGGGGTTGATTTTACTTTTTTTTTTACAATTTTTAAAACTAGCAATTTAATTTACTGTTTTTTGGTCTGATCCTTCTTACCATATACTATAATACTACTGTATTGCAGTGCATGGCAGTTTTTCTTTTGGTAATGGTTTGTCTCCCTCCTATGACCCACAGCCAACAACCAGGTTGTATGGAGAGGGCACAATTGGTTGGCCCTCTCTATAGTCCCTTAACGGCCCCATAACCTACTATGCTTTCATGAATCCTTAAGGTGATATGGTTGATCCTATTACGGTCTTGAACTTAACCTGGCGAAGTCTTGTGATAGTGGCCAACCCCTTTCATTAAAAACTAGATAAAAATTGCCCCATTTTTGGAGAAAAACTGTTCCTTCCAACTTTTTTTTGGAAAAAAAAAAAGATGAGTTAGAAGTAACAAATTTACATGATGAATAATATGGTTGCCTGTCTTTGTACTCTAATCCACCCTGTTAGAGATTTTTATCTGGGGCTCAAACCCCCCATTGCATGGTGACTTTCAAATTAAATCTTTCATGGCTCCTGGTACCAGGAGGAGAGAACAAACCCAAGACGCAGACATAGTCTTTAGCACTCAAATCTCACTGTTTATTTCCCAAAATAAACATAGTCGTATATCAAAACAGCAAAAGCAGCATTGGGGGGCGTGAAAAAGGAGAGAAGAATACTGTAATGCTATTGGCCATAATGAATTTACCAGCACATTCTCGGAAAAGGTTAATAGGCGTTGTTCACAGACATGTTTATATTAATTTCCCTGAGAAGAAGAAGATAAGCTGGCGCTAGAACCAAAATATAACAAAAGATGAAGAACAGACTGGCTTCTCATTAAATGCCAAGGGAATTAGTTGGCAGGCGAGCAAACAGGTTACAAAAAAAATGAAGTTTGAATCATGACCTTAGCTGGACAGTGCTTGACCCCCGGCATGACCCCTGGCTAATACTTAAAATGGTTTCTGTTTTGTTCTCTTGCTCCAAGATGGCCGCCATAGAGGACTGTATCATTAACAACCCAAACCCTTACATATATTTATATGTTTTCCATATGTATCTTGGTGGCCCTCCTCTTTTTTTATACTAGTGCCCCAAATTTTAATTACAGGCAGTCCCCAGGTTACGTACAAGATAGGTTCTATAAGTTTGTTCTTCAGTTGAATTATTATGTAAGTTGGAACTTTATATTTTATTATTGTAACCCCAGCTGAATTCTAAGTTGTCTCTTCAATAATTGGATTTTAAAAATGTTGGGTTGTCATAAGAACCAGAATTAACAATAAAGCTTCATTACAGACACATGTGATAACTGTTACAGCTGATTATTGTAGCCAAGGTACAGTAAATTACCAACATCCAGAGGGCAGTTTGTAACTAGGGGTGTTCTTATGAAGGGGCCTGTATTTAGGGTGATGTTGTATGGTTCTCATCTGAATGTCAGACCCCAGTAGGTAGCATGATAAAAAATGAAACATTTCACCATGATTTATTTGACGTTTTAGCTTAACAAAGGCAAAAAAATGTTGTACTTGAAATGATTTTGTGGCAGGCGGAGGAGAAGGTAATTAGTAAAACATGCCCTGTTCCCCTCTCCCTAATATATAATCAAGAACATGGTGATTACATTTACACTTTCCGCAAATTTCTAGACTGGAGCGGACAGTATTGACATTTCTAGAACAGCTCGGGAGACACATTGCACAGTGAAGGGTTAACGAGGGCACCCTGTCCTCGGCGCTCCATGAGACAAGCAGCTGTTGGATGGTATTTACCATCATTATTTCCAATACTGTTTGCCTCATATCTTTGTTTGAACATTTGATATTTTCCAAGTCTTGTAGACCTTGGGAGCGAAGGAAAATGTTTACTTGCAAACAGAGGGAATGATGTAGGTTTGAGAATATTTATTCAAAGCCGCACTTAATGTGTCCTAGAACTGCATTTAATGATATGTCAGAACAACTTCTTCCATACAGCGCGATCCAAACACGTTCTCCCAATGGCTTGTACTAAACATCAAGCATAACACCCAGTGTGGGGGAAGACGGGCAGTGATGTCATACCGGCTGGCACCCACTCGCTGCCACCTATTGTCTATATCAGCGCAGTTTTATGCAATATAGTTACAAAGTATACATAATTCATAATACATAAATGCATCCTTGTAGACTGTAAATTTATAGCAGATGATAAAAAGTTTCCTGAAATCGATTATCCATCGGGACAGAGAGCGTAAGAGTGGAATTAATTTTTTGTAAGGGACACAAATGATGTAAAAATTGCATAGAGTTTGTACTTCCCTTGGCCTTTACTGGCTACAGCGAAATATAAGCCACGCCCAGATGTCAATGTGCTGTCACTACTAAAAAGAGGTAGGCTGGGACAGGTAACGAATAGGAGGTAAGTATAATTTATTTGCTGTTCAGGACCAATATTAAAAAGGGTCACTGGTGAGCATGGCAGCTCTATGTATCCTTGGCCAGGAGTTTAACCTGTGGTCAGCAATATAAACCTTACACAGCTAATAAACTGACTCACAAGACAAAGGGGTTGTACCAAGTTTGATTGTTACCCCCTATCCAAGTGTAGTGTACCAGAGCGCAATTCCTGCAGCTCGTCCAAGGATGGCATCCGTGCACAAGTGGTATTTTATATGTTTCAGGAGGTAAAATGTTCTTATGTAAAATGGGTTATGTATTCCTTGTACCCTTGTACCTGGTAGGCTGAAACACTGCACAAAAACTGGCAACAGGGACACCCACAGCACTTCTCCCCTGGATCTGTGAATAAGGGCCCCTGGTTTATCCATGCTTGATTTTGATGGCCGAGTTTCTTTAACTTTTTTTGTATAATTATTAAGAGGGTCATCAGTGTAATTGGAGTTTTCCTTGAATTTTCCTCCAGTCTTGGGTCTCCTTTCTGCATAGAGTATGACTGACGGTGAAGCAGTGAGATCTCCCGGTCGGCATGGGTGCTGCACAGCCTAAGGTTTCCTATTTTGCAGTAATGAAATCTCTGTGAACCGGTTATTTCCTTTGAAGCTACAGAGCACCAGGAGGTTCTAAAACTCTCCCAGTAGTAATATAAACCTTTATCTTCTTTGATGAGAGATGAAGACTAAAACCAACAGGTGGGTAAAGAGAACGCAGCGTGAACCTCCGATGCAGTCGCCTCGTGTTTCCTCCAATGTAAGAAACTTCCCATTAAGTCTCAGCTTTTAGCGCAGTGGTCAGCAAGACCGGACATAGCCAAGTTTATAAATCAGGACATTTACGGCATTACTGAATACTGTACTTCAGCTAAAGCAAGCGTCGGCTCCTCCATGGGTGATTCTTCATCCCAGCCGCCATAACACTGATTGGTCTTCCCTCCATTTAACAACATCTATTGGTTTTGCAGTTAAGCGCAGTCACTTAGCAATTTACCGCCTTGTCCGGAATTTTTAGTATCTGCTGTGTTACATTTGAAATATTTTGCAGCTTGGTCTAAGGAGGTCAAATGTTCTTTTAGGTAGCGAGAAATAAATGGATTTTCCCCCTCCCTGGAGGCGGCCTCGCAGACACACTTAGTTCCGGACAGATATTGCAGACGGAGACCTGCACACAAACACACATCCCGGGCCTATTTGCTTTCTATCTGTGTTTAAACAGAATCCAGCCGCCGCTCCATCTCATTTGCTGTCTTGGAGAAGCGATGTTTGCTGAGAAAATTTAACACTTAAAATTATACGGCTTGGAAAAGCAAAGGGCAAATTGTGATACATTAATGAGCACATTCCGAAGAAGCGCAAAAAGAGGAACGGAGAAAACTGAGACTACAATCGGCTTCATCCAAGACGACTAAAACTTTACCTTCTGGTTTTCTTAAAAAGGAACTGTCACAATGTAGATATGGTATACTGGTGGCATGCTATAGAGCAAGAGGAGCTAAGAATGGTGATATATACTTTTGTTACAAAGAATTAAGTTTCATTTTAATTACCTGCTAATTCTGGGCTTAGAAATCCATTGAGTGGTCATTTTCAGTTACAAATGGTAATCTCTGCATGCACAGATATACAAGGAAGAGGAAAACACCACAGGATTCTTATGCCCGAAATAAACAGAGATTGCAAGGGAAAAAAAAGTTACAATGTATTAATTCCTTATTTATAAACACACACACACACACATATATATATATACTAGCTGTAGTTCCTCGCTTTGCCCAGGATAGTAAATAACTGCTGTTAGTTATAACAAAATAGAATTGGCTAACAAAAAATATTTTATGTCTATCTATGTATCTATCTCTCCCTGTCTGACTCTCACTGTCTGTCTCTCTGTCTCTCCCTCACTCTCCCTGCCTGTCTCTTTGTCTCTCACTCACTCTCTCCGCCTGTCTCTCACTCAGTCTCCCTTCTTGTATCTCACTTAATATCTTTGACTGTCTTTCTGTCTGTCACCCACTCACTCTCCCTGCCTGTCTCTCTGTCTATCAATTACTCACTCACTCACTCACTCTCCCTGCCCCTCTCTCTGTCCCTCACTCTTCCCTGCCTGTCTCTCACTCACTCCCTCTGCCTGTCTCTCACTCTCCTGCCTTTCTCTCTATCACTTACTCTCTTGCCTGTCTCTCTGTAACTCACCCTCCCTGTCTGTACCTCTGTCACTAACTCTCCCTGCCTATCTCTCTATCACTCACTCTCCCTGCCTGTTTCTCTATCACTTACCCTCCCTGCCTGTCTCTCTGTCACTCACTCTCCCTGGCTGTCTCTCACTCACTCACTCACTCACTCACTCACTCTCTCACAGTTGCTGATTGTAAACGCAAAAATGCAGATTCCTTTAATGGACATACCTATATACACACAGCTTTATATATGAGATATAATATATAGAACTCCCCCTACTCTATAACATGCTGACATACAGATAAGACACCACACAATATGCTCAGCTCCTCAGCTGCTCTTTAATATTCAGCTTGCAGATAGGGCACTATGAATAATCTGATCAACGCCTGCTCTATAAAATGCTGCCCACAGATAGGACACTGTGTACAATCTGATCAGCTCTCCTTCTCTATAATTATCTGCCTACACATAGGACACTATTTACAATCTGCTCAGCTCCTCCTGCTCTATAAAATGCTACTTGCATATAGGGGACTATGTACAATTATCTCAACTCCTCCTTCTCTATAACAAGCTGTCTGCAGATAGGACACTATCTACTATCTGCTCAACTCCTCCTGCTCTATAACATTCTGCTTTCGGATAGGACACTATGAATAATATGCTCAACTCCTCCTGCTCTATAACATGCTAACTGCAGATAGGACACTATGTACAATCTGCTCAGCTCCTACTGCTCTATAACATGCTGCCTTCAGATTGGATAATATGTACATCTTCCTAGCTCCTCCTGCTATATAGCAAACTACCTGCACATAGGACACTATGGGGGTCATTTACTAAGGGCCCAATTCGCGTTTTCCCGACGTGTTACAGGAATATTTCCGATTTTCCCTGTATTGCACCAGGTTTTTGGTGCATCGGCGCCGGCATGCACGCAATGGAAATTGGGGGCGTGGCCGAACAATAACCCGATGGATTCAGAGAAACCGCCGCATAAAAAAAAAAAGTGTCGCGGGACACACACTTACCTTCATCCAGGATGGCTCGGTGAACTCCAGTGCGTTCCGATGCTCTTCAGAGCAGCAGCGACACCTGGTGGACGTCGGAGGAACTACCTTAGTGAATCCCGTCCGGACCCGAATCCGACGCAGAGAACGCGCCACTGGATCAGGTAAGTAAATCTGCCCCTATGTATATCATGGTCAGGTCCTTCTAATCTATTATACACTGCCTACAGATTACATTGCATTGTCACATGTCCATTTAAAAGTGTTGTCTGCTGTAGGATTAGAAAATATGACTTTCTCCAGAAATAAACCACAGCTTTGCAGCGTTGTGTTTATTTTTCCATCCTAACTCCATAGAAGTGAATCGGGATGGTCTGCGAAAATAACTTGGTAACTGATGTGCTGTAACTGATGTTTTTCTAATAAGGTTTCAGAAAAATAAGATTATTCTATAAAAAAATGTACTGGTCTATAATCTTCTTTCTTTATGGTTTTCAAAATCTTCACTCTTCGCTGCTAATCCACCATCAGTTAATTACAGGAAGTCTACCTCCCCAACTATTATAATCTGCTGGCAGCATGCTATATAGAAATTCCCTTCGCAATCCATATGCTAATGAGGCAGTTGTGAATACAGGGTGTGCCACTGCTATTCCTACCTGGATGTCTGTTCTTACTGTCTGATAATCTGTTGTCCTGTGAGAAGCTTGGGGCAACACTGAAGAGGAGGGAAGTGATTTGGGCAGGAGCAGCAGTGCACCTGGAGATGCGGATACAACCTTGATGCTTCAACTGCCTCATTAGCATATGGATTTACCTGGAAATACCTGGTAAGATTTTGAGTTAGCATAATAGACAAAAATAAAGATTACTGTGTTGAAAAATGCAGTGCATTCCTCTACAACATGCTGCTAACAGATTGTGATGCTGAGTGTAGGTGGTAGACTCCCTTTAACAATGAAACTTCTTTTAGCTTCAATTTCCATTGAAAATATATTTACATTAATGGCAATTCAGAAAACAGTGAAGTGCCTTGGACCATAAATGTATGTACTGTACATGGACCTTTATTTAACACAATTACAGCTGGGGATAAACTTCTATAGACGATGTGGAGGAAATGTGACCTCTGTGACAAAGCATTGCACTGACCGAGGCCATCTTTTCTCTGTGCCATATAAATATTATAATATTTATTGTATTGCCATTCCTTCAAGCTTATATGTTTAGAGCGAAAACAGTGCACAAAAAACCGCCGTATTATAAATCCTATAGGTGATATTTATCAGGGCCTCTGTGCCACGTCATTGCCACGGACAATGCACCAACAAAAACTTTAACATTCCAGGAGCCAAATTCAACAGTTTTCATTAACCTTAATCCCTCCTTAGAAAAAAGGGGTGTGGTTTCAGAGAACAAAGGGCATGGCCTAAAATGGATCACAGTGGGGGAGATATACAATGGGGGTCATTTACTAAGGGCACGAATCGCGCATTTTTGTCGGGTTTCACAACGATTTCCGATTTGCAGCAATTTGACCTGGGATTTTGGTGCACGCGAAGACGAAGAAGGTGAACTCTGGCGGACCTTGGCGCAGCAGCGACACCTGCTGGATATTGGGTGCACGGATCTTAGTGGCAGACCCGAATCCTCGTCGGAGGACGCGCCACTGGATCGCTACTAGATCGGGTAAGTAAATGTGCCCCAATGACTTCTCCACCAGTTTTTTGGCTGAGAAGGCATGCATAGATCAACTATCCAGAGATTTTTTTTTTGTGTTGGGAGTAATACAAGATTTTTATTTTCTAATTTTTTCAATCTAAATCTTTACTTCAAACTAAAATTTAAGCTAAAATGCTTAAAAATGGTTAAAAAAGTTTACATTTTAGCAATTTTTTTTTTCCGACAGTAACTCTGACAGACACCCTAATAGTGTTTTCCATTTTATGCCTCAAATTTTGACATGTCACATGTCTGTTTAAGTTTATCTAGGTGATTCCACCCAACATTCTGCTACCCAAATTAATATAGTGGGTGGACAGGAACCAGTTAATGCTCTTTACTTGCTACCTCCTTGGGTTGACTTCTTATATAGATGTGACTTTTATTTATTTTAATATCTTAAAAACTATTGATTTTCCTTACTAAATTTTGCACAAGTATTGTATTGAAACTTAGAGTCTGCCCTTTATTTAGATGATATCTACTTGAAATAGTGACCTGGGGGAACATTTTTGTGGCCAGACAAACGCTCCAGACTAGAGTATTAGAGGAATCAAAAGGGATTGGCCACTCTTTTACATAAGTTACCTGTGTGGCTTTACTGCATTATTAATAGCCCCTGGATATTCATCAAGTGCAGTCTGCAAACTCTCTGTGATTCTTTGTTTACATATCTAAGCACTGATGAATAGGAGTAGCTGCAGCAGGAGATTATGACTCATCCTGCTCTCCCCCTTCCCTCTCCCTGTGTTTGTCAGTGAGATGGACTGTGAGAAGAGTTGGTAATGATATAAGGACAGACTGGAGCAGTGAGTATATATGTAGGGGGGCAGCATGCTAAGAACAGAACATGTCTAATGTAGGAGATTTGTTGAAAAGTAGCCAAGTTCTTTAACCAAGACTGACTCATAACAAGGGCCCCACTTAGTCCAACAGAGGATACTTGAATTTGCATGTGACATGACATTTATAAGTCATCAACACACCAATTATATCTGGAAATTGTATAACTTTCTCTTTATAATAGATGAGTAATAATTGCTGAAAGCGGAATATCTATCTAAGTCGTTTTAATTATATTTTGAATATCAGAAGAAATAGCAGGGGTTGGGTAATTCCTGCACAAACAGAAGAACTCAATGGAGATGAAATTCTACCTTATGTGAACTACTGTCCAGAAGGACAAAAAAACACCACTTTACCAAAGCCTAAACATATTGAAAGAAAACACTGTATACAGTACAGAGCGGCCGCAACGGGAGCGTCAGCCCTTTTGTCTAGTGTGATTTATGGTATTTTACTTATTATTGTATTTCCCCATGAGAAATAATAAAATAAAACTAAATTACCATTCATTTTCATGATGAGAATGTCAGGCTCGGAAAACGTTTGCAAAAATGACTATAATTTTTTAGCACACAACAGAAGAATGCCAGAGCTGGGAAGACATAGTTAAACTTGTCTGCTCAACCACCTGGCAGAACACAATGTAAGTGCTCACAGGGGTCAAACGCTGTAAAGAGCCCCTCAGACTAGAGGGATTTGTACAAGCACAATCCGGTAATGTTATGCTGCCTGCGCAGCTACTCTGAAAGCAGATCTACAAGCGGAGAAAGAAAAACCATCCCATAATGCTGTATAACAGTCATGGGGGTCATTTACTAAGGGCCCGATTTGCGTTTTTGTGGATTGTGGGGCATCGGCTTTGGCATGCACGCGACGGAAATCAGGGGTCGTGGTTGAACGAAAACCCGACGGATTCGGAAAAAACGCCGCATTTAAAAAAAAAAAAAAATGGTCGCACGCGCCATACTTACATGCACCAGGAAGAGATCAGTGAACTCCGACACAACTCAACGGACCTCGGCGCAGCAGCGACACCTGGTGGACATCGGGCGCAGGACCTTCATGAATCGCCGGAAGACCCGAACGCTCGCCGGAGAAGCCGCCACTAGAACGCGAATGGACCGGGTAAGTAAATGTGCCCCAATGAGTTTTACCTCCTAAATGTCAAGCTTGGGCAGACCAATGTATCAATGCTTAATGCAGTTAACATAGGAGATTCTCCTGTTGCCCTTATACTATTGCTTCACATTCTGGGACCAGATTCTGCTCTAAGGTCTCGTTGATGTAATGACCATGATGGTTATGGTTATGGAGTGTAATGCTGTGTAATGAATAAGACCTGAAATGAAGAACCTCAATATATCTACACACATGTGCTTCATGTCTTGAAGACTTGAGGTTTCTATCACATCTTGTTTTTTTCTTGACAAAAACCTCAACCATTTACTGGTGAACATCATAACTGGTCAATGGAGTCTGTAGGTCATCAATTACATCTGCTGCACATCCGTCACAACCATACTTGAGTCATATGGAAGGGAAGCCCAGACGTCAAAAATAGTAAAACCTTGGCTAAAGTTACATTACGGGACATTGTTTGGTGTAGATGCTTTACAATCTCACATTTATAGCCCATTATGTCCAATATGCATATATGGAACTTAATCTTCCTATACAAATGCCTGACCGGAGTCATGGACATGCCAGGTCACTAAGAGATATGATGTATGAACCAGGGGTGAGAAGTAAGGTATTTGTGGTTCTTCACAATACCGACAATAGTATTTAGGACCATATTCACCAAAAGATCACAATACATAAAACAATAACCTGCAACTAATCAATATTTATTTTCATTCACACAAGGTACCAAAAAGACAGCACAATTAAAAACATCACTAAAATACACAACAACAAGCACTCATGAGCAGTGGTGGTAAAAGGTAACACAATTAAACCACAATAGGTATAGAGTTAAATATACAAAGTACAGTACATGTCTCCATTATAGTGTCCAGACCCGTTAGTTATTGCGCCCAAAAGAACAAAAGGGCATAAATTGTACAAGGGCCTACCACTCTACCGAGACAACTCACTATGACCACCACTGCAGCACCCCGACGTACGTTTCGCCGTCGCTTCCTCAAGGGGATGTGCTGCAGTAGGGCCAAAGGAGAGTATATATGGCAGGGGGACCGCCCTCCAGTTCTACAAGAGCCAATGGTGGTACTTGGTATACACATAATAATTACCTAGATGAACAGCTGTGGGTGTAGGCGCGCTGGTCCGGTCGCCACGCGCGCGCCCGGGACATCCAGACCCAGACCGCCAGAAGACGCACGGCGCGCATCACTAGCGCGTCATCGTCCACCGGAAGTCCGGACCGCGCATGCGCGCCGGGACAGCGCGCCTCAGCCGTCCATATTAGAATAGGGCACCCTGGAAACGAACCCCATGGTAAGTATACCTCATAGGTAATGGCAGGACAAGTTGTATTTGCGCATACAATCATTGTTGCTACTAATATACAACATAAACATAGAGTTAGTGTCCATAATGTGCATAATATACCAATATGTGACAAAAGTGAAGTGCTGGTGATAAAGTGATAAATGAATAAGTGAAGAACAAAAAACAGAAAACACCGTGATGTGAAAAAGAGAATACATAATAAATATATAATCAAATAAATCTTTAATACTGGACAAAATATTATAGCATCAACCACACGCGTGTGAAAATGTACAAATAAAAAGGTTTTTATATAATATGTATGATGTGTGTGATATATGAATCATAACAGGGGAACTGTTATGAATATGGAAAGTGACGTATGAAAAGTGAATTATGACGCCTCTAAATTGAATATAGCCTGATATCCACAGGCTGCAAACGTGAATATAATGTGTATACCACTAGATACATAATAATTATTGCATGAATTTGCATCCAATTAATAATAATAAATTGTGTAAATCGCAAAATTAATGCAAGGAATTGCATGTACAATGCCAATGTGAAATAAAGTGCAGTAGTGCAATATGTAATAAAATAGGGAACATATGTGTAGAGATACCTGGGAACATGAAAGAGGCATTTTATGTGTCCATTGTATGTGAGATTATGCACCCATTATATAGATGCACATAAAATTGGAATAAAAATGGAATAAAAAGTGAGCAACAAGGGTTGACAAAGCATGCCAAATTTAGACAAAATAAGACATCCCCATGAGGAAACAACTTGAACGCAAGCCAGTGTTGAGAGGGTTCACCGAGATCATCTACGGATATCATCAGCAATTGTTCAAATGGCGATGCCTCCATATTTCTCAAGGTAGCCATATGTCCGCCGTCGTATCTCTAGACAATAAGACAAATAAGACAATCAAGGTCACGCAAAAATATACCACAAGATATGTAATGGCCCTATACTGCACATATACTACTCCAATGTGCCAACATTATAGATGTTACAAACATACAGTTAAAAACCGGACCACTGGCTACAATTAATAGTATGGGGAAAACGACAATTTTTCATTTAGGCCCAATGGGGACGTAGTGGCCAATTTCACTATCCATTTAAGTTCAATTCGTTCCAATTTCTTAAAAACGTCACCTCCTCGAGTACCCAAGATGATTTTGTCTATACCGAATGCCCTCAAGTCTTGCCATCTGCTATCATGGCACTCAAAAAAATGTTTTGGAACTGGTTTGAGTTTTGATATTTTATCTAAATCAGTAGATTGGAGCTTACCCGCTGATCGGATGTCCCTGATGTGTTCTTGAAGTCAGACTCTCAATTCCCTCGTGGTCATGCCCACATACATGAGTTCACATGGGCATTGGATGATATAGACCACCCCCGTAGTGCTGCAATTAATGAAATGAACGATGTTAAAATTTCTCCGTCCATCAGAATCATGAAAGATCTTAGTTTTCACAATTTGTGGACATACCGAACAGTGTCCCCATGAATGAGACCCCCAGTCAGGACCTTTCGATCCGAAGATGTAATTTCGGACTGTGGGAGACGGATAATGGCTTCTCACCAAAGTATCGCCAATAGTATTTGCTCTTCTTGATGTTACCTGTGGCACTTCAGCTAGATGTTTTTTGACCTCCGGATCTGATAACAGAATTGGCCAATAGCGTTTAAAAATCATGTTCATCTCCCTCCATTGAGCATTATAGGGGGTGATAATTCTTACCTTGTTGTCAACTGTCCGGTTACGATTCTGGACAAACAAGTCCCTTCGGTCTGTGGATTTGGCTCGTGTGTAGCCCCTTTCTATATCGGTGTCACGATATCCTCTTTGTTTGAAACGTGCTTTGAGTGTCAAAGATTCACTCTCGAAATTGCTCGATGTGTCACAGATTCGGCGTGCCCTCAGAAATTGGCCTGTTGGGATAGATCTCACTGTATGGGCTGGGTGGAAGGATCTCGCGTGTAGGAGGGCATTGACAGATGTTTCTTTGCGATAAACTGTTGTATTCAGGCGGCCATTGGTTTGGACAAGGATCTGGATATCCAAGAACTCCATATGTTCTTGACTGATATTGTTTGTGAGTCGGATGTTGAGGTTGTTGGTATTAAGATCTTCCAGAAATCGATCCAGATCTATCCTTGTGCCCTGCCAAATAAAGAGAATATCATCTATGAAGCGCATCCATGAGATGACTTGTCCACATGCCCTGTCCATAGCCTCTTGTACTTGGTTTCGTTCCCAAAAGCCTAAAAACAAGTTCGCGTATGAGGGGGCACAAGTGGCCCCCATAGCCGTCCCCCTGGTTTGTATAAAATACCGATCTTTAAAGAGGAAGTAGTTATGGTCTAATATAAATCTTATTAGCACCATCAGAAATGTCGTCAAGTCATCATCAAGTTCGCGAATGTTTAAAAAATGTTTCACCGCTGCGATCCCCAAGTCATGGGCTATACAAGTGTAAAGTCCCTCGACGTCACATGAGACCAGAAACATATCTGGTTCCAATATGACATCATCCAATCGTTGTAACACATCGGTGGAGTCACGAATGTATGAGGGGAGTTCCTCCACACATGGACGCAGGTAGAAGTCCACGAATCTGCAAATGGGCTCACATAAACCTCCACAGCCTGACACTATAGGGCGACCAGGTGGTGTTGTGGCATCCTTATGTACCTTTGGTAAAAGGTATAAGGTAGGTGTTATGGGGAAATCCACTTCTAAGCCCTTACGGATCCTGGGTGGAATGATACGTTTGTCCAAGGCTGTGTCCAGAATCAGTGGGATTTCCAGACAATTGTCTATAACACTCCTGTTGATTCAATTGTCTGAAGGCTTCTGCTTCATACATAGCAGTCGGCCACACCACCACGTTTCCCCCTTTGTCGGCGGGTTTAAATACCACCTCTTTCATATTCTTTAACTCACGTAAGGCCTGACGCTGGCCACGTGTTAAGTTATCAAACTGACGAGTCTGAGATAGTTTACGCAACTCATCCGTAACCATCTTTACAAACATCTCTATCTCTGGACTCGTTGAGAAGGGGGGGCACGTGGTGGATTTAGGTCTGATATGAGTGGGAAATTTCACAGGGTTACTCACCCCAGATTCTTCTTGTTCTTGTAAAAGCGATTCTAATACCCTGAGTGTTTCCAGGTCTTCCGGGGCTGTAATAGAACAAGAATTATCAGTAGTATTGCTACTAAAATGTTTTTTCCATAGCAGTTTCCGGGCAAACAAATACACATCTTTAATTACCGTAAAATCATCAAATACAGCCACAGGACTAAAATTCAGCCCCAATGACAAAAGAGAGAGTTGGTCAGATGTCAATGTGATATTTGAAAGGTTAATTACCTTCAACTTCCCACTCATGGTTTCCTGTTGGTTGTTATATTTCCGTTTCATCGGAGTACCCCGATTTTGCTGTGATAGGGGTCTCCATCCAGACTGTCCTTCTGCTACAGAGCTTGAAGAATCCGAGGCTATCGTATCGATTGAAGTTGTCGATCCCGACCTCCTTATTGGACGTGATGGATGTACACGTTGCCATCGGTATGCACGTTGTTTTTGAAAATCCTCCATGTCCCTGTGAAATTTCTTAGTCTTCACTGCCTGCGTATCTTTTTCCCACTTCAAACATTCCACATTTGTGGTTCTTCACCCTTAGTCTCATAAGTACCATTGGATTTTCACAAATCAGGGCTATTCCACTGGTATCCATTCAGACGAGAAAGACGTCTGGAGGTGAGAATGCGGAAAGAAGAATGAGACGACGTAGATATTTAGCCAAAACACATCTTAACATCATAAGAGCCTAGTAGGACTTATCACTAATGTGGTCAGAGAGGCAAAAAAGTTTAAATAAAACATAGGCTTGTCTGAAATATTTAGGAGGGAGAAGCACAGGTGAGTAGTAGAGCAGTGGTCAACTTATAAATTGTCCACAATGATAGGATCATAGGATGTTAAATTGTCATATAATTTATCATATCTTCATACTAGGTCTCTATATGGGGTAATGTAAGGGAGGGGTATAAGGAACCAGGATCCCTAATTACTTCAATCACCTGAAGTCTCTAAAGTTGGACTTGACCACTCCAGTGTCCAGGCAGTCTGCTTTTGGGTTTGAGAACTTTTCTGCAACAACTTCTTATATCAGGTGTTTGGTTGATATGGAGTTCCTGGACCCTACTTATCTAATTTTGATGACCTACCCAAAGGAGTTATCATGAGAGATGAGCGGACCCGATCAGGTTCAGCCCCCAGGGGGACTTCTCCTGGCCAATCGTAGCCATTGCTACTTGCTAGGGACGTCTATTTGCTGGATTGGCTCTTCGGCTGCCAATCTGGCAAAATGTCCAGGACAGTGGCAAAACCTCGAACCCTAATCCAACCAACGCTCATCTGTATTTATAATCAAAAAATAACAAAATATCAAAATCTTAAATGACCCCTTTAGGGTTGAAGTTGAAATTCATAAGTAAAACATACAGCATACACTGTATTGTGTGCTGCAGATTTTTCTTTTTTTTTTTTTTTTGCAGCATGTGAAAGGGACTCAACACATTCACTACTCCGAAATTGTAGATGACCCTTTAACGTGACTTTTATGAAATGGTTTTCTGCATCAGAAAGAATCCTGAAAAGCTTGTTTATTGGGATGAAACTTTTGGAATATACACGACTCCATTAGCGGCTTGTTTTACCTGACTCATTATTGCTATTAGAATAATAAGAGAAAGCCTAATGCTGAATTACAGAAGGAATGGCCCATAATGCACGATATGGATTATTGTGAAGCTCCAGGAGCAGCGCTCATAAATTCATAGAAATGATAAGTGATATGCACAGCAGGAGAGACTTGTTGACATCCTCTTCATTGCAACAAACAGTATTTTTATGAATTGTCTTCAGATCCGGAGGATAATATCCAGATGGGGATAAAAAGCTGCAGAATTGGTAACAAACTGGTAGGAGAATGATGGTCAAAATAAGATTTTGCATTAAATAGAAGTAGGTGGAAAAATATGTTTGAAATATTTGATTACAATTCTGGTGTCTCTGTTGCCGAAACAAGACTAATCAAGTGAATGAAGATGGGCTGCAATATTAGGCACAACCTCTATACAATCTACCGTTCAAACCCTATCACCTCACGTCGATCACCTATAAGTCCGCACCACTCCAACAACCCCAAAAATCACTCAACCCCCATTTTCTACCACTGCGAGCCCGGCACTGTCATGGGCCCAACTTACTGGTCCAGTCAGCTACGTGCTGGACAGATCAATATATAGGAGAATCCTGGTTGTACTGCAGGCACGGCCGGTAAAAGACATGTGACCTACTTGTGACGTGTACACAGGAGCTTGGTGATGTGTTGTTTGGACAGTGCCAAAGCATAGGTTTAAAAATTGCTTTTACACTCCTTCTCGGTATACCTCTTCTCCTTATATATTTCTGTAGTCTGATCAGCGGAGAGAGCTATGTGCGATCCAAGATCTGGTTGGGGACCTGTGGTTTGGGGACCAACAGCATGGAGCTAAGTAATAATTGTGGAATAGCAATTCTCAATCCTTTTTTCTTTTCAATGTTGTAATGGTGGAGATTTATGAGAAGGTCTGCAGAGCAATGATTATTTCAGTCGTCATTGGCCTCATGGCACCAACTAACAGCTTTTATTTATAAATGCTTGGGAAAATGAAAGCTGAGCTCTAGTTGGCTGCCATGGGTTCTAGTTGGTTACCTGCTCTCTTCTGAATAGATCTCCCCCAACTGTGGTGACATATACTAGGTCCAAATGCTGCATTCCGTCGTGGGTTTTGTGATTTCTTTTCCTTTTGCCGATGTTGCCCTGGGGTTTTGGTGGTGCATGCGATCGGATTGTCTCGCCTCGCACCGGCTGCATGCACACAAATCGGGTGCTTGACATTGGACAACCCGACTGATTCGTACAAAACCACAGAATTTAGAAAAGAAATTGGGCAGATTACTTACCCCGTTCCATTCGTGATCCAGCGGTGCGTTCTCTGTGGTGGATTCGGGTCTTCCCCGATTCACTAAGGCGCTCCTCCGACAACACCCCCTGGTGTCGCTGCCGTGTGTAGTCCACAAGGTCCGCCGAAGTTTCACGATCCATTGGATGGGTGAAGGTAAAGCGCCAGTGCACCTTTTTTTTTTAAATGCTCGTTTTTCCGAACCGTGGTTTTTTTCGTCTCGCGCCACGTCCCCCCGATTTCCGTCGCGTGCATGCCGCGCGCCGATTGTGCCACAAACCGATCGCATGCACCAAAAAACCCCAGGGGCATTCTGGGAAATCGGCGCAAAACTAAAAATTGACCCCCAGTGTGGTTGCAAGATCAGCACTCACATGCACCAGAAGAAGCAGGTGACAGCCGGCGGACCTCCTGGCGGTATAGCGACACATGCAGGAAATTGGACACAGCGATCTAGTGATGCGGTTCAGACCAGCCCCAATATCGTAGGTACAACGCAATGCGAGGATTGGACGGGACGGGCAAGTAAATGTTGCCCCCATGTTGTGTCTATTTCGATTTTAATGTGCACTTTCATACTACACACAGCTGTAAAATCGTATGTGTTAGCACCTACAAATGAGTAAGCCCTGAAAAGTGTAATGCATAACTTAAACCTATCTTTCAACCCTCAAAACAGAGGGGGTGAGAAACCACATAACAGCAAATAACAACATAAGTAGTAAAAAATTATGAATTATTTGAATGCAAATATGCACGTGCTGTTTTAATATGAGCCCACTACAAAGGGGGGGACACACACGCAAAGAGTTGCATCACCGATAGCGACAAAACAATGCATTTACATGTAACAGACATATATGGGCATCTTGTGGCCTTATGCAAATAAACAATAGTGACATTGCGAGCATACAGAGTGATAAGTCACATAACCTATAATTAGTGCATATATGCTATTATATCAAGCTTACCCATATTGAACTTGTTGCCCGAGATAGCAGCAACCCCGACGCGCGTTTCGGCTGAAAAACAGCCTTCGTCTGGGGGTAATGCATAACGTGTAATTAAAAGGAACCTGTCATCAGGATTCCACATTTCCACCTAGTGACAGGTTCCCATAGCCTATTAAATACTAATTCCTAATCTGCTTTTATAATTAGCATAACTGCTTCCACTCACTTTTAAAAGTATATAGATGTATACCTGGATCCCTACCAGTAAACTATATCGAGTCATGGGAGTGTCTGAGTACTTGTGTCATCTTCATTATCTCCTCTCAGCTCTCCACCTCCTACATCCTTCCAGCCAAAGTCAGCTGACACCATGCTGCAGGCGAGGGGGTAAGAGAAGGGAGAGTTGGGAGGAGATAATGATGATGAGACAGGGACTTATGTCAGGTAGACTTTTATCAATGGAACCAGTAATGTAAATTATAAAAGCAAACTGGAAATGAGTATTAAAAAGGCTATGGAACCTGTCATTAGGTGAAAATGTGAAACCCTGATGACAGGTTCCTGTAACTTACATAGGCCCACTATGTAATGTTTTAATTGTTCTTATGATCTAGGATAATACGAGAGGTGAAGGCACTATTTTCCTTATCCGTTTAGGGGAATAAAATGCCCTAATAAATATGTTGTCACTATAAAAGCAATAAGCTCTATAAAATAATAAATTCCCAGCGTCCCTATAAGGAGCCAGCCTCAGCATTTTCTATTCTTATCTGTCCTTCCAAGGGTTTGATGCCTTAAACAAGGATTGCCGACTCACAATGCTAAAGAGAAGTCAATTCATTCCAGCCAAAGTGAAATAATAAGGGAAAGACTTATTAAATATAATGGACTTTGTTGGATATAATCAATGAAGAATGTATAGGCTTTTATGTTTGTTTAATAGAGGTCATTAATTCTGCCTGATAGATACATTCATCACACAAACTATATGTGACCATTTGATTTATGCATGTTAAATTTTATTAGGATAGCTACACATCATCAGCAATAATAATTATCTGATGGCTCTAAGTGGAATGTGCAGAGTGACAGGGGCGGCGGCGAGAGGCACTTATCCCATTAGGACTATTGTGTACCTACCTGCTGTAAAACTCTATTGTGGCCTTCTTATTTATTGATGACTCTGTCTCTTCTCTGCTCTTCTGCTATTAACTCTGCTGAGAGCTATTTTATGACTCCTCAAAAGCAGTAGATTGAATAGGAATATTTCACCGTAAAAACCAGACATTTGAAATAATAAGGATCTAATAGTCTTAAATAAGTCTAAAAGTGAACCGGAAAACTATAGAACCTTAGTAACAAGCTCACCGGTTTATGGTCTATACACAGTTTCGATGATAGTGAAGGTTCCCTGGGGGGAACTCCCGGTGTGAAAGGTCCGCAGAAGATGATAAAAGGTAGGCCTGCGATGGTAGCGGCAGGCCAGGGACAGACATGGAGATGATATAAACTCACGGATCGATTATTGGGAGAATTCACATAAAACGTTCCATCAGCAGAAGACAACAGGCTGGTCAGAACTCCTCTCTCGGTGGGCAAGCAGAGTTGTTATTTGGTTGCATGTAGTCGGATACTAGTCTTCTAGATAACAGTAACCAGTAGTACCTAAGCCTAGTCCAGTGGGCAGCTTGGCTAAAATCAATATCCAAGGAGCTGGGTTGGCTCTGCTGCATCAGTAGCATCACAACAGTAGCATCACAACAGAAATCTCAGACTTTGTGGGATAAACCAGCCAAACACAAGGCCGTCTTCTCCTCAGGAAAGATACATAACATTCCTTTTAGCATAAATAAAACCAGTAACCCTTAGGTTATCACATATAGACATATCAAAGATATTGCACATGAGGATGCCTATTCCGTCACTAGGTAGTGCTGTTGTAAAATAATACCACCTTACAGCCTAACCAGGAGGTTTAATTACGATATTTGTACCTGGAAATGCTGAGTTTGGGTCTCAAACTAGCTAGGTAACTGAGTTGCAGAGCCCAGTAGGGTGATCAATCCTACTGGGTCCATTAAAAAAAACTATAGGTTTATATTTGAAAGTGGCCCTACTCCAGGACATTATAATTGCACCTTAATTGACATCATAATAAAAACATAGAGCATACAAGAAGGATAACGAGTAGAGATGAGCGAGTATACTCGTCACGAGCTTGATGCTCGTTCGAGTATACGGTACTCGAAACGGCTCGTTGCTCGGACGAGTATTCCCCTGCCGCTCGAGATCGAGCATTTAATTAAAAAACACAGTGAAGAACAATGAAGAATGAATAAAAACAGTAAACACAGTGAACACAGAGATCATTTAGTGTGAATACAACAACAGGTGAAAACACAGTTGAAGAATAATTACAGATGTTCTGGCACATCTGCTTACTTAGTCGGGAGACCGTACGCGAGAACGGTGTGCGAACAAAATAGTATGTGAAGAACAATATATATGTGTGAAGAACACATTGCAGAACACGGTGAGCGGACAGAGACAACGGGAGCAGCACGAGACACCGGGGAGCAGCACAGAGACACCGGGGAGCAGCACAGAGACACCGGGGAGCAGCATAGCAAGCGGCGCACGGATGGGGCGACGTCGGCAGCGGACAGACATGGGGAGCGCGGCAGCATGGAAACATCAGGCAGCGGCACGTGAGCTGGCACGGAGACATCGGGGCACGGAGGACATCGTTTGCACGGAGACATCGGGGAGGGCACGGAGAATTGGGGCACGGAGGAGACACGGGCACGGGACATCAGGGCAACGGAGACAGCGGGCACACGGAGACAGACGGGGCACGGAGACATCGGGGCACGGAGACAGCGGGGCACGGAGACAGCGGGGCACGAGAGATGACAGCGGGGCACGGAACAGTGGGGCACGGAGACAGCGGGGCACAGAGAAGAGGACAGACTGAGGGGCCAGAGACAGCGGAGGCACGGACATCGCGGGCACTGCGCAGCGCACGGAGACACGGCAGAGAACAGCGGGGCACGAGACAGCGGGGGACGAAAGGGCACGGAGACAGCGGGGGCACGGGACGGAACGAGACAGTATCTCCCGACAAGTAAGCAATGTGCCGAACATCTGCAATCTATTCTTCACTGTGTTTTTCACGTAATGATCCTATTCTTTGCCATTGTTCTTCACATCTGCTAACTTGTCGGGAGATAATATACGCCGGAACAGTGAAGAATAGATTGCAGATGTTGCATACATCTGCTACTATCAGAAGACATCTTTTTTTCAATTAATTAACACATTTTATTCCCGAACCATGGTCCCTGTTGAAAAATGCTCGAGTCTCCCATTGACTTCAATGGGGCTCGTTATTCAGACGAGCAACTCGAGCATCTGGAAAAAGTTCGTCTCGATACGAGCACTCGAGCATTTTAGTGCTCGCTCATCTCTTAATTCTTCACATCTGCTAACTTGTCGGGAGATAATATACGCGCGGAACAGTGAAGAATAGATTGCAGATGTTTGCATACATCTGCTAACTTATCAGAAGACATTCTTTTTCAATTAATTAACACATTTTATTCCCGAACCATGGTCCCTTTGAAAAATGCTCGAGTCTCCCATTGACTTCAATGGGGCTCGTTATTCGAGACGAGCACTCGAGCATCTGGAAAAGTTCGTCTCGAATAACGAGCACTCGAGCATTTTAGTGCTCGCTCATCTCTAATAACGAGGCCACAGATTATGAGTTTGGTATTTTACATACAATTTTTTCTACTTGTGTTTTGACCCCTGCCTGTATACACATATCTGAATACCTATTTCTGCTTGCCCTGACCTCAGCTTGTTTCTTGACCACTTCTCTGTTTGTCCCTTTAACGCAATACACTTGTTTACACAGTTTTTCTGGGAAATCCTCATTCAAGTTAGCATCGCCCAATAATAAAATATTTTAAATAGGGAAAGCTGGGCTCTCCAACTCCAAGGACGTTTTGTAGCTTTTTGGTCAATCTTTTGGGTGCCAACACAATTGTTTTGTAGGCATCAGACCATATATGTTGTACAGGAAATTATGTAGTTTGTAACAAAATTCCCAGCAGTTTTTGATATTTCATCTTTCTTCTGTCTCGTCTTTTATAGAAAATAAGAACATAATATATTGTGATTTGAGCTACTTCCTAGACCTATGAGCAGATCTGTTTACTGTCTGAGCATCCTTTGGGGAGGAGAGGAATGAGATGCCGGGATAGAAAGCTTTAGTAAACTGTGGCTAGTGAGGCAGAGGCAGAGACTAAGAGACAAATGAGGTGAAACCAGAGAAATTTCATTTGTCAGAGAGGACGGAGGGAGAAATTGCAGAGGGGAGCAGGAAATGGAGCAAAGCCAGAGAGATTTACAGAGGCAGTAGCATCACAAGAGGATGAGACTTTTATTAGCACATTCATGGGAAAACACTTATATTGCTGACAGCTATAAAAATAATAATAATAATCTATTCCTTGGGTTCCAGATCAAGGGGTTAAATTTCTCTAGCCTGCTGCATACGAGAAAAACAACATAAAAGCTTACCTTAATATGAGGCAGAGTGCATCCAACACATCCATTATTTTCTCTAACTACTATATTCCATCTCTCCTTCCATAGATTGGTATTTTTACCAAACTCAACTTTATATAACACAGAACATAGATTTTCCATTTTGATAGAAGGTTCCACAAAAATTAGCTGATTACTGGTTGTTGCAATGATGAGACCTTTAACTATAAAAATAATAATAATTCTTTATCTATATAGCGCACACAGATTATGCAGTACTGCACAAAGCATGTCAAAGTTGTCCCTGTCCCCATGGGGCTCACAATCTAAACAACCTAACAGTATGTTTTGGAGTGTGGGAAGAAACCGGAGTACCCGGAGGAAACCCACGCAAACACAGAGAGAACATACCAACTCTTTGCAGATGTAGACCTGGGTGGGATTCGAGCCCAGGACCTCAGCACTGCAAGACAGAAGTGCTACTCACTCAGCCACCGTGTCACGGATTGTGAACCCACTATGCTATTTAACTGGTTTGGCTGCGTGACACACACTATGGGAATTATCTCTGGACCTCTCCCATATTCACCCTTTTACAGGGATCTGAACTTTGCTGGAGAGAGATTGAAAGGCCGCTCGCTACCACTTGTGACAGTCCCTGTATAGATAGCAGCTGGCCCAGCAGGCACAGAGACACCACGTGGTACCAAGGAGTCAGGCAAGGCCGGACAGAGTCAGGTCGAAGTCAAGGCAGGTGGAGTACAAGCAGATTCAGAGAACAGGCCGAGGTCACACACATGAAGCCAAATTGAAACAGACACTATACAGCAGGACTAGCAAGCTAGGAACCTTTGTTTATGGAAGCAGGGCATGTTGGGCTATATGGCTGGCGGAGCACACTGATAGGTTGGAACATCCTAGCTGGGAGGTGCCATCCACATTTTAACAGAGCTGGAGCCTGGCCGGATCTGCCAGATCTACAAGAATCAACCATAAGCCTCATTAGCTGTAGGAACCTCAGAGTTAGCTGGTACAGGAAGAGGCACACGAGGATGTAGGCTGAAAACAGTGAAGATGTGAATTGAGATGCAGCAGTAGATAGTAGTATAGTTGTTATACAAGAATTCTGGCCAGGGAAGTAGCTATACCCAGTCATCATATAGAGCAGAGACAACGTGTCGGAGGTATTCCTCAAGGTTCTGATTGACATGGTCAACTTGTTCATTGGATTGCGGTTGATATGCAAAGGAAAAATCTAATTTTACTCACAGAAGTTTACAAAGAGTTCTCCTGAATTTGGACATGAACTGGACACCATCGTCAAAGACAATACGAAGAGGAAGTCCATGCAGGTGAAATATGTGCTAAATAAACAGAGTCACCAAACGAGAAGCTGAGTGGAGACTAGGCAGAGGAATGAAGTCTGGCATCTTGGAGAAACGATCTACAACCACCCAAATAGTAGTACAGCTGGCAGAAGGAGGCATGGTGATATGCTGCCAAGGCCCACCAGAAACTGGTAGAGTTTGAAGTAAGCCTTTGTGTTTAGAATGGATACTTTTGTTCTGGGCACATTTAAAACATACAGAGACATATTTCTGCACATCCTTAGGTAGCGTAGGACACCAGTATTGACGAGTAATTAAGTCCAGAGTCTTAAGAGTTCCAGAGTGACCAGCAAACTTAAAATTGTGTCCCCAGGATAGAGAACCTTCTCGATGTTGGCAGGTTGAACATAAGTCTTTCCAGGTGGGATGTCTTTAACCTGTAGAAGAGCTACTGAGATTATTCTAGAAGGGTCAATGATATTCTGAGGGACCTCTTCTTTGTCAATAGTCTCAAAAGATCAGGAAAGCTCATCCACTTTAATGTTTTTATTAGCAGGACAAAAGTGGAGCTCAAAATCGAACCTGGTAAAAAAGCACAGTGACAAAGATCTAGCTCAACAAGGATTCAAACGCTGTGTAGTTTATAGGTAGGTGAGGTTCTTATGATCAGTATAAATAATTACTGGGTACACTGATCCATCATACATATGTTTCCACTCTTCCAGGGCCAACTTGATGGCCAAAAGTTTACAATCTTCAATGGAATAATTTCTTGGAGATTGGAGAAGAAGCTACAGGTTAGAGATTTAACCTTAGCATTGTTTTGGAACAGAAGAGCTCCGGAACTGAATTGTCGTGTGACAATGGGGCAGTGAGCGAAGAGAAATTCAGCATAAATTGCCTGTTTGTTCGCAAATCCCAAAAAACGTTAAATAGCACATAGACCCAGAGGACAAGGACAATCCAGGATGGCTTTCACCTTTTTTTGCCTCCATTTGAAAACCCTTTTCAAACACATTATATCCAAGAATTGGCAGTTAAGTTCTTTCAAACATGTAGTTCTCAAGTTTGGCATAAAGATTACATTTCCATGAAAAAGAAAAAAAGAGGCTTGTGCTCACCCTTTGAGATGTATGTCCCAAGAAGGGAAAGAAGTGCTGGATGTCCAATGTGCTTGGATAATATAAAAGTATCCTCACTGACAAGGAATGATGTAAATTTTTATCTGAACATGGATTAAATAAAATGTATTAGTTTTTACCAATTTTTCCTTGTGCGTGCGGATACTTTTATATTATCTTTTCTCTTGGCATAAAGATTGTTGTCCCTCAGCTGAGACAAAACTAGGCAAACAAGCCTCTGATGCGTTATGAAATCAGGAGATCAGATCAAGATATCATCCATATAACACCATGCAGATATTCAACAAGTCCCGGAAGATGTAGTTCACAAATTCTGGAAAACAGCTGCAGCGTTACACAAACTGAACGGAATCACTAGATACTCATAATGACCGTCTAGGGTGTTGAATGTGGTCTTCCACTTGTCACCTTCACGATATGGATCAAGGTGTAGGCCCCTCGGAGATCCAATATAGAGAAGTCTTTGGCTCCACAGATCCTATCAAAGATCAAGATAAGAGGCAAGGGATAATTGTTTTTGATATTATTATTATTAATAATAACAATGTGATCTTATTCAAATCACGGTAGTCAATACAAGACCAAAGAGAGTTCCTTATAAACCCCCTCTCTGGGTTGGAAATCACAAAGAAAAACTACCCAGCTGGACGTAAAGAGTTGGTTGATGTAAAAATTCCAAAAATTCCAAAAGAACATGAAGACTACGAGCCTAAGCGTTTCGTGGCTTCTGCATTACTTACTGCAGTGTTGCCCTATAAGCCTGACTTCCGGATCACATGGTCCCAGAAACTAATTTAACTCTTACCACGCTAGAAACATTTAATAAAAACAATGCATTTCATGAACAACACATAGGGGCTCATTTACTAACAGCCCAAATCATTTTCGTCGGGTTCCCCAAAAATTACCGGTTTGCGCCGTTTTGCCCTGGGTTTTTGTCGCACGCGATCGGATTGTGTTGCATCGGCGACAGATTCGGAAAAACCACTGTATTTTTTTAAAAAGTGTCGCTTGACACACACTTACATGCACCAGGAAGAGGATGGTGAACTCCGGCGGACCTCGGCGCAGCAGTGACACCTGGTGGATATCGGGCGCACGACCTTAGCGAATCCCGGCAAGATCAACGTCGGACAACGCACCACAGGATCGCAAATAGACCGGGTAAGTAAATGAGCCCCATAATGTACAAAACTGCATGAGTCTTAACAAAAATGAATTAAATCTTGTTTTTTATTCAGACCATATGGGACTCTGGTTTGCAATGTGAAAATCCAAAAAGTTTCACGAGAATTCCTTTAAGATACCCATCCCTTTTTGGTTTAATGATTCTTTCAATTCCCTTACACCTAAGAACACTTTAATCACCCCCATGGCAGTCTCTGATGTGTTTCGAAACCGCAGAGATTTTAACCGCATTGGGGCAGATTTACTTACCCAGCCCATTCGCGATTCAGCGGCGCGTTCTCTGCGGTGGATTCAGGTCCGGCCGAGATTCACTAAGGTAGTTCCTCCGCCGTCCACCAGATGTCGCTGCTGCGCTGAAGTGCCCTGAAATTCACCAGCCTATACCTGGTGAAGGTAAGTTCAAGTTTCGCACCACATTTTTTTTAAAAATGCGGCGTTTTTTCCGAATCCGTCGGGTTTTCATTCGGCCACGCCCCCCGATTTCTGTTGCGTGCATGCCGACGCCGATGCGGCAAAATCCGATCGCGTGCGCCAAAATCGCGAATCGGACTCATAGTAAATTACCCCCATTGTCTGTATTAGCATCAGATAGGTGTCTTCTGATGCACATTTTAAGACTATTGGTAGTGCACCCGATATAATCAATGCAACAAGAGGTGCACCGAATTTGATATACCACTTACTTGGTGTTACAATTGATGAAATGTTTAATTTCACTCGAGAGGGTGATGCGATAAACTCACATCACACTCGCAAACGCGTCCTGCCCGGATCGCACGGCCTGAAAGCTGCCGGCCTGAAAACTCAGTATGTCAGTTCAGTTCCAGTGTGTAGCATTCATACCGGGAGATCCGGGCAGCATGCATAGTGTGGAAAGGGCCTTAAAGTTCCCTGTTTCATGTTGTCCCATAGTCTGGGTGCGTCTGTTGAAGGCTAGCTCATACAGTAGTTATGTACTATACAAGTTCAATGTGCCAGTTGAGGACACATCACCATGACTTTTCACTCGCCTGATTCCTTCTAAATACTGAGTTTTACTTTTATTTCTAAGTTATGCTAAATCTCCAGGAATATAGAAGGACATCATTATCATGGATAACAGAATAGTGCTGGTCCGGGGGCCTAAATACTCATGACAGGTTCCCTTTAAATAGAAGACTTCCTGTTCATTAATTCCCTTTCCCGAATCACAGAGGGAGATATTAATGATACTTTCCCGTACAAAATAATAGTGTACATTTCATCAGGAAAGGAAGCCTGGACCCGAGTAGCAGGTCCCCACAGGGCTATTATCAGAGGAGACAAGTACACGTCTTATTGTTCCCATACTGCCAGTCCTGGCTATGTGACTCGCTGTCTCAGGTGTATGGGCACCTTCTGCAAAATGAAATATACAGCATATTGATCAGCAGGATCAATACAAGTGCCGGGATGTGTCTGCAGAGTCCTTCCATCCATGAGCCGGGAAGCTGTTCAGTCTCTACAATCTCAACTACCTTTAATATTCAAGTACAAGCAGACCCAAGTATAAGCCGAGACCCCTAATTTTAACACAAAAAAAATGGAAAAATCTATTGACTCGAGTATAACCTGAGGGTGGGAAATGTATTGGACACAGCCTCACAGTATATAGCCTGCCAGCCCGTGTAGTATATAGCCTGCCAGCCCCTTGTAGTATATAGCCTGCCAGCCCCCTGTAGTATATAGTCAGCCCCTGTAGTATATAGCCTGCCAGCCCACTGTAGTGTATAGCCTTCCACCCCCCTGTAGTGTATAGCGTGCCTGTCCCTGTAGTATATAGCCTTCAAGCCCCCTGTAGTATATATGCAATATGCAGCAAACACTTACCGGCTATAGAAAGGGCTCAGCCTGTGAGCCCTCTCCATGCACCCGGCATGTGATGTACTATTGCGTCACATGTCGGTAAGGGGTTAAAGTATGTATCCAACTTTAGTGATGTCTCCTCTAATATACTGAACATATTATACAAGTGCTGCTCTTTCTCCCTTGTAATGTCACGCAGTCTTTCTAGTTGACTTGACTTTGGCAACGCTCTATTGTGCAGGTTCAATTTTATCTCTTACAAGAGGTGCCAGACCTAAGTGAAAACACATGTACAGTGTATCGGGTCTGTGCCAGAACTATATTTGTAAGCTGCAGTCATAGACAATGACTTCATGTGAAGTGAGTTGTGTATGCGTGAACAGTGGACGGACAGGTCTCTTAGTAAGTGACATTTTAGCTGACATTTATTGGAGAGAAAAGTACTTTGTACATATTGAGTGGAAAATAATCCAGAATCAGCACTAGGAACATGATGGGCTGCTGCACAGGATCACATTCATACCCAGCAGCTGGCATTCTCCCAAACCAGAGGCTAACTGGGCTCTGTGATTCAGTCCAAAGTGATCGCTGTTATGAACCAATCTATCTCCTCATGGACTCATTTTTACAGTAACTCCCCCCCCCTAAAAATAAATAACCCAGAGGTGTTCCCTCCAAATAAATATTTAATAAAAAAGAAGGAATGAGTTATATTTTGCTTTGGATGTGCCAATGTGTATAATGCTGTGTGTGTGTATGTACCGTATATACTCGAGTATAAGAGTATAAGGCGAGGTCCCTAATTTTGCCACAAATAACTGGGGAAATTAATTGACTTGAGTATAAGCCTAGGGTTGGAAATGCATTGGTCACAGCTTCCTCCTGTAATGAAATGCTCCATGCAGCCAGCCCCTATCCCAGTTATGAAATGCCCCATGCAGCCAGTCACCCCCTACTGATAAAATGCCCCATGCAGTCAGCCACCCCTAATGATAAAATGCCCCATGCAGCCAGCCACCCCCTACTGATAAAATGTCCCATGCAGCCAGCCACCCCCTACTGATAAAATGCCCCATGAAGCCAGCCACCCCCTACTGATAAAATGCCCCATGCAGCCAGCCACCCCCCACTGATAAAATGCCCCATGCAGCCAGCCCCCCTACCACTGATGATGAAATGCACCATGCAGCCAGCAACCACAGTAATGAAATGCCCAATGCAGCAAGGCCCCCCTCTTCTAATGAAATGCCCCATGCAGACAGCCTCACCCTCTTCTCATAAAATGCCCCATGCAGCCCCCCTCACCCTCTTCTCATAAAATGCCCCATGCAGCCCCTTGGCGTATAAAACAATAAACTTACATACTCACCTTTTGGTGGTCACTGATGCTCCTAGTGGCTGCTCAATGGCAGAGCGCATGGACGAGCCTCTGTCTGCTGTTACAGCAATGAGAAGAAAGAAGAGGAACCATTTTTGTGCTGAAAAACTCGGCTTATACATGAGTTTTTAAGGTATTAAGGAATTTAATGCAGTAATTTTTGCTAAGAGCACACCCGATGTTCGGGTTCAATTGCCTAACAGGGACATATTGTTAGATTAGCCACTAGAAATGCCCCTAGCAACTTGCTATTGCTATAATTGGCCATCAGGTCCACTCACCTCTACTCCTGATATCTCTGCGGAGTGTATCTATAGTTTGAACTGTGCTAATGGGTTAAAGGAAATCAACCATTTGATTTCATACATTATGAAAAAACAATACCTTGATAATGCTGTAGCTGCACTGATGCAGAAACATATTTTGTTTAATCTCTGTGCTGAGTGGTTTTGCTGGAAAAAACAATTATAAAATTTGGAAAATGAGGCTCTGTCGCTCCTTTGCCTGGCTCCATGCATTTCCGCTCACATTAAGTATGTACTGCTCGAGAGAATGATGTAATGACTGTGTTGTACCTGACAGGCAGAAGTAATCAATTGCTGCACCATCCCCCAGCTGCTGTGTATGAATTATCCAGCTCTGGTTGATTAGTCCTGTCTAAACATTGCAGGCGGCTCAGTGTAATGCGTTTATGTACGGCAAGCAGCATGTAATCTAGCTTTTCCAAGGTCTTGAATGTTAGAACTGTTTTTTTCAGAAAAACTACTCAGCTCAGGGATTAAAAAAGATGTGATCCTGCATCAGTGTAGCTACAGCATTCTCAGGGTATATTTGCTTCATAATGCATCAAATCAAATGGTAGGTTTCCTTTAAGACCTAGCTGCTTAGACTAACAGATCCCCCTTTCTTCTCATATACCTTTGTTTTGATTAGTTTTTTTTCCTCTTCATTTTGCAGGTTTTTACAATTTTTTGTGACTTTTCAGATGCATTTTTGCGACTATGCCAAGGTCTTATAAAGTTAGCCAGCGCTTGTTCCTGTTGCAATGTTCCTAAATGTATCTTTCCAAGACAAATATTTTCTTTGTTTTGAGACTTTTAAAGTGCAAATTAGAGACTTTTCAAGTGCAAAATGAAGTGTAACTAACTCCATGCGTAGTTCTATACATGCACCTAAAAAGTCACAAAATGTAAATAAACTCGCAAATCACAGACAAAAAAAATTTATAACAAGGGCGAATTTAGAAAGATACACAGCACTGCTAAAGTATCCCGACTTTAGCCAACTGTAAAAAGTTGCAAAGGAAAACAAATGATACATGTGCCACATAGACTTTTAATCTTAAATTCAGCAAAGATTTCGGCATTAAAAGTTGATTAGTGGGGAGGTGGAGAAACATAACAGCCAAAGTAAGTTTAAAAAAGAAGAAAATTGCTCTGATTGAATATTCAAGAATATTTATTCTGTTTACTTGTACAATTGATTTATTTAGATGATTGTTAAAGGGAACCTGTCATCAAGAACAGGCACAATAAACCTTATTCATCCCCCCCCCCCCCCTTTGTGGAAAAGTGCAGTGCATGCGTCCCAACTTAAATCTGCCTCCTTCCACCAGCAAAACTGACCCCCAAACTTTTTTCTGTCTATGTTGGTCCTGTCCATTAGTGTGTGGCTCCGCCCACCGTCACATGGATCTGCCCATCACAGAGTGTGTGAAATGATGAGAAGATCTGCAGATTCCCACATAGTTCTCTCTGCTAAATTCACTATGTACGTAGTAAGAAGGACAGAATTCTGGTAAGAACAGGAAGTAGACAAAGGTAGAGGACAAGGTGACAGGGAGAGGCCTGTCTGCTTAAGCCAAGATTTGAAGAGACACATAGCTGTCAATCAAAAGAAGGAGGCGGGATTCACTGGCAGCCTAGGAGAAAACTTGACTCTTCTCTTCAGAAGTTGACTCATGTCTCCTCATTTGCATATCAGATAAATGCTTACAATTAAGCCCCTCTGGCAGATAATTTCAGGTGATATTGGGAGGAAATGTAACTCTTTACCTTGAGGTATTATTGGTGTGAGGGGTAACATTTTGGTGACAGGTTTCCTTTAAAATAAATTTACTGCTGGTTTATTTTCCTTAGCCTTACACTGAAAATTTTACTTAGAGATTGTCAGTCAAGATTTTCACCATCGGGCAGGAAATATGAAAAGCCTAAATATTTCTAAGAGGAATAACAGAGGGATCCATATTAAAGTTCTAAGACAAGCATATCCAAAATTACATAGGGGATATTAACTAAAACAGACATATGAGTGGGACTGCCAGATCCACTTTAAATATGATGTAAAATCATCTCTCCGAAATTCTGGTCAGACTGGCGCCAGGAGCTCGGGCCACCGTCACCATAATGTAACCGTCTATCAGCAGACAATACTCTTTCATTCTAAATACATATCCATTTCTTTTACATCCCGCTTCACATGTGGTTAATCTCCATGAAGGTAACCTTTGTGCTAAACCCAAACCCAGATTATGCTGTGAAGTGGGATTATAATCACGACAGCGAGTTTTCTGCTATTACAACACTGAGACAAATTGATTTGTTTTCACATATACAACCTACAAATGTATTATTCACAATCCTGTTGACATTTTCCGTAGATGTTCTTCAAAGCCAGCCATCTGGAAAGTGAATTCCTGCTGACTTCAGCGTGGTCAAAAAAAAAGAAGAAAGACAGAAGAAAGTTCAGGATTTCTAGGTGCGCAGCAACGATTCTACTCAACCGTTTTCACTTTTTATCCAAATTAAAATTGCATAAACGTCCTCCGAATCACATGTAACTCCTGGTTATCAGCTAAGGTTAGACACAGATGTAGCAATATCTCTCCTCAGATGAGGTGGCGATTACATTCCACAATGGGGCAGATTTACTTACCCGGCCCATTCGCGATCTAGGGGCGCGTTCTCTGCGCTGGATTTGGGTCCAGCCGGGATTCATTAAGGTAGTTCCTCCGCTGTCCACCAGGTGGCGCTGCTGCGCTGAAAAGCATCGGAACGCACTGGAGTACACCGAGCCGGGCCGAGTGAAGGCAAGTGCAAGCTCCGCGAGAGATTTATGTTTTTAAATGCGGCGGTTTTTTCGAATCCGTAGGGTTTTCGCACGGCCACGCCGCCCGATTTCCGTCGCGTGCATGCCAGCGCCGATGCGCCACAATCTGATCGCATGCGCCAAAATCCCGGGGGAAATCGGCGGAAATCGGAAATATTCGGGTAACACGTCGGGAAAACGAGAATCGGTCCCTTAGTAAATGACCCCCAATGTTTCCCATCGGCAGTCTGAAAACGTCTAAAACCCAACTAAGTGGTCTCAAAGGTGACCCAATTCGACAAGAAATTGGACTTTTCCCAGGACCAGCAAGAGTATCCTGAGAGCATATGAAATTGAGTTGCAAGAGGCTCTTTAGTAATCATTATAGCATCTGCTTCTGGTGTCATTTTAAAGAGGAGAATCTCAATGTTAAAATGCATTATGGTTTAATGTACCAAAAAAACTGAAGAAACTAAAAGTTAATGAAAGTTAAAGCCAGGAAGTGGATCTTTAAAGGAAATCTACCACCAGAATGAAGGATTGGTGAGTGTCAAGGCTGAAGAATCCACATCAACGGCGCGTCATCACTTGGGAAATTAATGATTATTTTTAGAGATGAGCGAACACTAAAATGCTCGGGTACTCGTTATTCGAGACGAACTTTTCCCGATGCTCGAGTGCTCGTCTCGAATAACGAACCCCATTGAAGTCAATGGGAGACTCGAGCATTTTTCAAGGGGACCAAGGCTCTGCACAGGGAAGCTTGGCCAAACACCTGGGAACCTCAGAAAAGGATGGAAACACCACGGAAATGGACAGGAAACAGCAGGGGCAGCATGCATGGATGCCTCTGAGGCTGCGATCTTTAAAGGAAATCTACCACCAGGATGAAGGATTGTAAACCAAGCACATTGGCATGCAGGTGTGTGCCCACTTTGCCAGGATCTTCTCTTCTTTCAGCCTCTTAAGCCCTAGTTTTTATGAAAATAAAGTTTTAAAAAATATGCAAATGAGTCTGAAGGGCTCCAGTTCAATAGATGCCAATAGTGCCTGGAGCCCCTCAGGCTTATTTTCATAACTTGTAAAACCTTTTTTTGTAAAAACAAGGGCATTACAAGCTAAAAGAAGAGCCCTGCCAGATGGGGCACACACCAGCATGTAAGTGTGCTTGGTTTACAATCCTTCATCCTGGTGGTAGTTTTCCTTTAACTGTAGTTCTGGCATTGGGAAGCATGGTTCAGGGTTCAGTGGAACACAAGAAAGTATTGTTTTCCCCTCCAGCCTCTGAGGTTGAATGACCTCCTGAAGTAACTGGTAATATGTAGTTTAGTGATAAAAATGCTGCTGACAACTTCCCATTAAGGTTCAGGTTGCTCACGACTGGACACATCATGCACAAGTTGCGATAGTCCTAACACCGATCAGCTGGGTGAATTCTATGCCAGATCCGGTCTAGTATAGAATTCTGTAGTAGCCGTGACATCCCTGTCCTTCCTATGCTCACTCCCTGCACACTTGCCATTAGGGGGCCATAGGGGTATAAAAAGTCACAATTCCTGGCCAGGAAGTATGACTTTTTAATGGCTTGTATGTAGAGATGAGCGAGCATTAAAATGCTCGGGTGCTCGTTATTCGAGACGAACTTTTCCAGATGCTCGAGTGCTCGTCTCGAATAACGAGCCCCATTGAAGTCAATGGGAGACCCGAGCATTTTTTTAATAAAACTGAACAGTAAAAGAACAGTGCAAAATGCTCGACCGAGCATCAAGCTCGGACGAGCATGTTCGCTCATCTCTAATTATTTTCAAATATTTATTAATATTTTATGTCTGTGTTTTGTTTTTACTTATATGTCCCCTTTAGCGCATATAAGACCCCTGAGGGACATTTCCACACATTTTTTAATTTTATTTTGCATTGCAAGTTTTCACCTGTAACTGGTCAATCCATAAAAGCCCCAGTTACAGGGGAAAATGACCCATAGGGTCTCTGGCTGTGTCTTACAGTGGAGACCCGTTCCTGCTCTCCAAATTAGCGGGGAAGCAGCAGAATCTTCAGCAGAATCGGGACAAGTTAAAGCACAGCCAGAAATGGAGTAACAAGGAATAGAAAATATAATGAAATATTTTCTTTTCCTTCTTCTAGATTCGGGTTCAGACTGCGGTTTTACAGCCTGAAGCAAAATCCGTAAAAAGTGTGTCTCCTGCCTTCAGAGGTTTTCTAGGTTGCATTTTTATTTTAATTTTTTTTATGATGGTGGCACCATGACAGCGACTCAACGTGATGAAGAACGTACAACACTTTCCACAGGGAGTAAGAAATAGTGAGTGTTGTTTTATGGAATTTGGGATAAATGGGGAAAAAAAAATCACAACTTGATAAACCACTTTCAGACCAAAAGAGGCTACACATGAATATCCACACTACGTGTCTGCCGGCCGTGTCTGCCGGCTTCCACAGACCAAGCATGTTCATGTGTAGCCGTCCTACCACTGTACAAGTACATACCCCCAACTGGTAACTAGAGGACAAGAGGGTTTATATACCAGTCTCCAGGACAGTGGGAGCACCATTGGTTCAGACCGTTTCAACACGATCCAAATTTAAAAAAAAAAAGTGGGGTACATCTGGCTGTTTAAGGATGGTACCCCTAGACTGGGGGCTGATGTTATTAGATGAAAAGGGGTAAACATTTGGGTACTATTGTACTTTAATAGGGAAGGTGATCTGTGCCATCTAAGATGATGACTCAAGGATAGCTCCCTCTTATAGGCAACATTTCAGGTCCCACCCTTCCTCCCTATGTTATTAAGATGTTATGTAGTTTTGTAATGTTTTACCTTTGTATTTTATAGTTAATTTCAAGTCACAGCAGGCGGAATGGTGGAAGAGTTAAGATGGTGGTTGCTCAGTTGGCCGACTTGCCAGCTGGGAGTCCAGCTGGGCATACAGTTTTCAGAGCTCAAAAATGTGTAATTCTATTCCAAGTGCCTGATTTTGGATATTACAGGTTAATATATAAAATAAATCAAGCTGTGATCTAATTTTTCACCCAGCAGGAAGCGCCTCTTATATTTTGGAAGTTACTTACAGTCAAAGTTTACTGATATTTGTGTTATGGGTCATTTATTAAAGTGCCCTTACAGGTGGTTTACATAAGGTGTTCTGTTGCATGCCCTCCAGTCTTAGACAAAGCTTCTCCGGATGGAACCTAGGATCGCTCGCTCATCTCTAGTCAGCTCCTCTTTAACAGGATTTCTATTTTAGGTTTGCTCATGTGGAACCTATGTCCAATAACGAACTATTGACCGGATTCGCAATTAACCTCTCGCTGTCTGACAGGAGAGCAGACTGATTACCAGTTTGATGGCATATACATTTCCCAATTAACCAGTTGTTTCCCGATCGTTACTCATCCAAGTCCTTGATTATTTTGGCTCCTAGAAATGTTCGGGAAGTGAAGAGGTTAAACACTTATCAATCCCCATAAGCTGATGAAGCGCTGTATTCCTAAATCCTCTGTGGCGCCGATAACACTGGCCTTTCACAAAACCCCTCAGTAATGAGAGTGCGCCCTCCCTCTTTAAATAAATGCATAATAAATTGACTGGAGCTGTCCTTCCAGAGCCAAAAGGAATCTCTAATCCTGTAATTAAAGCTCAGGTTAAAAGGATTTGCTGCCTGATCCGTCCCACCTCTGTGCATAGGTCTGCTAAGGCTCGCGTTTGATTATCTTGTAAATCCATTTTTATGATGCTGAGCTCCCCTTCTTGTCACTCATCCCCTGGACTTCACGTGCCAGACCACTGCATCTGTGGAACAAAGAACCCAATGTACTGTATTCTGATGAGTTATAGGGCTGGAAACCATGCATCTCTGTCACATCCCTTTAATTGGCTATGCTCGAAGTACTTGGCGTGGCCTCCAATGCAGCAAATGATACAATGACATCACCCTTGTATAAGATCTATGCATGATATAGGGAGATCTATGCACTATACTAAGTGGGTCCAAACATCTACTGGGTTTAAAGGGATAGGTCATTAATACCAGATCAGTTAGGCCTCCCAACTGTCCCAGTAAAGAAGAATAATTTGGCCTGATTTTCCTTACTACCCTTGTATTTGTTTGTTTTCATCTGTGCTGAGCACATAGAGCAGGGAACAAGTTATCATGACGTAGAAGCTGGTATTTGGGAGATAAAAATAATTAAACTGAACAATAAATCTAAGTTTACATGTAATAAATATCAAAATCCATCAAGATAAACCAGAGACACTTACTCATAGATCCAGGCAGCGCGACTCTGGTAACTTTTTATATTTGTTAACCATGGCCTCCTTCCTTCTAATATCAACTTTTAACATTATGCAAATGAGCCTGAGGGGCTACCCTAGCCCCTCTGTGATCTGGCTTTACAGCCTCCTGCTGCTGCTGCCCCCACAGTCACAGTACCTAGATCTATGAGTAAGTGTCCCTGGTTTATAATACTTTTTTTCTTTTGCCCACGTAATTTTTTTTTAACAAGGTTACAGAAAAAAATGATCAACTGTTAAAGATAATTATTTTCAAGGAAAAAGTTTAAAAGCCTCTAAATATTAGTTGTTTTTTTTTGGTGATCTTGGTACAATTATAAAAAGGTTATTACATCTTCACAATAAAACTTTGCTTTTACGGCAGCTGATAATGCACAATATTGTATTTACTCTGCCAAGCAGCTGCAATGTCGTTGTCAGAAGATGCCATATATATATAGTATTTCTGGGCAGAAAATCCTCAAGTCTGGTTGTCTTGACAATGTACAGTATACAGTCAAGGATTGTCACAAATAATCCAGTGTGATTTCTGTAAAGAATTGACTGTGCAATGAAAGGGGTTTTCCCACTAACTACACTTAATTACCCCACCCCCAAATATTTACCATATTTACTTTTGCAGTGTAGCCACTCCTTCATGTAAAGACAACATCTTGATTTTCCCCAATTTTTCCTTCCTCTTCATGTTGCTAACAACCCCATGATGCCTCAACACAGCATGACTTTTTAGCATTATAACCATCTCTGCTAGCAGGTGAAACTCAATGGGGCACATCTACTAAGGGTCCGTGGGCCGCGATTCTGTTGGGTTTCCCGAATATTTCCTTTTTGCGCCGAATTGCCTGGGTTTTTGGCGCACGCGATCGGATTGTGGCGCATTTGCGCCGGCTTGCATGTGACACAAATCGGGGGACGTGCCGTCAGACAACCCGACTGATTCGGACAAACCGCAGAATTTAAAAACAAAATTGTGTCACAAAATGAAGCACTTACATGCACCGGGAAGAAGAAGGTGAACTCCGACGGACCTCAGCGGGGGAAATGACACATGCAGGAAATTGCACGCACAACCTTAGTTAATCCCGGCAGACCCGAATCCTCATCGGACAACGCACAGCGGGGATTGTGACAGGACCGGGTAAGTAAATCTGCCCCAATATTCTCTTATACCATAAATATGCTGTGAGAAAAGTTGACTTTATAATCAATTTATTTATTAATGTGACAGTTACCAGTCTTAATATTATTAGTAACTGTGATAGGAAGATCTGATGCCTGTGATGGATGACACATAGATCTGAGACTCAAGTATAGTAAATGTGTCAGCAGAGCCCAATTCACTGCTGCTAAGCGACCATCCTAATGTCATATACAGAGATATATATCGCAAAGATGAAGAATATGGAGGGCTTTAGTTTTGGATGAGTTTCCTGATTAACAAAGTAGGTTCTCCAATAAATACGGTTGAATCGTATCATCTTTTGCACCTGTACTATGGCCTGAATGTGCGTTTTCCGACACAGGTGTTTTGCTTGGTATTCTGTACTATGCTGTTACATACTGTAGTACTAAGATTTTTTTTTATTTCTTTCACATAAAAGCGGCTTCATAAAAGTGTTCTTCAAGCAATAATGACAACCGACTCTTTCTATACGAAGCCTTGATTTCCATTTGGAGGAGAGAAAGATCCTTGAATAAGTAATTCTCTTTCCTTTTGATTGCTTTTTTTGTTGTTATTTAGTGGCTTTTTATGTCTATTTATATATGGTCACAGAAGTGTAAAAATCACATTACTCCTCAGTCGCCTCTGCTGCATGAGAAAACAAAGTAAAAAAATACACGGGGTCAAAGAAGAACCGAATCTCCGGCCTTCAAAAAGGTGAACCCTGGTCTCTATAGAATTTCGTAAACTGAGCATCGGTTCATGTTATCAAATCTCAGGCCTCGTCTCTGGAAGAAGTTAAGCAGAACAAATGCTGAAAGGGTGGCGGTTCGATGTGGCAGAATTTTCTTATCATCGGAAACCACTGAAACAAAAGCTTCTGCGGAGAAAGGGCAGCCCCATCCGTGATTCACACATTGTTCACGTCGATCTTCCTTCTACAGATGACCGGGGCAGTCGGCCCATGGCGCTGCACTCAAGTCTATTTTTGCATTGCACAAAGCAGAAGAAAATACTGACAAAAAAAAAATCCATTTCTTTCTATTACAACTTAAAAATCAATAGATGGAAGAAAATAGTAGTGTGTATAAGGCAGGTGTTAGACACTTTAACCATACAAAGTACAATGTGCCCGAGCCGTGCTGTAAGCGGAGGGGGAAATTAACAATGTGTCCCGTAAAATTTCCATGCTGTAGGATGGATGAAATAATATGTTGTGCACAGCTCTTTCCTTTGTAGTGTTTGCTGTGCGCAAGCAACATCCGATTTTACACGCTCTTATGTGTTTGCTGGAGCAGATCCATTGATTTTAATTAGTTCCAAAATGTGGTTATTTTGCAGAATACAATATTTTGGAGCATGACTTGTTTACTAGAAGAGAACATCTAATTCAACGGCTTCAAGGTGACTTTCCTTATTTTTGTGCTGATTTGTTTCGGAATATTTATTTTGTAGGTTGGTGCTTCATTTTTAAAATATTGGGCTCTAAATCTCCTAAATAAACACTGGTTAATGATGCATTTATGTCTGCCTACAGTCACCACTAGATGGTGCTTAGGAGTCGATGCTTTGTTGTATACTGGATATTATGTTTGTTTTTAATACTTTTTTTATACATGCTCAGAGGGGGTCCTGAATTTAGTCCCCCACATAAATCATCTGTCCAGTCCTGAAACAGCACAGAGCATGGAACCTGATGGTACTAGTCTCTGTGTAGTGGCAACTGTAGATTTGTCTCTAATTCACAATTTTGGCACATAGCCACCACACAGTTCCACCTGCCTCTATATTGTGTCAGACCCGAACAGCTCATCAGACCCTTTCTGATCTCATATTGATGAACTATGAGATCACATGATCAAACTAAAAAGATTACGAATGACATTATGCATATAGGGAAGAATAGTTATATGATTCATGTTATAACAAACACATACAAGAGGCATACCTATAAAGTATTGTTTATATTAGTTCGCCCATATGGGAAAAAAATCTCATGGTTGCCCTTAGCCTCCAGGTTGATGGTACAACTGCATCCTTTACATTCCCTTAAAGTGTAACTCCAATGTTATAATGTTTTTACCAAATGAATATACTGTATGTGATTTCCCCTTTACAAACAAACAGAACTATGCCCATACAGAACTCTTTGCACTTTTCTTTCCAGAGTTATATTCTGTTCTGCAGCTGCTAACCTCTTCATGTATCTACCCTGAGTCAAATTTATGTTGCCTCACTCACCATGAGAGTTTGTGTTCTATCATTCACTAATTTAACAGCAAATCCAGTGAGAATCCTACAAGTACATTGAATGAACACTGCTCAGTGTATATACAGGATGTATATCATGACTAGCCTGGTAGCTTTCGTCACATGGATGAACATTCAGCATGTAGAAAGTAGTATAAACCAGCAGTGAAACCATTACATGAAGTGTATAGTCTGTGCTGTGTGTCCATGGAGGGTTAACAGCCAATTGCTTTGCAAAAAGTGTCCTGAGGTGGGAGAAGGGCTGCAGATGGGTCTATGGCACAGCATGAGGTGCAGAGACAGAGAAGGTTCTGCTGAATTACAGATAGGGACTGGAGAGAGTGTGTACCTTAATATCATGTTTAGGTCTTCTATTGAGCATTTTTACCCTCCTTCTTCCTCTTGTATTAGTAGGGAGCAGCAACCCCTCCACACTCATGACTCCATAAGAGAAATCAGCACAGCACAGAGACACACCTAGTGCAGAGCCAGGCTAAACTGAGGAGGATAGCAAAAAAATCAAGATAATAGGCAAAATGTTTTACATCCCATGAGCTATTGATTGGCTTCTTTCCTTTTTAGCGGCAGCATTCCTCAGCCGATGTGTATTGGGGTACCGTGTATTTCAACCTGCCTACTAGACCTCCGGTAGGATAAAAAGGGATCTTAGCTCTGTTATGCTTTAAGTTTTTTTTTATAGTTTGTTCATAGTTGGACTTTTTATTAAAAGACCCCAATAAAGAAGTTGATATCTGTAGTCATACGATGTATAAAATAATATAAAAGGTTGCCTTGAAAGTATGCCATTTTAATTGCAGGTAACATTTCTTAAGATCACACAGTCTCGGACTCCATTATTTAAAGGGCCAAGGGATGGGACATTTATTGGTAAGTGGTAAGGGTTCAACACCCGGTATCCATAATGATCAACTGTTTTAGAGCACAGAGGAGGTTACTGTTGGTCCCACATCATTGAAAGTACACCTCAAACCTCAAACTACTTATTAAAGACCTAATCATCGTCAAAAAGTGCAGGTTTGCTGTTCAGGCTCACATGGTAAAGCTCATATGCTGATCGGTCCATGGACACCCAATGGTTCTAGATTTTCAGGTGCCCTTAAGGATATTTGAGGAGACTAATTGCATTATGAAGCATACACCTACTGGTAACACCAATGATTGAAGGCGGCATTAATCGTAGGTGTTAACCCGTTTGATGCTACTGGTAAGTCCTCCAACAGCATTCGAACAGACCCCTGGGTTTGGGTTCCCGAACCAAACCTTTGTTCAAAGTTTGCCTGAACTTGGCGAACAGTAACCCCTTTCATACAGACTTAAATCACAACCTGTAAATTATAATAACTTCCTAAACAAACACAGAAAATTGACCCCACAAACAACCAGACACCAGATCATACCCTCTAAATTCAGAACTTAAATCTTCTGAACTAATACCAACCACTGACCAGACCCTCGAAAGACACAGAGACCCCAGACCGAAGCCACTTAACTAATACAGAGCTCACAGATATTAATTTAATAAGACCCAAATCAGACTTGCTGTAGAAGAGTTAGCATGTATGAGTATAGCTGGACCCGCTCTTCCAATGCCCTCCCTAAAGACCAATGCCAATAAAATTTGTCCTTCATCATTTTTTTGAGAAACAATAAAGAATCCGCCATTCTCTGCCAGGCAGAACAAATTCTATATGTAAAATTAATTGAATAAATATATATGTACATCTGAGTAAATGCTGACGTTCTGCTTGTCCTCACTCAAGAGTTTGATGTGAAGGACTTCAAAGCCTGAACGTCTATGTAGTCCTTAATTACGAGATATACCTTATATTTATGTGGAAACGTAATGAACAGTACAGGATTAATGAAGATGTATCACTTTTATACTGAATGGTCCTTGAGAGAAAACATGTTCTTTATGTTCTTGTCTCGGCACTAACGGAATGGCCCTGGGATATGCAGAAATCCTTGTGATGAAAGTAATGGAAAGTAGAAATGGATTTGTATGTGTTAAACGCATATTTCTGTAATGGCTATGACCAATGAGTGGGAAGCCCCCGCTTCTGATCACTCATCCTTTCTATGCGGCTATATGCTAGTCTTGTTGTTATGCTTCATGTGGCAGAGATCTACAACACCCATGGTGTATGGCTGGAAGAAGTACAGCATCAGCAATATGAAAACTTACTACAATTTCCTTTAAATCTTTGGTTCTTAGGATGAATTACAGGGGATATACACTTCCATATGGTGCTAGATTCTTATCATATTCAACAGATGTTTGATCATTTTACTCCAGAAAAGAATGAATTACAAAATATTATTAAAATTAACAGAGGTGTAACTACAGTGGTAGCAGCCATAGCAGATGCTATGGGGCCCGCAGTGTCAGGGGACCCTGGCATCCGACCTGCCAGACTAAAGAATGAAGGATGTGCACCATTATACACATATTATGCTGCAAATTATACAGCATAATATGTGCAATACCCCTGCCAATGTGCCGGCAGAGGAGTGTTGCGATAAGCCCATCAGTCTGTGTCTCTACCAGCAGGTGAGTGTGCACAACTCACCTCAGGGATTATACAGTCATATAGAGGTAATTAGCAGTGGTCAACCCTGTCTCTACAGCAAGAGTTAAGATAAGTAATGATTGTTATCCAATGCTATTCTTCCATATGAACTGTAATTGGAGAGTGAGCCACCACCTGACCAGCGTCTAATAAGACCCCTGGACAGGAAGGGGCAAGTCCTCTTACCAGATACCTCCTACCAGAGAGGTCATCTTTTTACCACCAGCTCTCTTGCAGAACACACCTTGCAGATTGTCAGTGACCAGAGAGACAGTGTAACAACACACCTTCAGTGCTACACACAGAACACCCAGGACAAAGCTGCAGCTTCCATATCTGGACACAGCTACCTCCCAGCCTGCACCTACTACCAGGCTGGTGAATCTACTCCTGAGGATCTCTCTCCATGACCACTCCAGTAATCCGGAATCTCCAACAATCCGGCATCTGTAACAAGATCGTTTGGCCCGTTGCCTGCAGTTGTGCTAATAAAGAACCGTGAGTTATTTTGCGCAATGTTGCCTCCGTCTGTTCCCTGCATACGGCTGTAACACCAAGGGCACCCCATCCATTACCCAGGGACTCATACTACAGACACCAAAGGGGTTGCCCCAGGGAGATTGAGTACATCAGCCTCTCCCTCCATCTTTCTTGCACACACCACCTGCTGGAGACCTGCCAGGCTGCAGGACAGCCCTCCGCTCCCCATACCAAGCACCGTGAGTGACATCAGCGTGCCCTAGGCCGCAACCGCCAGCCACTCTGGCATTCTGGCCCCAGGTGCCTCCAGGCCTCAAGGAAAGGCTAGGCCCAGGTGGGGGATGTTGCATATGTATATAACAGCTCATCTTACGCAGTACACAACATGAATCGGCAGCTTTAATTCTCTCATCTCATCTTTAATTTGTGCCGCGTACTTCCCCCATGTGGTCAGCAGCTACTGGGACAGATCTGTGTAAGTATATAAAGGTATATATCAGTGGATTAGTGTGCACACATAAGTGTATAAATGTGTCAGTATACAAATATGTATATTTTCTGATCGGGTACCAAGGCCACATTCAGAAGTCTGCTATGGGGCCCTGCCTATCCTACTTACGCCCTTGAACATTACATTTTATTTTGTTTCAGATAAGAGACACATAGCTCAACAATAAGCATTAGATGTAACACCTTGCTATGAGCTCAAGCATGTCATAATTATGAACACACTGGGGAACATTTACTAAGGGCTTCGCGGCGCACTTTAGTCAGACTGTTCACGTTCTTCATTGCTAAAACGGCTTCTACAGGTAATCTTTCATTACAACTCCTTAAGGCCTTTGCCACAGAAATCGGTTCAAACTGTCTTCAGCTCCTTGCAGAATATCTCCACATTCCACCCCTAAATATAACAACATGGCCACCATCATGGGGGTCTAGTGGGACTGTGTTCAAGGCCCCACCCATTTTCCAATCAACTGCCCGAGGGGCTCACAGTACCCACTAACCCCCCTATACCTGGGCCCTATTAGTCTGAAAAAAAAAATCTATGCTCACCATTTGGCATCTTCTCCTCGGCCCCACTTCTCAATCTTCTCCTCTCCTCACCTGGGTACATTACTATGAGGTGTGGTATCCAAAAACATGCAATGAGGCAGAAATCCAGTAAGTATAAAGGTGGTCTTTATTCACCCATGGTAAAATAAGGTGCAACGTTTCAGCTCATCCATAGAGCCATTATAAAGCATCCTGTTTGCTTTTATGAGGTGCAGTGTGCAGTGTCGCGGCTGAGTGATGTCATAGTGTATGCCCTCACACTATGACATCACGCTGTCGCAAGACTGACGGTCATGGTGTATGTGCCCAGGTCGGAAGAGGAGAAGACAGAGCCGCGGGCACGGGAGAAGATGCCGAAAGTGCGTATAGATTTTTTTTTTCATGAAGGCCCTGCTGTGGACATTTAATTAATGATGGGGGGGGGGGGGATTTATGTAAAAGGAGCATCTGGGGTAAAAATTTCATTAAAGGGGGTATCTAGGGTGGATATTTAATTAAAGGGCAGAACAGAACTGAAATCTTAGCTAAATAGAGGCAAGAGGTCACATAAGACTGTATCAATCTCAACATTCTTCTTTGATAGGGCCTCTTCCTACCACTACTACTACTATTACTACTACTAATAATAATCTTCATTTATATAGCGTCAAATCCCGTACATTTATATCCCAAAGCGCTTTGCAGACTACAGTGTAGTAGGCACTGATGCAGTGTTCAAGCAAATTGCCATTAGTATTTAATTATGTATGGAAAAGCTAAACTTGCATCTACTTTTTGGCCACCAACCTGTTGTTCTCCTTAGTCTCTGTTCTACTATACATAAACTCCAGTTAATCTTCTGGAGACAACTTTGGTGTCCTTACTGGTGTAGGACTATGAAATGTAAGCTCTTGGAATGGGTCTAAATCAACTCCCTCCATGGGCTGCCCTCACAAATTCTTGTCCAAAACCTATCCCCTCTATGTGTCTCTAAACTAATCAGTTAGATCTTTACTTCTCACAAGACCTTCAGCTCCATTCAATCCACCAAAATGTGTCACACTGTCCACCACCTTCCAATCCTTCACACGTAACCCGAAAACCCACCTGTTCAGCATCTCCTGCGTCAAGCAATAACCCCAATGCTGTGCCTAGTCCCCTTGTGTCACCATCTTTCCTCCAATTGTCTCCACTTGTTCCAAATCTCTGTAGGTTATGTACTTGTTGTTCTCGTCTTAATGTAATGTATGTGAACTCCTGACTGATTGTACAGTCCCATGGAATTAATGGTGTTCTATAAATAAATTATAATAATGATTAGCATACCAAAAAAAAAGATGCACAAGAATCACCTTGAGATCATGAGAGTGCAATCTTTTCCAACCCTACTTGATATTCATGGAGTTACCTCTGCCAGCACCTTGTATCACATTCGAGACAGTACAGTGATCCAATTTTTAAATTTTGTTGTAAAAAAAATCTTCTTTCTGTTTTAACCATCTGGTAAAACAGATAAAAACAGCACCCCCCACCAAAAAATTGGTGTACATAAAAAAAAAGGATCACAAGATTTAACAATAACACTCAACTATCTAAAATGTAACCTTTAACAAATTTAACACAACCTACTGTCACAGGTGCCCCCACAATCCATGTTGCAGATAGCAGGTACACCCGTGCTCCACGCAGATAGTAGGTACACTGCGCGCCTATGCCTCCCGGCCCGTACTCACCTCTCCGGGCTCCTGGCTCTGAATCGGTCCCATGTAGGCCGCACGTCTGCTTCTGGATTAGACCATGCGCTTGCATGGCCCCTCCCTTCACTCTCTGCCAGATCTTCAATTCGTTCCACTGAAGTGAAAGCCTCCTGTGTTCCTCCTGTGCATTTCTAGACCCCTCCGTGTTTCCCATGTTCCTGTGGCATTCCTGTGGCATTCCCATGTTCCTGTGGAATTACCGTGTTCCTGTGGCGGTCCTGTGTTCCTGTGGCGCTCCTGTATTCCTGTGGAGGTCCTGTATTCCTGTGGCGTCCTGTTTTTCTCTGGCGGTCCTGTATTCCGGTGGTCATCCTGAGGTCCTGCCATCCCAGGGTCCTGCCTTCCCAAGGTCCTGCCATCCCAAGGTCCTGCCTTCCCGAGGTCAAGGGTGCACACGTGCTCTGCAATGTGGCGCCTTTGCCCCGGCTTGTACTCTCCTCTTCAGGCTCTTGGCTCTGCATCAGTCCCGAGTAGGCTGCACGTCTGCTTCTGGATTAGGCCGTGCACTCCCGCTGCTAGGGTGCGTGTGCGCCGGCTCGTCCTGCCTTAAAGGGCCAGTGTCCTCTTGATTGGCGCTGGCTAATCTGGCGTGCCCTCATAATCGGGCACCTCCCTTCACTCTCTGCCTGATCTTCAAGTCATTCCACTGAAGTGAAAGCCTCCTGTGTTCCTTCTTTGCGTTTCCGGATGCCTCCATGTTTTCCCTGTTCCAGTAGCATTCCCGTGTTCCTGTGGCATTCCCTTGTTCCTGTGGCATTCCCGTGTTCCTGTGGTGTTCCCGTGTTCCTGTGGCGGTCCAGTGTTCCTGTGGAGGTCCCATATTCCTATGGACATCCTGTATTCCTGTGGTGGTCCTGTTTTCCTGTGGTGGTCCTTTATTCCAGTGGTCATACTGAGGTCCTGCCTTCCCGAGGTCCTGCCTGTGTCTGGTTTCCTGCTTCCCTACCTTGGCTGCCACCGCGGGCCTAGTCGCACCCGTGAAATGACATGGTGGCACCCCGCCGCAGCAAGACCATCCCGCTTAGACGGTCCCGGGTTGCGGCTAGTATCATCATTCCCCACGGAGGTCCAGGGAGTCCACAAACCCAAGAGACTCTCCCACACCCCCATGTGTGACACCTACGAAAACCTCTTTCATCCAAATATTTGACCAAAAATGTAACCAACCATCGGCCAGGATCATGTAGTTTAAATTTTATGTTGTTGAATTTGAGTTAAGTGTGTGACATCTTGGTAGTACAGGAGGTCCTTCCCATCTGCTGCTTGCAGGAGGGCTTTTGTGATGGACATCGTCCATATTGAGATGACTAATTCGGAAGTTGGTTGCCCCCTCCATCCCACGCTGTCAGTCTATTAAAACAACAGCTGTACCGTACCTTTCTCTTTGTAGCAACTGGCACTGAATCCACCCTCGGTGTCCAAGTACCTAGTAGCATTTAGCTGGGCACCCATGACTGCAAGATCTGTTGGTTTTAATTAAGTTTTGCACAGGGCAATAGTTTATGAGCCGTAATATAATCAGCATCGTCGGATTCTCTCCCGTATAAAATCCTTAGCAAATTAATTTCAGATAACACAAAACAGATTTCTCCTTCTGTTCTATTATTTATTTATTTATTTTCATTGCCAGTTGTTAAAAATATTAATTTCTGTAAAGTCGGCAGAAAAAAAAAAATATATATATATATGTCTCCCAGCGCAGCACATTCTCCGGTCCTTTTTATGGCTGAAAGATGATACTGAGAGGAATGAAATTACCAGGATTCACCATTGAGCCGTACAGAAGATTATAATATCCAGAGCCTGAGCACTGGAGGAGGGAAGAGAAATATAGCAGAAGTATCAATTCGCCCCAAAAATAAGAAAACGGTAGCTTAAAAACTGCAGTAAAGGGGATTCACATAGGAAACAAATTGCAAGTTTTTTCTTTTTTTAAATTTTCTTTTCTTTTATTGTATTGCACTTTATCTATGATAACATTTTTATTTAAAAAGCTCTATTAGTGCATGTTTGGAAAGCGCTGCGGAATTTGTTGGCGCCATATAAACATTAGTATTGTTTTCATTATTATTATTATGTTTTCATGACTTCTAGTCTTTATTTCTGATATGTTTGGGTAATGACAATTGGACTTTTTTTTACATTTAAATTTTTGTTTTGAGAGGCAATTTTTAGAAATTTGCAAAAATAATTAGAAACCCTGGGGAAAAAAATATGATTTTTTTTTATAAACAACTTGCATAAGGATACAATTTTTTTATGCTTTGTTTATTCTTCTCAAATTTTTTTTATTTTTTTTTTTACAAATGAAAAGTATTACAAATTGTACATAATAAAGAGGCTTCCAATGGTGGACACAAAGTCAGGCACACAGGCCACATTGTACAGGTCCGAGGCAATACCTCATCATGTAGCATAACTTACTATTTTCAGAACAAAGAAAGTAGTGGCCAATAACATACATTCAGAGCACATGTATGCACAAGCAACTACAAGGAGATCAAGGGGTCATTTATCATAATAAGGTCTGATTGTTGGTGGGGTTTTTTTTGCATATGTACAGGCTCATATTTTAAAGGGAACCTGTCGACAGAAATTAACCTAGTAAACCACTACCAGTATGTTACCAAGCAGCTGAAAACCCTCCAGATCTTGGTTCTTTCATGACCCAGTGTAGTGGTCTCATCCAGAAAATCAGCTTTGAAGTGAGAGGTAAATTGGTTGTATAAAGTCAAGGAGGCGGAGATTTTAACACTGAAGTCAAGCTCTCCCTTCCTCAACCCCTCCACTTCACTGGGATGGCTCTATATCCAACAAACAGAAAAATCCAGATCACCACAACACAAATGAGAGTGGCGGTGCAGAGCCAGAGGGTCCGTGGCGTGGGGTCCCAATAGATAAGTCCAAAAATAGGCAGCACTCAAGTTTCAAGGTGAAAAAAACAAGGGTGAAGTTTATTCCATTGCATTCCATAGGTTCTATATACAGAGACATCACTAACCACATATCCTAAAGTCTGATGCATGATGTCAATCACAGAGGTGGAGGCGTTCAGAGCTTGACTTCAGTGTTAAACTCTCCTCCTCCTTGACTTTATACAACCAATTAACTTCTCACTTCAAAGTTGATTTTCTGGATGATGCCAGGAGCAAGTCCGCTGATCAAAAAGTCACTGTTTGCACATTTTTGCACCTTTTTTGTGCCCTATTTTCTTTTTAACATGAAAGAACATTACTAACACAAACCATTGGAATAGGTGTCAAAAAGGCATAAAAAGGTGAAAACAGAGAGAAAAGAAAGAATAACAACGATAATAAATGATTCCCCTGGTGTTGGAAGGATTGAGTATTGTGGGGGAGGTGGTAGATGGAGATAACTATCAGGAGGTATAAGGAGGAGTTGTGGTGCCCTGGGAGAGACGCTAAGACACTGCATCAATGACAGGGTAGGTGGAGGATTGCTTATGTTACATTTAGTCATTGGGGTACATGTATACGTCTTTGTCCATCTGTTTACTAGGACTTTTCTTTCTTTACTGCTGGTCAGATGTATCTAAGCAGTTTTCCCTAATTGATACATGTGACATTTGGTCTTTAGTGAATTTGCGACTTTTTAAAACAAAAGTCTGAACTAATCTCCATAAGTCAAGATCAGTTCCAAGCTAATGTCTACACCCGGTCAGAGGCAGCCATATATTTGCGCCAAAATTTGCTTTTTAAAAAAGTTGAAACTTTTACATCTGGATTCTGGTGATAACTCAGGCAAACCTGCAGAAAACTAGACAATGGAGAACTTTGAAGGGAGACGGTTTTAGGCACACAAAAAAAGTTGCAAATGAGCACAAGCACCATGAAAAGTTGCAAAAATTAAAGAAAAACTCAGTGGTTTTGAGTCCCTGCGCCTTATCTGACATAGTGAGAGGCTGCTATACAGATGTTTGCTCAGCATCTACCACAAATTTGCGCCAAAAAGGCACAAAAGGGGCACAAAAAGGCACCTACTCTGAGCAGGTACACTTTTCACTTTTCATTACTAAAAACAAAGTTTTTCGTTTTCCAAATGAAAAATTATCTCTATGCAACATAAAAAATACTTCAGCTCATTTTTAAAATGTAAAATTTCACCATTAATGATTTAATCATTTTCTATGGGATGATCTCTGTGAGTGATTATTGTCTTATTGTACAGATCTGATAATATTATCAGACTCCATTTCCTGGACATTATAATAAAAAAGGCAAAGACTCACTAGAGGAAGAATTTTTTATTTTTTTTTAACATATCTGTAACTTTTAGTCCCTACATGTGCATCACAATTGTACTGTTTTGTGCACAAATGAAGCCCTGAATGTTCCGTCACATTTTTTTTTATCTGGTTCCATTATTAGTCTCAAATGAGATCTACTTGGTAGGGTAAAAATTAGGGACAAATTTGGCGCAAAATTAGGTGAAAATGAATCGGACGAACATGTACAATGCACATACAGGATGTATATGGTGACAGCCTCGCAACTTCCATCACGTGGAGGAGCAGGGAACATGTACAATGCACATACAGGATGTATATGTTGACAGCCTCGCAACTTCCATCACATGGAGGAGCAGGGAACATGTACAATGCACATACAGGATGTATATGGTGACAGCCTTGCAGCTTCCATCACATGGAGGAGCAGGGAACATGTACAGTACATACAGGATGTATATAGTGACAGCCTGGCAGTTTCCATCACATGGAGGAGCAGTGAACATATACAGTGCACATACAGGATGTATATGGTGGCAGCCTCGCAGCTTCCATCACATGGAGGAGCAGGGAACATGCACAGTACATACAGGATGTATATGGTGACCAGCCTGGCAGCTTCCATCACATAGAGGAGCAGGGAACATGTACAGTACATACAGGATGTACATGATGACAGCCAGGCAACTTCCATCACATGGAGGAGCAGGGAACATGTACAATGCACATACAGGAACCCATTGGTTTGAAGCCTGAGTCCATTTAGGGTATGTTGCCATGACCCTCTCTAGCCTGCCGCTGCTGCCGCTGCCGCTGCCTCTGCATGCCGTCCCCTATAGTGTCAGGGTCAATTACGAGCACTCGAGCATCGGGAAAAGTTCGTCTCGAATAACGAGTACCCGAGCATTTTAGTGCTCGCTCATCTCTAGAAATAAGGAAATCTACAACTGCTTTATAGCAGTAGTCACTCTAAATGCTGCTGGGTGAATACAGCTATAAGTTTATTAGGAGCTCCTGTTAAATTGTTAAAAAATAACTTAAATCTTTATATAAATGAAGTGGAATAAGCTCTAGGCACAGCAGCAGTGCCGTCGCTAAGCGACAGCAGGCGGTGCTCAAACTGCTGAGCCTAGGCGATAAAAGGCACACCGCCCAAGAGCTATTACAGGGCATTCCACATCAAACTTGTTAACTTTGTCGCCACCCTGCTGTGTAATCCACAAAATATACTGGCAAACTTTTATCATTTACCGATATTATTTCAGCGCTTCTTGCGCATCTGTTTACATTCCCCTCACCCGCCATATCCCAAACTTATAAGAACGCT